>OY757019.1:119153002-119425502 GCA_963580285.1 Lucinisca nassula
ACAATATTTAGGAAACCCTACCGATGGCCACCCCTAAACCATATATAATCTTGTTCCTTATGATAAGACACATTCATTGACACCAACCTGGGGGTCTCCCGGGGCCTTGCCCAACCCCTCCACTTCACAAAAGGCCTTATATCTCTTATATATGTTCTTAGCCCCACCCAAAACCATATATATTCATCTTTATTATGCTAAGACCCATTCAGTGTCACCCGCTTGGGAGTCCCCGGGGCATGCCCAGGCTGTGCCCCACAGCTTTACTTCATTAAAAGCCATATATCTCAGAAATAGTTCAGATCCCCACCCCTAAACCATATACCGTAAAATCTCTATTAGAAGCCTATGCTCTAATAACCCCCCCCCCCCGATTTTGATGTTAAAAATGGCGATTTTTGGGGCAATTCTCAGAAAAATACCAGCCTCTAATAAACGCCCACTGGAAAAAATCAGCAAAAAACGATCTTACCGTATGCTGAAAAATTCCGAATTTGCTGCTTGATCGCCGAATGCACAAGTTTTTTTTCTCTCGTGGTCCAAATAAATGATAAACACAGGGAATTTCTGGTCCTTTGCCTTGAACAAAAGTCCCTTCTGCAGCGGAGTGTGGGCCTCCAGTAATTGCGGCTGTGATCTGAACGATACTGTCGTCCTTGTACAAAAATGTCAAAAGCTGACATAAACCTTCTGGAATACGTCCGACAGTAGTATCACTTTTCTTCACTATGATTGCAGTGTCACTATGCTGATTGTCAGGCTCTAAGAAACAATCCAAATTTGTCCCACAAGAATAAGAAATCCTGTTAACGTGGTGTCCTTTAATAACACATTTGACCGACATGATCTTCCTGACAAACATCATGTGTTTGACGCATGTTTACCTCACATCAAAGGCGGCACCGCAGGATTTTTCCCGCGGAAATTTAGAGCCAGTGTCTATCATCAACACGTGGCCGATTAGGGCTGATCAATAAATAATGAGCCTCAACAGCAGAACAGGCGAAATGACGTTAGTGAAGAGGAAGACAGCTACATGACAGACAGAGAGGAAAGCCTTACCTCCGATGTTGATTCATAGGAACTTTTTTGTGACACTGCCTTGTAATGATGGGAACAAATTTTTTTTTATGTGTTTCTGCCATTTTTGACACGAAACGAGAAAGATGTTATATGATACTTGCTATATTGAAGATAGAGGGCAAGAGTTGTGCCTTTGTTTTTTGTTGTTGTTTTTTTTTGTGTTTGATTTGAGGTTTTAACGTCCCTGTCAACACTGTAAAGGTCATTTTGGAGACGTTGCTCCCAATTTTGTGGGACTGTTACCCGACAAGTCATGCCTGAAGAAGTCTATTGTATCACCGGCTCAGCTATTGTATCACCAGTCATTTTTTGAGAAACAAGATGGCGACCATATGAAAAAATCGGATCGTTTTGGACCGTCATATGTGACTTGCAGGTTTCTATAGCCTCTAATAAACGCCCAGCCCCCTCTTCATGAAAGGCAATGATTCTAATAGACGCCCGGGCGTCTATTAGAGATTTTACGGTACTTGTTCCTTATGATAAGACTCGTTCAATCACACCAACCAGGGGGTCTCTTTGTGCTGAGGCAATGTGCCCGCCCTTCCACTTCATAAAATGCTTTATAATTCAGAAAGCATTCAAATCCCCAACCCATAATCATATATGTTTTTGTTCCTTATTATTAGCACACCTACTGTAGGGGGGTCTGCAGGGGCCATTCCTATCCTTTCCACTTCATAAAAGGGCCTCAAATCTCAGAAACCGTTCAGATTCCCACCACTAAACCATATATGTACTTGGTCCTTTTGATAAGACACATTTAGGGACAACAATCTTGGGCTTTCCTGGGATCAACAGGGCATGCCCCAACCCCTCCACTGTTTAAGAGGCCTTACAGATCCCCACTGCTAAACCATATATATTCTTGTTCCTTATGATAAGACGCATTTAGTGATACCAACCAGGGTTCCATTGGGTCAATGCCCCAACCCCTCTACTTCATAAAAGGCCTAAAGTTTCAGATACTGAGTCCACATGGGTGCTCATTTGGACATGGGGGTTCATTTGGTAGATTAAAATGATATCATGTTAAAATACATGGCTGCCATTGGGCAGTGCCAACCTGAGCTCTGGTGAGCATAGTGGCCCATTGGCCTCTTGTTAAAGTATACAGTAAAATTCCTATTTTTAGCTCGTCTGTTTTTTGAAAAAAAAACTTTCGAGCTATTGTCATCACTCCGGCGTCTGCGTTGTCGTCGTCTGGCGTCGTCTGGTGTCGTCTGGCGTCGTCGTTCCAAAAAAACTCAGTATACAGTAAAATTCCTATTTTTTAAAGTATACAGTAAAATTCCTATTTTTCAAGTATACAGTAAAATTCCTATTTTTAAAGTATACAGTAAAATTCCTATTTTTAAAGTATACAGTAAAATTCCTTTTTTTAAAGTATACAGTAAAATTCCTATATAAAATTCCCAACCACCTTTGGGACTGTTCAAAAGTGGTCTTAAAGACCACTTTTGAACAGTACCAAAGGTGGTCTGCCACTAGAGCACACTGGATGTAGAAAATACAAGTGTACATGAAACCTTCTAAATATGCTTTTAAAGGCATAATTTGTCTTAATTTTAAGGTGGTCTTAATAGCGCAATTTTACTGTACTTTAACATGTAGCTATTTTGATTGGCCAGTTGTCTATTGTCCATCGTCTGTCCGCCTTCTCATCCGTCGTCTGCATCCTAAATTACAGAAAAATTTTTTGAACCAAATTTCACAGGAATGATCCTCAGGTGATAATGACTTGAAAGCTGTTTAAAGATTTGGAATCCTTGTAGGATTCTAGTTGCCATGGCAACCAAAAGAAAATAACTTTAAAAATCTCCTGGTCAGAACCCACTGGAGTGATTTCAAGGTATTTCCATTTCAATATAAAGGCAGGAATGTTCCTTTTGTGACCAACTACCAAAATTGTTCAATCTATGATGATTAGTAAAAAAACATGGCCACTACGTGGTGGTGTGAGGCATATTTTCCCCTATATACATGTACCTATATCGAAAACTTAAAAAAAAAATCTTGTTCTAAATAACAGGAGCAATTTCAATATAATGTGGCAGAGATATGTGTGTCAAAATGTTGGATCCATCAGAACTGATTTTTTATTTCTTTATTTTCAGTATATATTTGCTGACGAAACAAATAGATTTATATTCATTACCCAAAACTACGGAGCCGATGTTGCAGCTATCTCTGTTCCATTCCGACCAAAGAAGATATTGTTTCATCCACATAATTCTGAATATGTCCTCGGCATGGATGATGAAGGTGACATGGAAAAGATAGTGAGTACACAGACAGTTTACTCTAACCCTTTGTATACTAGTAGACTCCTGTTTACTCTAACCCATTGTATACTGGTAGACTCCAGTTTACTCTAACCCATTGTATACTGGTAGACTCCAGTTTACTCTAACCCATTGTATACTGGTAGACTCAAATTTACTCTAACCCATTGTATATCAATAGACTCCAGTTTACTCTAACCCTTTGTATACTAGTAGACTCCAGTTTACTCTAATCCATTGTATACTATTCTAACACAGCGCGCCTATATAGGCAATGAAATAACTGTGTTTTATTCTACAACAAATCACGACAATCAAGAGCGTGACGAGTGACGTCATTAAAAACTGCCGATTGATGATGTCACTAGTCGATTTCCTTGACGTTAGATGGTGTAACGTTATTTTCTCGCATCGAAAATGTTAGGAAAGGATATAAATGTATGTGTTTCAGTCGTTAATTTTAGCAGGATTTCTTCTAACAATTGCGAAAAGTTGTGAGATTTTTAAGGAAACAACAACATTATTGCCCATTTGCAGCCTGTTAGAATCGAAATAGATCAGCTCTATCCAGTTATTTGTTGAGTAATAAATCACAGTTTGTCGGTCAGTTGTAAGTAGACAAATCACGCACGCGAAGCGCTCTGATTTGGCGCTCGTGATTTGTCTACTTTACAACTGACCGACAAACTGTGATTTATTACACAACAAATCAAAGTTAGAGCTGATCTATTTCTTAAGTAGACTCCAGTTTACTCTAACCCTTTGTATACTAGTAGACACCAATTTACTCTAACCCATTGTATACTAGTAGACTCCAGTTTACTCAAACCCATTGTATACCAATAGACTCCAGTTTACTCTAACCTATTGTATACCAGTAGACACCAGTTTACTCTAACCCATTGTATACTAGTAGACTCCAGCTTACTCTAACCCATTGTATACTAGTAGACACCAGTTTACTTTAAACCATTGTATACTAGTAGACTGCAGCTTACTCTAACCCATTGTATACTGGTAGACTCCAGTTCACCCAAACCCATTGTATACTGGTAGACTCCAGTTTACTCTAACCCATTGTATACTAGTAGACTTCAGTTTACTCTAACCCATTGTATACTAGTAGGCTCCAGTTTACTCTAACCCTTTGTATACTAGTAGACTCCAGTTTACTCTAACCCTTTGTATACTAGTAGGCACCAGTTTACTCTAACCCATTGTATACTAGTATACTCCAGCTTACTCTAACCCATTGTATACTGGTAGACTCCAGTTCACCCAAACCCATTGTATACTGGTAGACTCCAGTTTACTCTAACCCATTGTATACTAGTAGACTCCAGTTTACTCTAACCCATTGTATACTAGTAGACTCCAGTTTACTCTAACCCATTGTACACTAGTAGATACCAGTTTACTCTAACCCATTGTATACTAGTAGACTCCAGCTTACTCTAACCCATTGTATACTGGTAGACTCCAGTTCACCCAAACCCATTGTATACTGGTAGACTCTAGTTTACTCTAACCCATTGTATACTAGTAGACTCCAGTTTACTCTAACCCATTGTATACTAGTAGGCTCCAGTTTACTCTAACCCTTTGTATACTAGTAGACTCCAGTTTACTCTAACCCATTGTATACTAGTAGGCTCCAGTTTACTCTAACCCTTTGTATACTGGTAGACTCCAGTTTACTCTAACCCATTGTATACTAGTAGGCTCCAGTTCACTCTAACCCATTGTATACTAGTAGACTCCAGTATACTCTAACCCATTGTATGCTAGTAGACGCTTCCATTGAGGCCCCCACCCATCGGGGCTTGAAGAAATAGATGGGCTGCAAGATGCTTCCACGCAGAGGATCTAAGCCTGCCCAGTCAAGGCGGTGCGAGTCTGACCATCCATGCTTATAAACCCTATTGGTTTCATTGGGTGACAGGGCTTGAGATGTCATTTCATCTCAATGTTGGATAAAAGACCCACAAAATTGGAAGCAACATCTCCAAAATGACCTATACAGTGTTGATGGGGATGTTAAACCTCAAATCAAACCAAAAAAAAACAAACAAGACTCTTCCATTGCTATATGTTGGACAAGTCCATTTGTCATATGAGGGGTAGTAGGCCTATTTTTTCGTTTTTATTCCATTTTTGACGGACAATTCGTAAGCAAATAGTGCAGGCTCGATCAGACGCCGCATTTTGCGGCGTCTGATCTGGGCCTGCACTGTTTGCCAAGGTACCCCTTTGAGGGTTTCCCGCCTACAATGGGTTAATGAATGTTTGTCCTGCTGAAACAATTAGTTTAGCCACACCCATTTCTGACATTCAACCAGTCAGTTTACTTGATATAATTTATTCCTAAGAATTCATGAACTGAATTTCAAACAGTGTAGATCCTGATCAGATGGCTTCTCTGAAGCCATCTGATCTGGATCTACACTATTTGCAAAAGTAGGGTTTATTGTGGTTCATTTGTCCAACAACCCTGGAAGGGGGCTTACTCATGTGGATGTTGCCCCTGTACCTGCACGTTAATAAAAAATCTGATGATGATGATGAATCCAAACATCAATATATCAAAGCACCCACGCAAGTCAGATTGACAAGTCCATGCTACAAATACCTTGGCAGAGGCCACTTTGTATGGAAAAAAGTGGGCTTTACATGGGTATATATTTACTAAAACCACAGATTGTGGGGTACTTGTTGCCTCATTGAAACAGTTTTAATGAGTTCCTACACTCGGACCCAATATAGTCTAACCTGTCTACAAAGACCACTCAAGGGAAAGAAGAAATATGGTCTTTGTCCACAGGTGGTCTTTATTCAGAGGGTCAGTTTTGCATCAACTGCTCCACCTCTTTAGAAGACAAGGATTACTTCACAGCATTTATGCAGATAATTATGTGTTGGATAATCCCAGTTACACCTGAATGATTCACTGATTAAATCCCCCAAAGCTCAGGTTTCATAATGAATCACAAAAAAATAATTTGGCTCATTAAAGGATGTCCACAAACAATTAATTGCGCAATTAAAACATTGGTCAATGCTATTCAAAGCACAACGTGGTCTTTGTTCATGGTATAAATATGCATTTGGGATGGATTTTGACTGCCCTCTGGTCCTAGTGCACAGGTGGTCTCTATTCACAGGTGCATTATATAGTCTATTTGGATGGGAGGAATTGGAAGTGGTCTTTGTAGACAGGTGGTCTTTGTTCACAGGTGGTCTTTAAGACAGGTTTAACTGTATACCTAGACTAATAAGTGTTTGAATTGCCAAAATATGTCTTACTGTCATTTTGATATATTACAATCAATAAAAAATACTTTGATCACTTATTAAATGTTGGTTGTCAATTTTGACACAGTCTGAGGTATTAATTGAAATTGAACTGAAAGCAACAAATAGCCACTATTTTTGAGGTATATATGCCAAATGTGCAGAAAATGGCCAAAATGGGTATGCATCTAGGTTTCTGGCTGAAGTTTACAAAATCAGTTTGACTTTTCATTAAAATTATGCTACAGTTCTGCAGTTTTGCTTTTTAAGTGGGCAGTTTTTTTCTGCCATTTTTCACAGGGAGACAACTTTCGGAACTTCCTGTTCGCTTTTCTATAAGCTCCGTCCCACAGAAAAAGGAGACAACTCTTAAAGGAAAGAATTTGCTCCTCAGGAGCAAATTCTTTCCTTTAAGAGTTGATGCCTATTTACATTGGAGACAAAAATACTTTTGCAGGAGTTGCCTCTCCTGAAGTGTGTATTGATTCCCCTTAAAGTAAAATAATAGAGTTTTGTTGAAATAATCTCTACCAATGCAACTGTAAGAGTATCTTGCAATAATGTTAAGACTAAGCCACGACAGCATTTTCCAGATAAATAGCATTATTAAGCGAAGTTACTACTCCATGTATATTAGGGTCCGAGGTTTGCAGCAGTAGTGCCGTATTACTCTAATTTTTCGGAAACCTAAATTTCCTACCATACTTGCTCTAAAACTGGAATAAGTAAAATTTCATACCCAATGTTGAGCCCAGAACTAGCTGGATGAGTGGCAGACCCTGATGAGTCCTGCATCTGAGGTAAAAAATCAGTATCTTGTTTTTTTAATCGGTCAGCTGTATTCGCCCTTGGCCTTTTGCCTCCGGGCAATACAGCAGACCTCGGACCTGTAACTGGGCCAGTACGCACTTACTTGATTAATACCATCATAATGTAATAGGTTTATCTAACATGCATTTGCTATTGTTACAAGCCCCTGTGCATCATAATGTTACAAGCTTATATAATAGGTTAATATAGCATATATATATATAAACTATTAGAAAATTGTTACAAGCCCCTGTGGTGTGATGGTCCACAGCTCAAAGTTTTGTTTGTTTCTTTGATTTGAGGTTTAACGTCCCCATGAACATATTATAGGTCATTTTGAGTCGTTGCTTCCAATTTTTGGGACTTTTACCAGACATTGAGATGAAATGACATCTCAAGCCCTGTCGCCCAATGAAACCAGTGGGGTGTATAAGCATGGAAGGACCGACTCGCACTGCTTTGCCTGAGCAGACTTAGATCCTCTAAGCGGTTTACCAGTACTTGTGTGTAGTCGGTTTCTGCTCTGCGTGGAAGCATCATATCTATTTATTCAAGCCCCGATAGGCTGGGGCCGTCATAGCTCAAAGTAATGGGGAATTCATCACATGGTTTTGGATATAATACATATTAAAGATACATAGATTATATAGAAAAATGACCATAAATGGTCATTATTCTATATAATCTATACATAATTGTTTGGATATAAAACCGTTTTTTATGCCCCCGGAATCTAAGATTCTGGGGGGCATATAGTTTTTGGTCTGTCCGTCTGTTTGTCTGTTTGTCCGTTTGTCTGTTTGTCCGTTTCTCCGTCTGCAAAAACTTTAACATTGGGCATAACTTTTGAATGGTAAGTGATACAGCTTTCATACTTCACATGTGCATTCCTTGTCACAAGACCTTTCAAGAGGTACCATAAATTTTGACCTCGTGACCTTCACCTTGAGATTTGACCTACTTTTGGCCTCATTTTTAAAAACTTTAACATTGGCCATAACTTTTGATTGGTAAGTGATAGAGCTTTCATATTTCACATGTGCATTCCTTGTCACAAGACCTTTCTATTGGTACTATAATTTTTGACCTCATGACCTTGACCTTGGCATATGACCTACTTTTTTAAAAACTTTAACATTGGCCATAACTTTTGATTGGTAAGTGATAGAGCTTTCATATTTCACATGTGCATTCCTTGTCACAAGACCTTTCTATTGGTACTATAATTTTTGACCTCATGACCTTGACCTTGGCATTTGACCTACTTTTTAAAAACTTTAACATTGGCCGTAACGTTTGATTGGTAAATGGTAGAGCTTTCATATTTCACATGTGCATTCCTTGTCACAAGACCTTTCTATTGGTACTATAATTTTTGACCTCATGACCTTGACCTTGGCATTTGACCTACTTTTTAAAAACTTTAACATTGGCCGTAACGTTTGATTGGTAAATGGTAGAGCTTTCATATTTCACATGTGCATTCCTTGTCACAAGACCTTTCTAATGGTACCATAATTTTTGACCTCATGACCTTGACCTTGATGTTTGACCTACTTTTTAAAAACTTTAACATTGGCCATAACTTTTGATTGGTAAATGGTAGGGCTTTCATATTTCACATGTGCATTCCTTGTCACAAGACCTTTCTAGTGGTACTATAATTTTTGACCTTGTGACTTTGACCTTGATGTTTGACCTACTTTTTAAAAACTTTAATATAGTCCATAACTTTTGATTGGTAAGTGATAGAGCTTTCATATTTCACATGTGTATTCTTTCTCACAAGACCTTTCCAGTGGTACCATAATTTTTTACCTCGTGACCTTGTGGCCTCAACCATGACATAATTTAGTGATGGGGCTTTCATATTGCACAGGCGCTGTCCGGGGGCATCGGTGTTTCACAAACACATCTTGTTTTGTTTTTTTTTAAAAAAAAACAGGTTCTGCTTTGGACCCCAATAGTAGTGTTATACAGGAGTTGGGGTGTACATGCTTAATAAAAGTAAATTTAAATAATTTTGATTCATTTGTCTGTCATCTTTGAAAATTATCTCTTTCTGTTTTCTGTTTGAAATTTAAGTCCCTACAATATTGACAATAAGCATGTTCGGTTCTTTACATCATGTGAACAACTCTGTGAAATGAACACCCCTCTAAACCCACTTTATATAGAGAAATCTGGGGTTTACGGGGATATACATTATTTTTCTTATTACGGCTCCAAGACATACGTTGTGGGTACTCGTTAGAACTGCCTCAATGAGGCAGTTCTAATGAGCACCCACAACCTATGTTTGCAGTATAAATAAGAGAAATATTACTGATTTTCTCAGAAAAGTAGCCATTTTAGAGATGTGAAAAATGCACTATGTCACATGGGTGTGTTATTGTAATGAATTTGATTGAAAATACGTAATGAGAATCTGTCATTCTATGAGAATTAACTAACTATTGCTTGTTCTTTTCAGCTTTATTTGTCCAAAAACTTTGGACGAACTTGGACAGAAATACAGAGAGATGTTGAAAGATTCTATTGGTAAGGCATCTAATAGTGTATTTAATAAGAATGGATCAGTTGACATATTTCCACCATTTTTATTCCCCGGAATCAAAGATTCGGGGGCATATAGTTTCTGGTCTGTCTGTCTGTCCGTTGAACAGTCAGGGTTTAGGGGCTAGTGTTAGGATTAGATAACAAAGAAAATGATTAGAAAACAATAGATTTATTCCATAAACAAAAGGTTTAAGATGTTAGTCCCTAAACCAAACAAAGGAAAATAACAAAAGAAATAGCCCCAAACCCGTAATGTTAGAATGTCTGTCTGTTTGTCTATTAGTCTGTCCACAAAAACCTTCCATTGGGCATAACTTTTGGATGGTAACTGATATGGCTTTCATAGTTCACATGTGCATTTCTTGTGACAAGACCTTTTCAGTGGTGGCATAATTTTTGACTTCATGACCTTGAACTTGATGTTTGACCTACTTTTTAAAAAAAATAACATTGGCCAGAACTTTTGATTGGTAAGTGTTAGGACTTTCATATTTCACACATGCATTCCCTGTCACAAGACCATTCCAGCGGTTCCATAATGTTTGACCTTGTGACCTTGACCTTGGCATTCGACCTACTTTTTAAAAACTTTAACATTGGCCATAACTTTCGATTGGTAAGTGATAGGGCTTTCATACTTCACTTGTGCATTCTGTGTCACAAGATCTTTTCAGCGGTATCATCATTTTTGACCTTTTGTCCTTTTGCCAAAGTAACTAAGCACATCAGTTCTTTAGTGCTGATGTCCACTTGACTATCACTGATTATCGATGCTATTCTTATCAATGTGACCGGCCCCGATAGCTCAGTTGGTAGAGTGTCCGCTCCGGGGAACGGGAGGTCACGGGTTCGATCCCGGGCCGCGACATACCAAAGTCGTTAAAAATGGTACTAGCTGCTCCTCACTTGGCACTCAGATTTACGGGGTAGAGCTAGGACTGGTCGACCCAGTGTCAGGATAATGTGACTGGGTGTGGTATCATGTACTGTGTCTGGGACATGATACTTCAGTGAGGCAGCACTATAAAAGTGAGCATTGAGCTCCCTGTCACAACCAGACACCGTCGTGATATGACTGAAAAATTGTTGAAAGCGACGTTAAACCCGAATTCACACACACACTTATCAATGTGAGGTCAGTTTTCTTGGAGGGTTGTCTATGGAATCTTTACTGGAATCATGTGTTGGGTTTGGCAAACAGTGTAGACTGCAGAATGTGGCATCTGATCAGGGTCTACACTGTTTGCTTGCAGTACAGGAATTTAAGGGTTAAACGAAACATTCTAAGTCCAGAACCAATTTTTCCAGCTCCACAATCTATGTTTTGAGCAGAAATATGAAAAAAAAGCAGAATGAATTTTTTATCTGAAAATTTTCATTTTGGTGGTAAAATTTTCAATACAATTGAATAGGCATGTTTTTCGTAATGGTGTTCGTGACTTCTTGTTTGTTTCTATGCATTATGATAACACACCCGTGCGTCATAATGCATTTTTTTTACATCTCCAAAACGGTCAATTTTCTGATGAAAATTTGTGATATTATTCTTATTTATACTCAAAACATAGGTTGTGTGTGCTCGTTAGATACGCCTCATTGAGGCGGTTCTTAAGAGTACCCACAACATATGTCTATGAACAGAAATAAGGAACATAATGTATACCCCCTTTAACCCCAGTTTTCTCTATATATAAAGTGGGATGTAAGGGGGGTGTTCATTTCACAGGCTTGTTAGCGTGATGGTACCGGTAGCCTAAGCCACTCAGAAAAAAATGGGTGTATTCTCATAGGATAGAACTTGTTCTGGAGAAGTTTTTTAAAGAGTAGACCCCTGTGCTAAGGGAAACAAAAATATTTTTTCATATCTTGGACAAAATCTTCGCAGCCGTAGAGGTGGACATGTTTTTCTGTAATGTAATGTTTAACAAAGTCACCAACACTGTATCTATATAATATCCTTTGCTGCAGTCTCGTTTCATGTTCGTTCCAAACTTTTACATAAGGGAATGCAGGACTTTTAACCCTTATCTTGCTGTTCATGACAACCCCTATCTTTGCAAACAGTGTAGATCCAGATCAGATGGCTTCTGAAGATGCCATCTGATCAGGATCTACACTGTTTGGCATTCAGTTGATGAATTTGTAGCAATAAATTACATCAAGTACTTTGATTGGTTGATAGACAGAAATGGGTGTGGCTTAGATGAATATTCAGCAAGATAAGGGTTAAATATGGAGGACAAAGGATGAGTCTGATCTCAATTAAATATGTTCTATAAAAGGGTTATCCTTTGGAAGCAAATAATACACCACAGAACAGAAAATATGGGGTGTGCATGTTTTCTGGGCCAGACTAGCTAGTTTTGGCCAATTAGGTCTCATCAGTGACCCTCAAATATTTCAAAATTCCACAATGGAATCAATGATCCCAAAGCCTGCTAAAGTGAAACAGCCCAAGTGCCGGCTCAGGATCATTTTTCCATCCTTCACTCAGAGACAGACCCCCGCTCATCCGGGCTTGGGGAAATAGATCGGGCTGCACGATGCTTCCGTGCAGAGCTGAGACGGACAGCACATGAGTACAGGTAAACCCCTTAGAAGGACTAAATAGAATTGAAGGCAATGATCAGGAATTGATACAATTAACCCACAGCTGCCATCAGTGACACCAAAGGGAAAGAAACACAAACATGAAATGACTAGACTCCAATGGAAACACCAAAAGCGGAAAGCCCAAAGGAAGTTTCTTTTCCACAAAATGGCCAACCGGCTATCCAAAACAAAAAGATATAAGTGATACACACACTCAAAAGACAAACCGTTACAAAAATAAACTGCGACAGGAGAACTAAGCCTGCCCAGGCAAAGTGGTGTGAGTCGGACCATCCAGTGCATAAGCCTTTTGGTTTCATTTGGCAGCAGGGCTTGAGATGTCATTTCATCCAATCAACCCACCAGTGCTTTGATTACTGATTCACCATAGTTATGGCACATGTTATAATAAGTGCACGCCAGTTTTTTTCCCAAAAAATAAACAGTAAAATTCCTATTTTAAGACCACCTTTGTGCAGAAAACACAAAGAAAGAGTAACTGCACCGTTTTATATTAGGCTTTAAAGCAGAATTAATCTTAATTTTAGGTGGTCTTGATAGCGGAATTTCACTGGATATGACACCAATTCTGAGCACAAGGTTTTGCAGTGTGCCCAAAGACCACACTAACATAGTTATCAATTACAGTAAAATTCCTATATTAAGACCACCTTTGGGACTGTTCAAAAGTGGTCTTTAAAACCACTTTTGAACTGTCCCAAAGGTTGTATCTTACTAGACACTGGGTGTGGAGAATGTTAAGAAAGGACAGCTGAAAGTTTATAAGGAAAATTACTCCCAATTTTTGCTGGTCTTAATAGCAGAATTTTATTGTATTATGCTTAACGATAAACGGTGACAAATTGCTGACTTGTGTTATTTTAGGAGCTTATTGTATTCTGATACACATGCTCATTGTACCAACTTTGGACATGTTTGGATCAACTAGATATATCCAAATGTGGCATAAGGAGAATGTGGGCGCACCTGCATAATCTCATCACTGATTATCACCCAATCATATTACTTGGTATAATATGTTTGTGCAGTTCACAAACTGTATGACAGTGTAGAGCCTGATCAGATGGCATCTGATCTGGATCTACACTGATTGCAAAGGTAGTGGTTATCGGGATCAGTGGGATAAGGCTTCTTCAAAAGCCATCTGATCTTGATCTACACTGTTTGTAAAGGTAGTGGTTGTTGTGAAGATGGGATAAGGCTTCTTCAGAAGCCGCCTTCTGATCTGGATCTACACTGCAAGGTAGGGGTTGTCATGAACAGTGGGATAAGGCTTCTCCAGAAGCCGTCATTCTGATCTGGATCTACACTGTTTGCAGAGGTAGGGGTTGTTGTGAACAGTGGGATAAGGCTTCTTCAGAAGCCGTCTGATCTGGATCTACACTGTTTGCAGAGGTAGGGGTTGTTGTGATCAGTGGGATAAGGCTTCTTCAGAAGCCATCTGATTTTGATATACAGTGTTTTTAAAGGCAGGGGTTGTTTTGAACAGTGGGATAAGGCTTCTTCAGAAGCCATCTGATCTGGATCTACACTGTTTGCAGAGGTAGGGGTTGTTGTGAACAGTTGGATAAGGCTTCTTCAGAAGCCATCTGATTTTGATATACAGTGCTTTTAAAGGCAGGGGTTGTTTTGAACAGTGGGATAAGGCTTCTTCAGAAGCCATCTGATCTGGATCTACACTGTTTGCAGAGGTAGGGGTTGTTGTGAACAGTGGGATAAGGCTTCTTCAGAAGCCATCTGATTTTGATTTACAGTGCTTTTAAAGGCAGGGGTTGTTTTGAACTGTGGGATAAGGCTTCTTCAGAAGCCATCTGATTTTGATTTACAGTGCTTTTAAAGGCAGGGGTTGTTTTGAACAGTGGGATAAGGGTTAATAGGAGAACTTTCTAGGGTACATTTATTTGATTATAATGCCTGAACACATTGTGCTCGTATTTAGGTGAGTGCGGTATTTATTACAGGGAAGATGACAGATACGTCGGTAACCAGTACAGCACCTTGAATCATTCCAACTGTATTTATGTCCATCGTATCTCCTATAATGACGAGGGCAGCATCATCCGTAGCTGTGATTTCTTCCGAAGTGATTCAATAGCTTTACTGCATGACGTCCATGATTTTGAAATCCAACACCAGTATATGTTTGCTACAAAACAAGTTGTAAGTACCGTATTTACGTTAAGTACTGCGTGTGTGTGTTTGAGTTTTACCTCCCACCAACAGCTAAGGTCATACGGAGATGGGACCTGGGTTTAAAGACTCATACAAAAGTCTGGAGAAGTCTGGAGAAGCCCAGGATCGAACCCACCACCCCTGGTTTAAGAGGCGAGTAGCATACCCACTCAACCACGGGACTTCTCCTTAAGTACTATAATGATCTTCAGTATTGAGACAGACACACCTAACGGACAGACCTAAGCAAACAGTTTATACCCAGATCAGACTGCTCCTGAAGGAGCAGTCTGATCAGGATCTACACTGTTTGCCATTATGTCCGCACTTTTTGGACTCCTTGCTCGATTGTGAAACAAATTTGTTAAAATTTTAGGAGAAATACAGCAAGTCCTCAAGGTGACCAAAATTTTAGCATTTTTTCGGTATTCAGACACTTCAACTTCTTACCTACTGGTTCTGAAACTTGAACAAGTACAATTTACTATAGGAATGAATTTCATTTTTGAAGATTATATCGTTGTGTAAACGCCGGCAAAGCACTCACAAACTGCATGAACCCAGAAAGGCTTTATGCTAAGTTTGTGAGTGATTCACCAGACTTTACACATCGATAAAATCCACAAAAATGATGATTCTTTCATTCTATATAATTCTGATTTTGTCATTGAAAAGTTTAAAAATGCCAACAAAATGGCACATTTTAGGAATTCTTTCGAAAGCCTAAGAATGAACTTACCAACAGCCACGGTACGGGCCTCCGTGGCCTAGTGGTTAAGAGCGCTGACTCTTGATCATTAGGTCTCTCACCGCTGTGGTTCGAGTCTCGCTCGGGTCACACGTGAGACGCCAAGTTCTGCAACGGAAGGTCAGGTGATTTTTCTCTGGGTACTTCGGTTTTCGCCCACCTCTGATTAACGATCGGCTCGATATGAGCGAAATAATCTTGAAAGGGCCTTAAAAACAAAAAAACCAACAGCCACGGCAGAATGATTATTCAATTAGAAGCTACAATCTTTGAATGAAATCCGAACATCAGGTCTTTAAATTCAATTTAGTTTTCTTCTAAATTTATTTTTTCAACAGTTCTCCATCTTCTAATGGAACGCTGTTGACGTCGCTTCATAAACAATGATGTAACACGCGGGTTCTAAACATGCTCTTTGACCTCACATTATATTACTACCTGTTGCTATGTGAAATAGATCTGAGATTCTTGCTTATGGAATTTATCGAAGTATGAAATTATATTTCAACCAATCAGATCACTTGAAATGCACATGATGATGGAGACGTGCTATTATTACCCGGTGCTGTGTCTGAAACTGTCAGGATGAGTGAAAAACAGTGTAGACCCTGATGAGATGTAGCAGAATAATGCGGCATCTCATCTGGGTCTACACTGTTTACTCAAACCTGTCTGTTCTAATACATGCCGTAAATACGCTACTGTAGATAATATTTTTGTTCTGCCTTGTAGCAGAATAATGCGGCATCTCATCTGGGTCTGCACTGTTTACTCAAACCTGTCTGTTCTAATACATGCCATAAATACGCTACTGTAGATAATATTTTTGTTCTGCCTTGTAGCAGAATAGCAGAATAATGAGGCATCTTATCTGGGTCTGCACTGGTAACTCAAACCTATCTGTTTCAATACATGCCATAAATACGCTACTGTAGATAATATTTTTGTTCTGCCTTGTAGCAGAATAGCAGAATAATGAGGCATCTTATCTGGGTCTGCACTGGTAACTCAAACCTGTCTGTTTCAATACATGCCATAAATACGCTACTGTAGATAATATTTTTGTTCTGCCTTGTAGCAGAATAGCAGAATAATGAGGCATCTTATCTGGGTCTGCACTGGTAACTCAAACCTGTCTTTCAATACATGCCATAAATACGCTACTGTAGATAATATTTTTGTTCTGCCTTGTAGCAGAATAGCAGAATAATGAGGCATCTTATCTGGGTCTGCACTGGTAACTCAAACCTGTCTGTTTCAATACATGCCATAAATACGCTACTGTAGATAATATTTTTGTTCTGCCTTGTAGCAGAATAGCAGAATAATGAGGCATCTTATCTGGGTCTGCACTGGTAACTCAAACCTGTCTGTTTCAATACATGCCATAAATACGCTACTGTAGATAATATTTTTGTTCTGCCTTGTAGCAGAATAGCAGAATAATGAGGCATCTTATCTGGGTCTGCACTGGTAACTCAAACCTGTCTGTTTCAATACATGCCGTAAATACGCTACTGTAGATAATACAGTAAAATTCCTTTTTTGAGACCACCTTTGGGACTGTTCAAAAGTTGTCTTTAAGACCACTTTTGAACAGTCCCAAATGTGGTCTCTTAGAAAGAGATACCGAGTGTAGAAAACACAAAGAAAGAATATCTGAAACCTTCTCAATAAGCTTTAAAAAAAAAAAATTTACTCTCAATTTTAGGTGGTCTTAATAGCGGAATTTTACTGTACATGTATTTTTGTTCTGCCTTTAAAAGTATCTGTAAGATCCCGTTACAAATAGCAGAGGGAAACAAAGTTAACGCTTAAGATGGGGAGTCTGAAAATGTTGTATGCTTTTGTCGTCTGCTGAATCTTCTTGCAAACTTTTAAAAAATATTTTTGCCTACAGGCAAACAGTGCGAACCCAGATCAGACTGTTCCCAGAGTAGCAGTCTGATCTACAGTACGGCTCAGGTATTTGAACCGTTTTTCTTTTTCATTCCGCGGACAACTTTTTAAATCCGCGTTTTTCCGCCGAATGGTTTGGAGTAAACCACTCCGAGTGAAAATATTTTACTCAAAGTTATGCGCTCGATATTCCGAGGAAATTCCGCGGACCTCAGAGCTTACCTGTGATATTTGGAGTGTTTAGGAGTATTTGCGAGTGGTGATTAATTTAATTAAACATGTGTCGCCGGTGCGACGTATCAGGGGCCAATACTGGCGGCCGAAACCCGTCAAAATTTCGCTGACAGTTATCACTTTGATTATTTGTTTCTCACTTGTCCGATAATACTTCACATTAAAATTATTAAAGAATGAAAGACAAATGATTATATTATATCAAAATAATTTTCTTTTTTTTGAAAATATCAAAATTACATGGAGAAATTTTGAGTTCAAAATGACCGATTTTGCGGTTTTAAAGAAGCCAATAATGGCGGCCGAAACCGGTCAAAATTTCGCTGACAGTTATCACCTTTGATTATTTGTTTCTCACTTGTCCGATAATACTTCACATTAAAATTATTAAAGAATGAAAGACAAATGATTATATTATATCAAAATAATTTTCTTTTTTTGAAAATCTTAAAATTACATTGAGAAATTTTGAGTTCAAAATGACCGATTTTGCAGTTTAAAAGAAGCCAATAATGGCGGCCGAAACCGGTCAAAATTTCGCTGACAGTTATCACCTTTGATTATTTGTTTCTCAATTGTCCGATAATACTTCACATTAAAATTATTAAAGAATGAAAGACAAATGATTATATTATATCAAAATCATTTTCTTTTTTTTGAAAATATTAAAATTACATGCAGAAATTTTGAGTTCAAAATGACCGATTTTGCAGTTTAAAAGAAGCCAATAATGGCGGCCGAAATCCGTTAAAATTTCGCTGACAGTTATCACCTTTGATTATTTGTTTCTCATTTGTCCGATTATACTTCACATTAAAATTATTAAAGAATGAAAGACAAATGATTATATTATATCAAAATAATTTTCTTTTTTTGAAAATCTTAAAATTACATGGAGAAATTTTGAGTTAAAAATGACCGATTTTGCAGTTTAAAAGAAGCCAATAATGGCGGCCGAAACCCGTCAAAATTTCGCTGACAGTTATCACCTTTGATTATTTGTTTCTCAATTGTCCGATAATACTTCACATTAAAATTATTAAAGAATGAAAGACAAATAATTATATTATATCAAAATAATTTTCTTTTTTTTGAAAATATCAAAATTACATGGAGAAATTTTGAGTTCAAAATGACTGATTTTCCTGTAATTTTATGATGTTCAACATGCTTTCAATAACGGACTTGAAAGAGTTGTATGTACTCGTCATGCCCAACTGATTCCCTTGTTTGAAATCACTGTGCAGTTTCACACCCTGGGTAATTAATGATTACCTCTTTGTTGACTTTTGGCATTGTTTACATTATAATAACTATCAGTGATAATTATTATCTTATAATTATATATAAATATATATGATGGTAAAAGAACATTAAATAATCAAAAAAAAAAAATGCCCAGGTATTTCGTCAAATTCCTCCGAGTATTTCCGCATAACTTCGCGAGAAAATATTGCCTCCAGGTACGATATTACAACTCGGAATAATTTCGCGAAATTTCGCGTACCGCGGACCTTGCGAGTGTTTTCGAGGAGTGTCCGCCGAATATATACATATACTCGGAACAATTCCGAGTGTTTTTGAAAGTACTCGAAACGCCGAGATTCGGAATAAAGAGTTTTTTGGTTCTTATACCTGAGCCGTACTGTAGGCCAATAGTATTTGCAAAAATGACTTTTAAAGTAACCGGCAGATGACAAAGCAGACAGCAAATGTTGTGAATGGGCATTTTATGGGTTAATTAAGGATAGCTTTTCATCTTTTATCCATGAAATGTATTTTCTTCAGCTATTAACCCTTATCTTGCTTTTTGTGACAACCCCATCTATGCAAACTGTGTAGATCCAGATCAGATGGCTTCTGAAGAAGCCATCTGATCAGGATCTACACCGTTTGTCTCATTCAGTTTTTGAAATTGATAAAAAATAACATATCATGTAATCTGATTGGCTGATAGTCAGAAATGGGTGTGGCTAACGGAAATATTCAGCGGGATAAGGGTTAACATGATGTCTTTTGATAGAATGCATGTTTTCTTCATAAAACATATGTTAACATGCTAAACATAGAATATTAGTGTAACACTTACATATAATATTGTGCTTTCTTCCAACCGGCCTCCTTGGCCTAATGGATAAGAGCGCTGACGCTTAATCATTAGGTGTCTCACCGCTGTGGGTTCGAGCCTCGCTCGGGTCACATGTGAGACGCCAAGTTCTGCAACGGAAGGTCAGGTGGTTTTTCCCTGGGTACTCCGGTTTTTGCCCACCTCTGATTAACGATTGGCTAGATATAAGTGAAATAATCATGAAAGGGCCGTAAAACCAAAATAAAAAAATGCATACCTGCTTAGTACTTTCTTCGATACCTGCAAAACTGATGAAAAATAGAAGTGAAGGCAATGATCAGCAATTGATACAATTACCTCCTTATACTTACCATCTAAGACACCAAAGATAAAGAAGCCCAAACATAAAACAGGTTCCATCACGTGAACAAGTTCATGAAATAAACACCCCCTTATACCCCTCTTTGTATAGAGAAAACTGGGGTTTACGGGGGGTGAATATTATTTTTCTTATTTTCACTCGATGACATAGGTTGTGGGTACTCGTTAGAACCGCCTCAATGAGGCGGTTCTAACGAGCACCCACAACCTATGTTTGCAGTAAAAATAAGGAAAATATCACAGATTTTCACCAGAAAAAGTAGCCATTTTTGAGATGTTAGAAATGCACTATGTCTCACAGGTGTGTTATTGTAATGACCGTAATTAAAACATCAGAAGCGGAAAGCCAGAAGGGCAGTTTTTTCCCCCCAAAATGGCCAAACAGCTATTCAAAATAAAAAGATATTAGCAGTACATACATGCAAAGACAAACAAAGACAAGAATAAAACGCAACAGATTTGTTTGTTTGATTGATTTTAGGTTTAACGTCCCCATCAACACTGTATAGGTCATTTTGGAGACGTTGCTTCCAATTTGTGGGACTTTTCAAGCCCTGTTGCCCAATGAAACCAATAGGGTTTATGAGCATAAACGGCCTGACTCGCACCGCTTTGCCTGAGCAGGCTTAGATCCTCTAAGCGGTTTACCAGTACTCCTGTGCGGTCGGTTTCAGCTCTGCGTGGAAGCATCATGCAATCCATCTATTTCTTCAAGCCCCGATGGGTGTGGGTGATAAAACGCAACAGAAGCACGGCCTTGGACTAGTCAGTAAAAATATTTAATTGGCGGCTTAAATTGATTTTAGGTGGCCACAATCCTCGTCCTTTGTCCTGAAGGAGCAGTCTGATCAGAGTCCACACTGTTTACTATTCTCTCTGCAGTTTTTGGAATCTTTGCTGATTTCTGAAACAAATATTTGTTACAATTTAAGGAGACTTACAGAACATTTTCAAGGAGTCCGAACTTTTAAGATTTTTATGCTATATTTTTATGGCAAAATCATCAGGAAAACAAGCCTATTAAATTCTGACCCATTGAACCCCACCTTTATATTGTAAAACTGGGGTTTACAGGTTTAAACCTTATTTTTATGCCCCCGCATCATATGATGCCGGGGGCATATAGTTTTTCGGTTTTCCGTACGTGCGTACATGTGTACGTCCGTCTGTACGTGTGTGTGTACGTACGTACGTACGTGATCCTGTAACCTCAGGTTAAAGTTTTTTTAACAGGTAGAGCCTGAACTTTTAGAACTCATATTTTCCTAACCATTTGATGGAACTGGTTCATCTTTGGTATGATGATAGATATAGGTCCAAAGTTTTATTACGCAATACCCCCACCCATGCCTGTGACCTCAAGGTCAAGGTCACAGACTTAGAAATTTTCAATGTTAAAGACTCAGGTTAAGGTTTTTGTAACAGGTAGACTTGAACATTTTAGAACTCATATTTTCCAAACAATTTGATGGAATTGGTTTATATTTGGTATGATTATAGATATAGGTCCAAAGTTTTATTCAGCGATGCCCCTTCCCATGCCCATGGCCTCAAGGTCAAGGTCATGGACTTAGAAATTTTCCATGTTAAAGACTCCAGTTAAGGTATTTGTACCTGGTAGAACCTGAACTTTTATGATGGCTTTGGTTCATATGATGATAGATATAGGTACAATGTTTTATTCAGCAATACCCCCTACCCATGCCTATGACCTCAAGGTCAAGGTCACAGACTTAGACAATTTTAATGTGAAAGATTTTAAAGAGCTCAAATTTTCCAAACTATATTATGGATTTGGCTTATGTATGCTATGATGATAGATACAGGTCCAACTGTTTTTTTGGCAATACCCCATCTCATGCCTATGGCTTCAAGGTCAAGGTCACAGACTTAGAAATTTTTAATAAGATATTTTAAGAGTTGATATTTTCCAAATCGTGCAATGGATTGAGTTGATATTTGGTATGATGTTAGATACCTGTCCACTTTATTCAGCGATACCCCCACCCATGCCAATGAGCTCAAGGTAAAGGTCACAGACTTAAAATTTTTTAATTATCCCCTCTCACAGCAAAGCTCTAGCATCTATATTTCTTCACTGATTTCAATATAACTTCGCACAAATGTTCCTTATGACAATATCTCGAGCGAGTTCATCTTTCAAGGTCATGACCTAAAGGTCAAGGTCACCGTGGCTATTTTTAGAAAAACTTTGTCATCACTCTAGCGCTTACATTTCTTCACCGATTTCAATATAACTTCACACAAATGTTCCTTATGACAATATCTCGAGCCATTTCGACTTTCAAGGTCAAGGTCACTGTGGCTATTTTTAGAAAAACTTTGTCATCGCTCTAGCGCCTGCATTTCTTCACTGGTTTCAAAATAACTTCACACAAATGTTCCTTATGACAATACCTCGAACAAGTTTGACTTTCAAGGTCAAGGTCACTGTGGCTATTTTTAGAAAAACTTTGTCATTGCTCTAGCGCTTACATTTTTTCAGCAATTTCAATATTACTTCACACAAATGTTCCTTATGACAATCTCTCTAGCAAGTTCCACTTTCAAGGTCAAGGTCACTGTGGCTATTTTTAGAAAAACTTTGTCATCGCATTAGCGCTTACATTTCTTCACTGATTTCAATATAACTTCACACAAATGTTCCTTATGACAATATCTCGAGGGATTTTGACTTTCAAGGTCAAGGTCACTGTGGCTGTTTTTAGAAAAACTTTGTCATTGCTCTAGCGCTTACATTTTTTTCACCAATTTCAATATAACTTCTCACAAATGTTCCTGATGACAAGGTCACACACTTAGAAAATTTTGTTGCAACATGGATTTTCGGGGTGAGGCGGGGCCCTTGGCGGGGGCATCTGTGTCGTCTGGACACATTTCTAGTTCATCTCTAATTTTCATTTTTTTCGGTGGTAAACTTTACAATGTATTTGTATAGCCATGTTTTCTTAATGAATAAGTATTCTCATACTATCCTTAACCCTTGTCCTGCTGAATATTCAAACATGCCACACCCACTACTGATTATCAGCCAATCAGATTACTTGATGCAAATTATTGCAACAAATTCACAATCTGAATGACAAACAATGTAGATCCTGATCAGATGGCTTCTTCAGAAGCCATCTGATCTGGATCTACATTGTTTGAAAGGTAAGGCATGCCCGGGCTCAGCAGGACAAGGGTTAAAATGTCTCCTTATCAGCAGTTATGATCATGCATTGTTCGAGGACCTTTTGTCACAAAAGTTTGTCAAGATACAGACATACGAGCAACCTTGTTTCATAATCATGTTCATATTCTGTTTCAGCGGCTGTTAGGTGGTACTGGATTGACACATCAGATTTGGGTATCCAACTACAGAGGGCAGTTCTACAATGCCGAATTTCCACATGACCTTACGCACCTAGTAAGTTAACTACAGTAAATAAAGGTCTTAGTCATCACGTGAACAAGTCTGTGAAATGAAGACCCCGCTAAACCCCACTTCATATAGAGAAAACTGGAGTTTATGGGGGTATACATTGTTTTTCTTATTTCTGATCCAAGACATAGGTTGTGGGTACTCGTTAGAGCCCCCTCAATGAGGCGGTTCTAACGAGCACTGACAACCTATGTTTTGAGTATTTATAAGAAAAATATCACAGATTTCCATCAGAAATGTAGCCATTTTGGAGATGCAAAAAATACACTATGTCATAGGGTGTGTTATCGTAATGGTGGCCCCCTCTATTAAGCAAGCAACTTGTCTTAAGCAAGCAGGCATTCAGTTCCCTAAAAAGAAAAATGCATCAAAATTAACCTGTGTTAACCCCTTACCACTCAGATACATGTTTTTACGTGTCTGCACCCCCCCCCCCCCCCCACACACACACCATTTTAAGGCCCAGAAGCACCTAAAATCTGCATTTCTACCCCTGGATATTTATGTTTGCTTTAGGATTTGTTGGGCAAAAAAGTGACCTTTTTTTCGCGCGCCTCCCCACTAAAAATATTCTGGGGGGATTGTAGGGGGCTGGGGGGCAACGCCCCCCTCACATCTCGGAAAATTTTGGGTGTATGGCCCATGCGGCTAAAATTTATATCTGAGGGTGTCTGGGATCAAAAATGCCTGAAAATTGATGCTGATAAAACATGCTGCAAACAGTGAAAATGGCCAGTGCCAAACACCTTAATTGTTGCCTTGACAGCTGTGTGAAGATTAAAATGTGGTCAAATATTCATGTGAAAACACACGTTTTGCCAACTTTGAGATGCCCCCTCTTTACCATGACAACAATGATCAAGTCATGAAAGGTTGCATTTGAAAGGCTACTGCCCAATAAACATTCATACCGAGTTTGGTGTAAAACAGACCATCCATTATGAAACAATGGCTAGTTGAAGTTGCTGTCAGGTGCAACACTGTGAAAATCAGCGAAATTCACAAAATCCTTGAGTGGTATAGGGTTAAGCAAGCACTTGTCTTAAACAAGCACTTTTTTTAATATCCCATGGGTGCTTGCTTAATACAGGTTGGACTGTATATCAGCAAGGAGGATATAGAGGATTTCACACTAGTGGTCATTCCATATGAAATTTATGAAATGAACCAAAATTAATGCTTGTTTCATAAATGAGCCAGCGCATGACTAAACCTACAATAAGACCCGTACTATTGTGGAAGACTCATTTCAGCCAGCTCGTCAGGTCAGCCTGGTCGAAGCATTCTCTTGTTGCCCTATGAATATCCCAGCGGCTATAGAAGGCTCAGGCAAACAGCGAAGACTCTGATCAGACTGCATGGATGCACAGGCTGATCTGAGTCTTGGCTGGTCGCACAGGCCTTATTGTAGATTTTGTCGTGCGCTGGCTCAATTTTTTATGGAATGATCACGAGTATAACATAATGATTTTTAATCATGAAAATTTAATTGGCGAAGAAGTTCAAAAGAACCCTTGACCTGCTGAATATTCAAATAAGCCACACCCACCACTGATTATTAACCAGTCAGATTACTTGATGCAAATTATTGCAACTAATTCACAATATGAATGAAAACAATGTAGATCCTGATCAGATGACTTCCTCAGAAGCCATCTGATTTGGATCTACATTGTTTGAAAGGTAAGGCATGTCCGGGCTCAGCAGGACAAGGGTTAAATAGTAAACAAGGACAGTGTCATGGCATTACATGCCTGTAACGTTATCCACTAAATGACCAGTTTGTACATTATCTGGGCCCCGCCAAGCGATTTTGGTACTTATCGCCTATGCGAGCAGCGAAGGTTCAGGCGAGCCTGCGCATCCGCGCAGTCTCGCCAGAACCTTCGCTGCTCGCTCATACAAGCAGTGAATCAAGTGGAACCTTCAGACAGAAAGCCATATCCCTGGCCCCTCTGAATGGCTGGGCATGTGCAGTTAAAATTTGGCATGACGGAATGCTCGAAGACCCAAATTCGCTTGGCGGGGCTCATCTTGTAGCAAACCTTGAAGCATTACAATAACATACCTGTGTGGCATAGTGCATTCTTTTGTATTTCAAAACAGTTGTCTTTTTGGTGCTCATTAGAACTGCCTCAACATTAGAACTGCATCATGTTTGATTGATATGATCTCAATTTCGTGGGACTTTTACCCGACATTGAGATGAAATGACATCTCAAGCCCTGTCACCCAATGAAACCAATAGGGTTTATAAGCATGGACGGTCCGACTTGTACACCTTTGCCTAAGCCGTTTACCAGTACTTGTGTGTGGTCGGTTTAATTCTGCGTGGAAGCATCATTCAGCCCATCTATTTCTTCAAGCCCTAATGGGTGGGGGCCGTGTTCTAACGTCTACCCACAACCTATGTCTTGGATGAGAAATAAGAAAAATTAATTTATACCCCTGTAAAATTCCAGTTTTCTCATCATACAGGGCTTGAGATGTCATTTCATCTCAATGTCGGTAAAAGGCCCACAAAATTGGAAGCAACATCTCCAAAATGACCTATAAAGTGTCGAAGATAACGTTAAACCTCAAATCAAACAAGCAAAAACAGTTATATATTAGCTACAAAGTCTGTGAAATAAACATTGTCACCCAATGAAACCAATAGGATTTATAGGCATTGACGGTCCGACTCACACCACTTTGCCTGGCAAGCTTAAACCTCCTAAGCAGTTTACCGGTACTCGTGTGTGGTTGGTTTCAGCTCTGTGTGGAAGTGTTATGCAGCCTATCTATTTCTTCAAGCCCTGATAGACGGAGGCCCATCATATATAACTGTAAATATAACTGTAAATAAATGTTCATGTGAAGGTCATTCCCTGACATTAGCCCCAGGTCATTCAGATATGAAAATTAAAACTTGGTTTTCTCAGAAATCACTGGGCCATTGGATATGATAATATCTGCAGCAAGTTAGACTTTCAGGGTCCCAGGTGGAGTGGGTATTTTCAGAAAAAACTTTGTCATCACTCCAGCACCTACATTTATACAAGGATTTTATGTAACTTTACACAAATGTTTACACAATATGAAAATATCTCAAGCAAGTTTGACTTTCAGGTATTTGTACCTGGTAGAACCTGATTTTTAGCTCACCTGTCACGTAGTGACGAGGTGAGCTTTTGGGATCACTTTTTGTCCGGCGTCCGTCGTGCGTGTGTGCGTGTGTGCGTATGTGCGTGTGTGCGTGTGTGCGTGCGTAAACTTTTTCTTCAAATGACATCTCCTCCTAAACCACTGATTGGATTTTAACCAAACTTTACAGGAATGATCCTTAGGTGATCCCCTTTCAAAGTTGTTCAAATGGTTCCGGTCCATTGCACATCTAGGTCACAGGAGCTAAAAATAGATTTTTAAAATGAAAACTTTAAAAATCTTCTTCTCTGAAACCGCAAGGCCCAGGTCTTTGATATTTGGTATGAAGCTTCATCTAGTGGACCTTTACCAAGATTGTTCAAATTATAGCCCTTGGGCTAGAAATGCCCCCGCCCCGGGGGCCTTTGGGTTTACATAGGCTTATATAGGAAAAATCTTTAAAAATCTTCTTCTCCGAAACCACAAGGCCCAGGTCTTTGATATTTGGTGTGAAGCTTCACCTAGTGGACCTTTACCAAGATTGTTAAAATTATAGCCCTAGGGCCAAAAATGCCCCCGCCCCGGGGGCCTTTGGTTTTACATAGGCTTATACAGGGAAAATCTTTAAAAATCTTCTTCTCTGAAACCACATGGCCCAGGTATTTGATATTTGGTATGAAGCTTCATCTAGTGGGCCCTCTACCAAGATTGTTCAAATTATGGCCCTTGGGCCAGAAATGCCCCCGCCCTGGGGGCCTTTGTGTATACATAGGCTTATATAGGGAAAATCTTTAAAAATCTTCTTCTCTGAAACCACAAGGCCCAGGTCTTTGATATTTGGTGTGAAGCTTCACCCAGTGGACCTCTACCAAGTTTGTTCAAATTATAGCCCTGGGGCGAAAAATGCCCCCGCCCCGGGGGCCTTTGGTTTTACATAGGCTTATACAGGGAAAATCTTTAAAAATCTTCTTCTCTGAAACCACAAGGCTCAGATCTTTGATATTTGGTGTGAAGCTTCATCTAGTGGACCTCTACCAAGATTGTTCAAATAATAGCCATAGGGCCAAAAATGCCCCCGCCCCGGGGGCCTTTGGTTTTACATAGGCTTATAAAGGGAAAATCTTTAAAAATTTGCTTCTTTGACATCACAAGGCCCAGGTCTTTGATATTTGGTGTGAAGCTTCACCTAGGGGACCTTTACCAAGATTGATCAAATTATAGCCCTAGGGCCAAAAATGCCCCCGCCTCAGGGGCCTTTGGTTTTGCATAGGCTTATACAGGGAAAATCTTTAAAAATCTTCTTCTCTGAAACCACAAGGCCCAGGTCTTCGATATTTGGTATGAAGCTTCATCTAGTGAACCTCTACCAAGATTGTTCAAATTATGGCCCTTGGGCCAGAAATGCCCCCGCCCCGGGGGCCTTTGGGTTTACATAGGCTTATATAGGGAAAATCTTTAAAAATCTTCTTTAAAACCACAAGGCCCAGGTCTTTGATATTTGGTGTGAAGCTTCACCTAGTGGACCTCTACCAAGATTGTTCAAATTATAGCCCTAGGGCCAAAATTGTCCCCGCCCCGGGGGCCTTTGGTTTTATATAGGCTTATACAGGTAAAATCTTTAAAAATCTTCTTCTCTGAAACCGCAAGGCTCAGATCTTTGATATTTGATGTGAAGCTTCATCTAGTGAACCTCTACCAAGATTGTTCAAATTATAGCCCTGGGGCCAAAAATGCCCCCATCCCCGGGTCCCTTTGGTTTTTCATAGGCTTATATAGGGAAAATATTTAAAAATCTTCATCTCTCAACCACAGGCTCAGGTCTTTGATATTTGGTAAGAAGCTTCACCTAGTATAGCCCTTGGGCCAAGAATGTACTAGAGACACTGATTCTCAGGTGAGCGATTCAGGGCCCTCTGGGCCCTCTTGTTTTATGATGGCTTTGGTTCATGTGACGATAGTTATAGGTACAATGTTTTATTCAGCAATACCCCCACCCATGCCTATGACCTCAAGGTCAAGGTCACAGACTTAGACAATTTTAATGTTAAAGATTTTAAAGAACTCAAATTTTCCAAACCATATTACGGATTTAGCTTATATATGCTATCATGATAGATACAGGTCCAAATGTTTATTTGGCAATACCCCCACTCATGCCTATGGCTTCAAGGTCAAGGTCACAGACTTAGAAATTTTTAATTAGATATTTTAAGAGTTGATATTTTCCAAATCATGTGATGGATTGGGTTTATATTTGGTATGATGTTAGATACCTGTCCATTTTATTCAGCGATACCCTTACCCATGCCCATGAGCTCAAGGTCAAGGTCACAGACTTTGAAATTTTTAATTAGATATTTTTAGAGTTTATATTTTCCAAATCATATGATGAATTAAGTTTATATTTGGTATGATGATTGATTCTGATCCAATACCCCACCCATGCACGTGCCCTAAAAGTCAAGGTCACAGACAAAGAAATTTTTTATTTAAAGTTTATTTAGAGCTCATACTCACCAAACCATATAGATTTGCTTCATATTTGGTATGATGATACTTACAGGTCCAAAGTTGTATATACCCCGCCCCTGTCCTCAAGGTCAAGGTCACAGACTTAGTCTTATTATGCTTTTAAAGTTTTAGAGCTCATATTTATAGATTGGCTTCATATTTGGAATGATGATAGATACAGGTCCCAAGTCTCATTCACCCATACAAAAGACCCTGCCCATGACCTCAAGGTCAAGGTCACACACTTAGAAAATTTTGTTGCAACATGGATTTTCGGGGTGAGGCGGGGGCCCTTGGCGGGGGCATCTGTGTCGTCTGGACACATTTCTAGTTAGAAAAACTTTTTCATGGCTCTAGCTAGCACCTACATTTATCAATGGATTTTGAAGTAACTTCACACAAATGTTAGGTATGATAATATTCTCATGCAAGATCAAATTCAGGGTTCTGGGCTGAAGGTTAACGTCACTGTAGCTATTTTTAGATAAACCTTGTTTTGGCTTATGGATTGATTTTGCTCAAAAGAACATGATAGCCACTAGGGCTAAAAATATCTAAACCCTAAAATGACCTAGTTATAAACAGCTAGATTGATTTTGATAGAATTTCCCAGAAATGTTCCTTGTATAACTTTCAATCAAAAAATACTCAAACCCTCCACTTTACTATATTACCTACCATTTCATTCATACAGTAAGGATCATGTGGGCCATCCAGGGCCATCTTGACCCTCTTGTTCATATTTCTGCTCAAAATATAGATCACCACCTCATCGAGGCTGTTCTAACTAGTACCCACAATCTATGTTTTTATGCAGAAATAAAAGAAATAATTTATACACCACAACTTCATTATAACACGGTTCATTATAGCACAGTTAAGGATATAACACGGTTTCAAGATGGATCCCAAAACTCTATAGATTATATAGAAAAATGACCATTAATGGTCATTTTTCTGTATAATCTATACATTATTGTTTGGATATAACACGGTTGTTTAAGTAACACAATTTCTGCTTTGGACCCAAACAATATTGTTATAAAGAGGTTGTGGTGTACCTCATTAAACCCCAGTTTTTCTGTATAAAAGTGGGGTTTAAAGGGTCAAAATTATATAGGCGTGTTTTCCTGATGCCATAATCAGATGGTGAAGACTGATCCAACCATGCAGATGCACAGGCTGATGTGAGTCATTACTGGATGCCACGTAAAACGGTTGAAATTGCTGCATCACATCTCAATTAATTTTAATGCATTAAAGTATAAAAGAAGCTTCTTTTTACATTTAAAATTCCATGCAAAAATGTCCTGACTACTGTATTTGATACACGACAACCTGGTTATAACACAGTTCATTATAATACGGTTTTGGATATAACACGATTGCAAGATGGATCCCGAAAATGTATAGATTATACAGAAAAATGACAATAAATGTGCATTTTTTTATATAATCGATACATTTTTGTTTGGATATAACACCATATAACATGGTTGTTAAACTAACACGGTTTCTGCTTTGGACCGCATCAACAGTGTTATAAAGAGGTTGTGGTGTATGTATAAAACACAATCTTGTAAGTCACTCTTCAAAACACAATCTTGTAAATCACTCTTCATAAAAAAAAACAAAAAAAAACGTGAAATGATGGGCAGAGCAAAGCAAACATACATTTTTAGCTCACCTGGGCCGAAGGCTCCAGGGGAGCTTATAGTATAGTGGGTCCTCTGTCGTCCGTCGTCCGTCGTCCATCCACACTTTTGAGCAGCTATATCTCTGTATCCTGCAGGCTGATCTCAATCATTTCTCATCTGTAGCATGCCTCTGGTGGGGCATTGATGACATAAACTTTTTTTCGAAATCGCTCTAAAACTTTGGTTCCTATGGCAACCACAAGGTTCCATAGACTTACTATGGGAAAATGCTTGTCATCACCGTAGCGCCTTCAGTTTTGATCAGATCTTCCTGAAACTTATATGTAAGGTGGCTGGGGATAAAAACTCGGATGAGTTCGAAAACCGGCCAAGTCGGCCCATTTATCATAGAGTTACATCCCTTTGATTGCTGAAAATGCCGATTTTTGACCTTGTCATCACGGTAGCCCCTTCAGTTTTGATCGGATCTTTCTGAAACTTATATGTAAGGTGGCTGGGGATAAAATCTCGGATGAGTTCGTAAACCGGCCAAGTCAGCCCATTTTTCATAGACTTACATCCCTTTGATTGCTGAAAATGCCTATTTTTGACCTTGTCATCACTGTAGCCCCTTCAGTTTTGATCGGATCTTTCTGAAACTTATATGTAAGGTGGCTGGGGATAAAACCTTGGATGAGTTCGAAAACCGGCCAAGTAGGCCCATTTATCATAGAGTTACGTCCCTTTGATTGCTGAAAATGCCTATTTTTTACCTTGTCATCACTGTAGCCCCTTTGGTTTTGATTGGATCTTTCTGAAACTTATATTTAAGGTGGCTGAGGATAAAAACTCGGATAAGTATGAATACCGGCCAAGTCGGCCCATTTATCATAGAGTAACGTCCCTTTGATTGCTGAAAAACGCCGACTTTCGACCTTGACATCATGGTAGCCCCTTCAGTTTTGATCGGATCTTTCTGAAACTTATATGTAAGGTGGCTGGGGATAAAACCTCGGATGAATTCGAAAATTGGCAAGTCGGCCCATTTATCATAGAGTTACGCCCCTTTAATTGCTGAAAATGCCGACTTTTGACCTTGTTATCACGGTAGCCCCTTCAGTTGTGATCCGATCTTTCTGAAACTTATATGTAAGGTGGCTGGGGATAAAACCTTGGAAGAGTTCGAAAACCGGCCAAGTCGACCCATTTATCATACTGTTACATCCCTTTGATTGCTGAAAATGCCGATTTTTGACCTTGTCATCACTGAAGCCCCTTCAGTTTTGATCGTATCTTTCTGAAACTTATATGTAAGGTGGCTGGGGATAAAAACTCAGATGAGTTCGAAAACCGGCCAAGTCGGCCCATTTATCATAGAGTTACATCCCTTTGATTGCTGAAAATGCCGATTTTTGACCTTGTCATCACGGTAGCCCCTTCAGTTTTGATCGTATCTTTCTGAAACTTATTTGTAAGGTGGCTGGGGATAAAACCTCGGATGAGTTCGAAAACCAGCCAAGTCAGCCCATTTTTCATAGACTTACGTCCCTTTGATTGCTGAAAATGCCGATTTTTGACCTTGTCATCACGGTAGCCCCTTCAGTTTTGATCGGATCTTTCTGAAACTTATATGTAAGGTGGCTGGGGCTAAAACCTTGGAAGAATTTGAAAACCGGCCAAGTAGGCCTATTTATCATAGAGTTACGTCATTTTGATTGCTGAAAATGCCGATTTTTTACCTTGTCATCACTGTAGCCCCTTCGGTTTTGATCGGATCTTTTTGAAACTTATATGTAAGGTGGCTGAGGATTAAAACTCGGATAAGTTTGAATACCGGCCAAGTCGGCCCATTTATCATAGAGTCACGTCCTTTTGATTGCTGAAAAACGCCGACTTTCGACCTTGTCATCACGGTAGCCCCTTCAGTTTTGATCGGATCTTTCTGAAACTTATATGTAAGGTGGCTGGGGATAAAACCTCGGATGAGTTCGAAAAATTGGCAAGTCGGCCCATTTATCATAGAGTTACGCCCCTTTAATTGCTGAAAATGCCGATTTTTGACCTTGTTATCACGGTAGCCCCTTCAATTGTGATCCGATCTTTCTGAAACTTATATGTAAGGTGGCTGGGGATAAAACCTTGGAAGAGTTCGAAAACCGGCCAAGTCGACCCATTTATCATACAGTTACATCCCTTTGATTGCTGAAAATGCCGATTTTTGACCTTGTCATCACTGTAGCCCCTTCAGTTTTGATCGTATCTTTCTGAAACTTATATGTAAGGTGGCTGGGGATAAAACCTCAGATGAGTTCGAATACCGGCCAAGTCGGCACATTTATCATAGAGTGCCTTTGATTGCTGAAAATGCCTATTTTCGACCTTGTCATCACTGCTGCCCTTCAGTTTTGAACGGATCTTCATGAAACTTACAAACAAGAAAGTCAGGCAGAAAGCTTAGTGGAGTTTGAAAACTCTTGTTTTTGAACTTGTCATCACCATAGCCACTTCAGTTTAGATCGGATCTTCTTAGCAAGTCAGGAATAAAAGCTTGAATGAGTTTGAAAACCGGTGAGGTCAGCCTGTTTATCATAGAGTTACATTCTACTTGATTTGCAGAAAATGCTTACCCTGTCATCACCATGTCCTCCAATAAAGCCTTCAGGAAAGGTTGGCACTTCCTTAAACTTTGAATTTGTTAGCTCAGGTGAGCGATACAGGACCAAGCTAGCTTGGTCCTCTTGTTTTAAGGATGGCTTTAAATGTAAAGGTGACCTACATAATCCTTCCAATCATGCCCCTGGGGTCTAAATTGGCCATGCTCCCATGGACTTAAAAATGAGAAAAACTTCGGAAATCTTCTATAAAACTGTAGGCCCAGAGCTTAGATATTTAGTGTGTAGTCTGTTAAATGGTCATCTACATACAGTCCAACCTGTGTTAAGCAAGCACCTCAGGGATTATGAAAACGTGCTTGCTTAAGATAAGTGCTTGCTTAATACAGGTGAATTTTAATGCATTTACCTTTTTTCGGGAACTAAATGCCCACTTGCTTAAGACAGGTTGTTTGCTTAATAGAGGTGGCCACTTAGACAGGTTTGACTGTACTTCCTGCCAACCATGTCCCGTGGGTCCAAACTGGCCACACCTTGTGGCTCATTAGCTCCCATAGACTTATAATGGAAAAAAAATCTTAAAGTCTCCTTCTCTGAAACCATAAGGCCCAGATCATAGACAACATTAAGTGGTCATTGACATAAATCCTGCCAGCCATGCCCTTTGGGTCCAAATTGGCCACGCCCCATGGCTCATTATCTCCCGTAGACTTGTAGTGGAAAAAACAACAACTTAGAAATCTTCTCTGAAGCTATAAGGCCCAGAGCTTAGATATTTGGTATGAAGCAACATTAAGTGATCACCTACATAAATCCTGTCAACCATGTCCCTGGGGTCCAAATTGGCCCTGCCACAGGGATCATTCCTAAGCTCCCACAGACTTATAATTGGAAGAACTTCAAACAATCTTCTCTGAAACCATGAGACACACAGCTTATTAAAATGTTCCTCAGGTGAGTTGTTTATGCTCATTGAGCCTCTTGTTTGGACTCCTTACTGAATTGTGAAACAAAATTATTAAAATTTTAGGAGAAATAATGCAAGTCCCCAAGATGTCCGAATTTTTAGCTCAGCTGTCGTCGTCTGGGTCTGCGTCGTGCAAAAACTTGGACATTTTGTAATATCTCTGTCATTACTGAACATATTTACTTGAAACTGGGACTAGTAGTTCATTATGAAAAGGGGAACTCATACCAATAGGTGAGGTAAGCCTCAAAATATTTTTGGCACAGTTGTGCCCATTTTTCATCTTAGAAATTTTGTTTAACTAAAAGAAACTGCAGCCGAGCGTTGGCAGCCGCATGCGGTGCTCTTGTTTTGATTTTTACAGTATTTCTAGTGCATAATTTTCATTTCTTATGTTGTAGGATTATTACATAGCGGACACAAGTGAGAACCAAGTAATGTTATGTATCAATCACGAGGCCTCCTCCTCCCACCTGTACATATCAGACGTTAATGGGACCCGATTTACATTATCCTTAGAAGACATCATGTATTTTAATCCACATGGAGAATCGGGCACAAATATGCTCAGGTAACACAATGTGATTAGGTCTCTCACCACGCTGGGGTCGAGCTCCCCCCACTTTGATCTCAAGTGATACACGAAATTCTGCAGCGATTCTCGGGGCACTCCTGTTTTTGCCCACCTGATTAACCCTTATCTTGCTGTTCACAACAACCCCTATCTTTGCAAACAGTGTAGATGCAGATCAGATGGCTTCTGAAGAAGCCATCTGGTCAGGATCTCTACTGTTTGGCATTCAGTTTATGAATTTGTAGCAATAAATTACATCAAGTAATTTGGTTGGTTGATAGACAGAGCTGGGTGTGGCTTAAATGAATATTCAGCAAGATAAGGATTAACAGTTGGCACGAAATAAGTGAAAACAAATCTTGAAAGGCCCATAAAACCAATATGAAAAAAAAAACAAAAAAGAAACATATGCGCTAGGACTCTGCAATAACATGGGAGCCCAGTGCAGGACAAACAATAAGACATGTGGGACCAGTAAAGACAGCAAGGCAGGCTGAGTCTTCGGTCTTACTGTAGGTTTGTTTGTTTGATAGGCTGTTGTTATTTTTATTTCCTTTAAAGCATTGTTATCTCCTCATCAGAGAGACAGATGGAGAGAAAGAGAGATGATTACTTTGCTTTAACACTCTGCATGCTGGGTATTTTTGTAGCAGACGGCATTTTGAATTATTTTTCTGATTTTCACAGAAAACAGGATTTGACATCTCGTGCAAATTGTCTCCTATGGAGACAATTTGCATGAGATGTCAAGTCTTGTTTTCCATTGGAGACAATTTGCATGAGATTTCAAATCCTGTTTTCTGGGAAAGATAAGAAAAATATCAACAATTTGTTGTCTGCTGAATAAGCTTAGAGACTGGTAAAATAGAAGTGAAGGTATTGATCAGGAATCAATACAATTAACCCAGACCTCCCATCAGAGAAACCAAAGGGAAAGACACACAAACATGAAATAACTAGACCCTAATGGAAACATCATAGGGGAAAGCCAAAAGGACAGTTACTTTCCCACAAGATGGCCAATTGGCTATCCAAAACAAAAAGATATAAGCGATACACACAAAGACAAACCATAACAAAAATAAACCACAACAGAAGAACCGCCTTGGAAAGGTCAGTGAAACGAAATTGATTGTACATGGCTGCAATCCTCGCCCTTCCATCGCAATGTAGACAAATAATTTGTTCAGTCCGCATGAAGGCTTCCTTACTCATCAGTGCAACTCTCCGAGAACACAAAAATTAAACAACCACAGAGATGAAACAATGGTGAGGACTCGACAGCAAGAAACCACTGAAATGCTGGAGCAAAAGAAAACCAACAGTTAGCCTCCAATTGGCCCAACCAGAGACAGGGCATCAGGTACCAACCAACATTACACAAGTAAGCCTTTACACTGGAACCATCATAGAATCTGAGGCCTAACCCACCAGCATGCAATTAAAGAGGGAAGCAAAGTTATCAACCATGATTGAGATAACCATGCAAGCAGTCTGTCAAATAAAATTTATGTTGTACACATTCTTATTATATCGAAGAATGATTTTACGAAATTATATACTGAAATCATTGCAAGTATAGTAAAATGCCTATATTAAGACCACCTTTAGGACTGTTCAAAAGTGGTCTCTAAGACCACTTTTGAATAGTCCCAAAGGTGGTCTTTGACCAGAGGGCACTGTATTCAGAAAACGCAAAGAAAGAATAACTGCATCCTACTAAATAAGCATTTTGAAACAGAATTAGTATTAATTTTTGGTGGTTTTAATAGAGGAATTTTACTGTGTACAGTCCAACCTGTATTAAGCAAGCACCTATTGGATATTTAAAAAGTGCTTGCTTAAGACAGGTGCTTGCTTAACACAGGTGAATTTTAATGCTTTTTCCTATGGGCAGTGAATGCCTGCTTGCTTAAGACATGTTGCTTGCTTAATAGAGGTGCGACTAAGACAGGTTTTACTGTATATTTTTCTGAAAGGTAAAATTGTGTGTATCATTGTTAGCTCGTGTATTTCTTGATCATTTGTATTTGTTTTGGGTCAGTTCATACAAATCTTAACCCTTGTCCTGCTGAATATTTAAATAAGCCACACCCACTACTGATTATCAAACAGTCAGATTACTTGATGCAAACTATTGCAACTAATTCATAAACTGAATGACAAACAATGAAGATCCTGATAAGATGGCTTCTGAAAGCAGAAGCCATCTGATCTAGATCTGCATTGTTTGAAAGATAAGACATATACGGGCTCAGCAGGAAAAGGGTTAAAATCTGTCCGATCAGAGCAAGAAAAGATCAGATCAGTCTGATCATCCGAACCGTCTGATCAGAGCAGTGAAAGATAGATCAGTCTGGTCATCTGCACTTTATGATCAGACCAGTGAAAGATCAGATAAGTCTGATCATCTGAAGTGTTTGATCAGAGCAGTGAAAGATCAGATCAGTCTTATCATCTGCACTTTCTGATCAAAGCAGTGACAAATCAGATCAGTCTGGTCATCTGAACTGTCTAATCAGAGCAGTGAAAGATCAGATCAGTCTTATTATCTGCAATGTCCGATCATCTGCAATGTCCGATCAAAGCAGTGAAAGATAGATCGGTCTGGTCACCTGCACTTTATGATCAGACCAGTGAAAGATCAGCTCAGTCTGATCATCTGAACTGTCTGATCGGAGCAGTGAAGGATCAGATCAGTCTCATCATCTGCACTTTTCTGAACAGAGCAGTGAAAGATCTGATCAGTCTGATCATCTGAACTGTCAGATCAGAGCAGTGAAGGATCAGATCAGTCTTATCATCTGCACTTTCTGAACAGAGCAGTGAAAGTTCTGATCATCTGAACTGTCTGATCAGAGCAGTGAAGGATCAGATCAGTCAAATCATTTGCACTCTCTGATCTGAGCAGTGAAAGATCAGATCAGTCTTATCATCTGCACTTTCTGAACAGAGCTGTGAAAGTTTCTTTGTTTGTGTTTAAGTTGTATGTCCCTGTCAACACTATTTAGATCATTTTGGAGATGCTGCTACCGATTTTGTGGAATTTTTACCCCACATTGAGATGAAATGATATGTCAAGCCCTACCTACCATAGAAACCGTTAGGGTTTAAGGAGCAGTCCAATTTGCATCACTTTTCCAAGGCAGGATCAGATCAGTCTGGTCAAGTGAGCTTTCTGATCATAGCAGTGAAATATGACATCAGTCTTATTATTTGCACTGTCTGATCAGAGCAGTGACAATCCAGTCAGTCTTATTATCTCCAATGTGTGATCAGAGCAGTGAAAGATCCGATCAGTCTGGTCATCAGATTCTGCACTGTCTTATCAGAGCAGTGAAAGATCAGATCATCATCTGCACTGTCTGATCAGAACATAGAAAGATCAGATCAGCCTGATCATCTGCACTATCTGATCAGAGTAGTGAAAGATCAGATCAGTCTGATCAACTGCAATTTCTGATCAGAGTAGTGAATGATTAGATCATATGATCTTAACTGCTTGATCAGAGCATTGAAAGATCAGATCAGCCTGATCATCTGCACTGTCTGATCAGAGCAGTGAAAGATCAGATCAGTCTGGTCATCGGCACTTTCTGATCACAGCACTTATGACCTTAACTGTCTGATCAGAACTAGGAAAGGTCAGATCAGTCTTATTATCTACACTGTCTGATCAGAGAAGTGAAAGATTAAATCAGTCTTTCTGATCAGAGTATTGAAAGGTCAGATCAGTCTTATCATCTGCACTTTCAGATCAGTGCAGTCAAAGGTCAGATCAGTCTTATCATCTGCACTTTCAGATCAGTGCAGTCAAAGGTCAGATCAGTCTTATCATCTGCACTTTCAGATCAGTGCAGTCAAAGGTCAGATCAGTCTTATCATCTGCATTTTCAGATCAGTGCAGTCAAAGGTCAGATCAGTCTTATCATCTGCACTTTCAGATCAGTGCAGTCAAAGGTCAGATCAGTCTTATCATCTGCACTTTCAGATCAGTGCATTCAAAGGCCACATCAGTCTTATCATCTGCATTTTCAGATCAGTGCAGTCAAGGGTCAGATCAGTCTTATCTGCTGCACTTTCAGATCAGTGCAGTCAAAGGTCAGATCAGTCTTATCATCTGCACTTTCAGATCAGTGCAGTCAAAGGCCACATCAGTCTTATCATCAGCACTGCCTTTTCAGAGCAGAGAAAGATCAGATCAGTCTTACGAACTTTCTGATCAGGTCAGTGAAAGATCAGATCAGTCATAGCATCAGCACTGTCTGATCAGAGCAGTGAAATGTCAGATCAGTCTGGTCATCTACACTGTCTGATTAGGGCAGTGAAAGATCAGATCAGTCTTATCATCAGCACTGTCTGATCAGAGCAGTGAAATGTCAGATCAGTCTGGTCATCTACACTGTCTGATCAGAGAAGTGAAAGATTAAATAGAGTATTGAAAGGTCAGATCATTCTTATCATCAGCACTTTCTGATCAGGTCAGTGAAAGATCAGATCAGTCTTATCATCAGCACTGTCTGATCAGAGCAATGAAATGTCAGATCAGTCTGGTCATCTACACTGTCTGATTAGGGCAGTGAAAGATCAGATCAGTGTGATCATCTGCTTTGATCTGCTATGTCATCTGTTTGATCAGAGCAGTGAAAGATTAGATCAGCCTGATCATTTGTTTGTTTTGTTTGACTTGAGATTTAACATCCCTGTCAACACTATATAGGCTGATCATCTGCACTGTTTGATCTGGGCTGACCCTGTTTGCCTGCATGCAAACAATTTTTTTAAAAAGTTTGCAAAAAGATTGAGCAGACGACATAAGCAGACGACATTTTCAGATCAAGTTTTTCTCTGCGTCTTACGGATTAACTAGAAGCCTCCGTGATGTAGTGGTTATGCTACTCACCTTGTAAACCAGCTGTGCAGGATCGATACCGGGCTTCTCCAGACTTTCGGATGAGCCTTTAAACCGAGGTCCCGTCTCCGTATGAACCTTAGCTGTTGGTGGGAGGTAAAACTCAAACACTGACTCACTCACTTAAGGATTAACTATTGATGTGGTCTTATAATATTGATTCAGATTGTATGAAGACGATGCCTTTGCGGACCTCCACAAAGTGAATGGTATGAGGGGAGTCTACATTGCTTCTCAGCTCATCAACAAGACTATGGCCACAGACCATCAGCGGTCCCTTATCACCTTTGATAAAGGGGGAGAATGGAACTTAGTTGTTGCCCCAGATAGGGATGTTCATAATAAAAGGACCAATTGCTCACGTGTAAGTACATGAGATAAGTTAGTTGCAAAGTTATTTAAATTCCATATTTACTGCATTTTTTTCAGACACCTTAAAAATCTTTTTTCTTTTTATTACGATAACACACCCGTGCGATAAAGTGCATTTTTTTCACCTCTCCAAAATGGCTACTTTTCTGAAGAAAATTTGTGATATTTTTCTTATTTCTACTGCAAACATAGGTTGTGGAGGCTTGTAAGAACCGCCTCATTGAGGCAGTTCTAAAGAGTACACACAACTTATGTCTTGGAGCAGAAATAAGAAAAATAATGTATACCCCAGTAAACCCCAGTTTTCTCTATATAAAGTGGGGTTTAGGGGGGTGTTCATTTACAGACTTGTTCACGTGATGTTGTATGAATATCTACAGAATTACCTTTTTCTAAAAGTTGAGATGTGTCCAACTATATGAGAAATTCAACCAGAAACACACATTGAAACAATTTTTAAACTCTGATGGTTCACAAATTTTTGTGGGCAAACTGAATGGTGGGCAAATGGTAGGTGATCGATCGTGGACAAGCACGCATTGCTGGTGATCTGTTGTTCGCAATTTTAATACAACCATTACAAAAACACGCCAATACAAATACATTGCAAACTTTACCGCCGAAAAACGAAAATTTTAAGATGAAAATTGTGATATTTTTCTTATTTCTGCTAAAAATATAGATTCTGGGTTCTAACGAGTACCCATAATCTATATTTTAGAGCAGAAATAAGAAAAATATGGTTTACCCCTGTAAGCCCCAGTTTTACCATATAAAAGGGGGTGAAAATTATATAGATGTGTTTTCGTGATGACAAATTCATCGATTTCTATAGGTCTGCAACCAGTATCCTTAAAAAAGTACACTTACTAAGTTTAAAGAAGCCGCCATGGTGTAGTGGTTACGCTACTCGCCTTGTAAACCAGGGATCGCAGGATCAATCCTAGGCTTCTCCAGACTTCGGATGAGTCTTTAAACCGAGGTCCCATCTCCGTATGACCTTAGCTGTTGATGGGATGAAAACTCAAACACTCACTCACTCACTAAGTTTAAACTTTATTTGTGGTTGCTTACTCATTGAACATGTTTACAAATGGCCTCTGCCATTTTGATCAGGTTAGCAGGTTTATTACTGCATCAATATACCCCAAATGGTGCGCATCTTGACGGAATGTCAGAAACACAATTTCCTTTTTATGCCCCCGGGAATCTTTGATTTGGGGGGCATATAGTATTTGCTCTGTCTGTCTGTGTTTGTTTGTTTGTCTGTCTGTCTGTCCATCACAAAAACTTTAACCTTGATCATAACTTCAGAAGTATTTGACTTAGCCCCATGAAACTTCACACACTTATTCACCATCACAAGGGCTACATTCTGACCAAGGGCCATAACTCTGTTATCAGTTTTGGCTGAATTATCTCCCCTTCAAATTTTGCAAAAACTCAGAAATTGGCTCCCACGGGGGCATTGGTCACCTATAGTAACAGCTCTTGTTAACTATTTGTTGTTGTTTATCTACAAAGCATTTTAACGCTGCTTATAAACACTAGGTGCTTAAGTAAAACTCTTGTACATTTCTCGCTGTGCAAAACTCATGCTATTTTTAACTAATAATTTGTGATAGAAGCGTTCACACAGACCTCAACTATATATTGATGTATTATAAATGAAAATATCAATGTCTTACTAGCAGTGAAAATTGTTGCCCCCCATCACAGTTGTCAAAAGTAAACGCCATTAATCTTGAAAATATGGATATCTACATGTGTGTTGGGAAAATAAAAACAGTAAGATAAAAGTCATAACTGTCAGAACTTTTATGAAATTAGGGATATAGAATTTAAGGTGTGTCCAAAAACATATGCTATGTTAACCCTTGACCTGCTGAATATTTAAATATGCCACACCCGCCACTGCTTATCAAACTATCAGATTTCTTGATGCAAATCATTGCAACAAATTCATAAACTGAATGACAAACAATGAAGATCCTGATCAGATGGCTTTTTCAGAAGCCATCTGATCTGGATCTTCATTGTTTGAAAGATAAGACATATCCAGGCTCAACAGGACAAGGGTTAAATTAGCAAGTCTGATTTTACATGGTGTCAGAAAACACATGATGTAAGATCACATACGGTAAACAGAGTAAACTGTTAAGTGGAATGAATACTCGGGTAGGGGAGGCAACTATGTCAGAAATATTTTTGATGCCTTTATAAATAAAGCTATTCTCTTTAAATAAAGAATTTGCTCCCTAGGAGAATTTTTTTTTCTTTAAGACTAGTTCCTATTTCAGAAGTGCTCAATTTTGCAGGAAAGAGGAAAGCAAACAGGAAGTCACGAAAGTGGTCAGTCATATGTTTAAAAAAATGGCGGAAAATACATTACGAAAACAAGCCTATACAAATACATTGTAAACTCTACCGCCAAATGAAATGAACATTTTAAGATGAAAAATTATGATATTTTCGTTATTGCTGCTCAAAATACAGGTTGTGGGTACTCGTTAAAACCCCCTCATTGCGGCGGGATGAGGCGTTTCTAACGAGTACCCACAATCTTTATTTTAGAGCAGAAATAAGACAAATAAGGCTTACCCCTGTAAGCCCCAGTTTTACTATATGAAAGTGGGGTTCAAGGGGATTAAAATTTTATAGGCATGTTTTGGTGATGCATCGACTGTATCCATTCCCTTCAAATTTTTTTTAACACTATCAACCAAAATTTCTGACTGAAATATGAAAAATAAAATAGAACACCATTGAATTAAAAATGGACGTGTTTGAACCGTGAAGTAGAAAAGACTGCTAGTAGACATAACTTGGTCAAAGTAGAAACAGTCATATTCAGACTTGAAATACAGTAGGCTGCTTATATCATTATAAATAATAAACGTGATGGAAGATCTTATGTGAGCAGTAATTTCAAATGAAATTTATGAATCATTCTTTTTTTAGCTCACCAGAGCCGAAGGCTCCGGGGGAGCTTATAGGATGGACATTGTCCGTCGTCGTCGTCTTCGTCGTCGTTTGGCGTTAACACTTTCAAACGACATCTTTTCTGAAGCCACTGGGCTGGTTGGTCCCAAATTTTATCTGTAGCATCCTTGGGCTGGGGGATTGAAAGTTTGTGTTTTTTATGAAAATCGGCTCATTAGTTTGGTTGCTATGGCAACTTAGGCTTTACATAGACTTATAATGGGGAAAATTGAAAAATGGCGTTGTCTGCCAAGTCATTGCAGATGTTTTGACAAAACTTTCATAGAAATGTTCCTTAGGCAATCTACTATCTGCCATATGATTTTAGGCCTACTGCTCATTTCTATTGGTTGCCATGGAAAACAAAATAAAAAAAATAGAAAAAAAAAAACTTCAAAAATCATCTCCTCAGAAACCGAAAGCTCTATTAGGCTGAGAGTTTTTGGAAATATTCACCATATTTGCCTTTACAGGTTTTGTGTTTTTTATAAAATTTGGCTAATTAGTTTGGTTGCTATGGCAACTTTGATTTTCCATAGACTTGTAATGGGGAAAATTGAAAAATGGCATTTGCTGCCAAGTTATTGCAGATATTTTGACAAAACTTTTATAGAAATGTTCCTTGAGTAAATGTCTCTCAGCCATATACTTTAATGCCAACATGGGGGTCCCAAGGTTAAACCGGGGCCATGCCCCACCCCCTCCACTTCATAAAAGGCCATATAACTCGGAAACCATCCAGATCCCCACCCCAAAACCATATATACTCTTGTTCCTTATGATAAGATGCATTCAGTGACACCAACCTGGGGGTCCCCCGGTACATGTCGGGGTCATGCCCAACCCCCTCCATTCCATAAAAGGCCCAATATCTTGGAAACCATACAGCTCCCCACCCCTAAACCATATATATTCTTGTTCCATATGAAAATATACATTCACTGACACCAACTTGGGGGTCTCCAGGGGTGCGCCTGGGCCTTGCCCCACCCCTGCTTCTTCACAAAAGGCCATATATCTCAGAAACCATTTAGATCCCCACCCCAAAACCATATATATTCTGGTTTCTTATGATAAGACGCATTCAGTGACACCAACCTGGGGGTCCCTCGGGTTGTGCCGTGGTCATGCCCCACCCCCTCAATTTCATAAAAGGTCCAATATCTTGGAAACCTTACAGATCCCCACCCCTTAACCCTATATGTTCTTGTTCCTTATGAAGAGATTCATTCATTGACACCAATTTTGGGGTCTTCCTGGGTGCGCCTCGGCCTTGCCCCACCCCTCCACTTCACAAAAGGCCATCTATCTCAGAAACCATTCAGATCCCCGCCCCAAAACCTTATATATTCTTGTTTCTTATGATATGACGCATTCATTGACACTAACCTGGGGGTACCCCAGGATATGCCGGAGTCAAGCCCCACCCCTTCATTTCATTTAAGACCCAATATCTGGGAAACCTTACAGATCCCCACCTCTAACCATATATATAGTCGTTCCTTATGATAAGACACATTCATTGACGTCAACCTCGAGGTCTCCCAGGTCAAGTCAGGGCCTTGCCCCACCCCACCACTTCACAAAAGGCTATATATCTCAGAAACTGTTCAAAGCCCCACCCCTAAACCATATATAATTATCTTCTTTGTGATAAGATACATTCAAATAACACTAGCTTGGGAGTCATCCGGACTGCTTGGGTCATGCCCCACTGCTTTACTTCATTAAAAGCCATATATCTCAGAAACCATTCAGATTCCCACCCATAAACTATAATATTCTTGTTCCTTATGATAAGACTCATTCAGTCACATCAACCTGGGGGTCACTTTGTGCTAGGGCAATGCGCCCCGCCCCTCCACTTTAAAAGGCCATAATTCAGAAACCATTCAAATCCCCACCCCATAATCATATATGCTCTTGTTCTTTATCAATAGCAGACTTTCGGATGAGTCTTTAAACCGAGGTCCCGTCTTCGTATGACCTTAGCTGTTGGTGGGACGTAAAACTCAAAACACTCACTTACTCCTTATCAATAGCTTACCCACTTGGGGGTCGCAGGGGCCATTCCTCTCCTCTCCATGTCATAGAAGGGCCTCATATATCATAAACCATTCAGATTCCCACCCATAAACCATATATATATATTCTTGGTCCTTATAGGGACAACAATCCTTGGCTTTCCTGGGATCAACAGGACATGCCCCAACCGCTCCACCGCTTAAGAGCCCTTATAACTCCGGTATACAGATCCCCACTGCTACACCAAATATATTCTTATTCCTTATGATAAGTTTTGTTTGTTTGATTTGAGGTTTAATGTCCCCGTCAACACTGTAAAGGTCATTTTGGTTATGATAAGACGCATTTAGTGATACCAACCAGGGCTCCATTGGGTCCATGCCCTACACCCTCTACTTAATAAAAGGCCCAATGTTTTAGATACTGTGTCCAGATGGATGCTGATTTGGATATAGGGGTTCATTTGGGAGACTTCACAATTGGTAGATTAAAATTAAGATTAAATCATGTTAAAATACATGGCTGTCATTGGGCAGTGCCCACCTGAGCTCTGGTGAGCATAGTGGCCCATGGGCCTCTTGTTTTGTTGTGCCTGCTTTGACCCATTGTATGCGGGAAACCCCAAAAGGGGTACCTTGGCAAACAGTGTAGGCCCAGATCAGACGCCACAGAACGTGGCGTCTGATCAGGGCCTGCACTATTTTCTAACAGATTTTTCTGTGAAAAATAGAATAAAAACAAAAAAAAATAGGCCTGACACCCCTTATATGACAAACGGACTTGTCAAACATATAGCAATGGAAGAGTCCACTGGTATACAATGGGTTAAGTATGGTACAATATAAGAGTGAAGTTTTCTATCCATTTGTCTTCTGTTCATTCATTCTTCTGTCCATCTGTCAGTCCATTCATCTGTTTGCCTATTCTTCAGTAGTTGCATCAACCCAGCTGTCAACAAACGGGCCTCCGTGGCCTAATGGATAAGAGCGCTGACTCTTAGTCATTAGGTCTCTCACCGCCGTGGGTTCGAGCCTCGCTCGGGTCACGTGTGAGACGCCAAGTTCTGCAACGGAAGGTCAGGTGGTTTTTCTCCGGGTACTCCGGTTTTCGCCCACCTATGATTAACGATCGGCTCGATATGAGTGAAATAATCTTGAAAGGGCCGTAAAACCCAAACCAAAAAAAAAAAAAAAAAGAAAAACCTGCTGTCAGCAAAAATACTCATGTCCATTTTTCAACAACTTCATTGACAGGTGTGACATACTCTATATACTCTATGTATTCATACACCTAATCTCCTTACCATACATGCCCTAAAATTGGAACAAGTTCAGTTGAACTTCAATGGCTCGAACACCTTTGGGACCTCGAAAATCTGTTCGAGACAGGGTAATTCGAGCCACTGAGGGTTACTGTCTGGAGGCATAAAGAGATACTTTTGGACATCTTTTCGGTGTTCTATAATGAATGTGTATGATGTGTGTACTCATTAGAATCGCCTCATCGAGGCGATTCTAATGAGTACACACAGCATACATTTGCAAGATAAAAGACTAAAATCTCCTTAATTATCCCCCACTATTTCTTATGTAGAGGATTTCGCTAGGGGCTCAAGAACGGGTTCGACACATCCATGGTGAACAAGCCATCGGTGTTCGAGCCATCGAAGTTCTACTGTACAATGACAAAACCTACAATAAGACCGGTGTGACCAGCAACAACTCAAATCAACCAGCGCATCCATCCACTATGACAACACCTTTTGCTTTAATCTCTTTGCATAGATATTAGTAGAGCTGGCTAATCGGAGCTGAAAAGATAATCTATTATCAGTCCTGTCATTGCGATCGATAATCGATTAGTAATCGCTGAGGTTTTTGTCATAATTTTACCTATCTGGCTTTCTGTCTGAGCATCACTCTTACTATATGTTGCACTTTACCATATGTAGATTTGAACAGACAGGCCTGAGCAAACAGTGTAGACCCAGATGAGACGCCACAGAATGCGGCGTCTCATCAGGGTCTGCACTGTTTGCCACTCATCCAGCTATTTTATGCATAACTTTGGGTAGTAAATTGTACCTATCAAGACATAGATTAAAAGCAAATCAGAAATGATAATCATTTTTGTGGAATTTATTGATCGATTAATGGATTATACAATTAATCGTGTCAGCCTTAGATATTAGCCTTTAGTAGGTACATGCCATCAGCGAAGACTCTGATCAGACTGTGGGAAAGGGCAGGCTGATCTGAGTCTTCACTGGTTGCTCAAGCCTTCTTGTAGATTTTGTCATGCGCTGGCTTATTAGCTCACCTGAGCCGAAGGCTCATGTGAGGTATTAGTATGCCAATGATCCGGCTGTCGTCCGTTGTCCGTTCACATTTTCAACTGAGTATATCTTTTAAGCCAGTTGGCCAATCATGATTAAATTTCATGAGAAGCATTATCAGGTTGGGGGAAAAGATGCATTATGTTTTGGGGCAGATCAGATGGAAACTCTTGTTGCCATGGCAATATATAGCTTCCATAGACTTACAATGGGAAAATCTTAAAAAATCTTCTTCTCTGAAACCAATAGGCCCAGAGCTTACATATGAAGCATGTAGCAATGTCAAGTGGTCCCCTACATAAATTGTGCCAATCATGCCCCTGGGTTCAAAACTGGCCACCCCCTGGGGTCCCTTAACCCCCCATAGAAATAAAAGCTTAAAAAATCTTCTTCTCTGAAACCGCTAGGCACAGAGCTTACATATTAAGTATGTAGCAATGTTAAGTGGTCCTCTACATAAATTATGCCAATCATGCCCCTGGGGTCTAAACTGGCCACGCCCCGGGGCCCCTTAGCCCCCATAGACTTATAATAGGAAAAAAGCTAAAAAAATCTTCTTCTCTGAAACCACTAGGCCGTGAGCTTATATATGAAGCATGTAGCAATGTCAAGTGGTCCCCTACATAAATTGTGCCAATCATGCCCCTGGGGTCTAAACTGGCCACGCCCCGGGGTCCCTTAACTGCCATTGACTTATAATGGAAATAAAGGTTTAAAAAATCTTCTTCTCTGAAACCGCTGGGCACAGAGCTTACATATTAAGCATGTAGCAATGTCAAGTAGTCCTCTACATAAATTTTGCCAATCATGCCCCTGGGGTCTAAACTGGCCACGCCTCGAGGCCCCTTAGCCCCCATAGACTTATAATGGAAAAAAAGCTAAAAAAATCTTTTTCTCTGAAACCACTAGGCCGTGAGCTTACATATGAAGCATGTAGCAATGTCAAGTGGTCCCCTACATAAATTGTGCCAATCATGCCCCTGGGGTCTAAACTTGCCACGCCCCGGGGTCCCTTAACCGCCATAGACTTATAATGGAAATAAAGGTTTAAAAAATCTTCTTCTCTGAAACCGCTGGGCACAGAGCTTACATATTAAGCATGTAGCAATGTCAAGTGGTCCTCTACATAAATTGTGCCAATCATGCCCCTGGGGTCTAAACTGGCCACGCCCCGGGGCCCCTTAGCTCCAATAGACTTATAATGGAAAAAAAGCTTAAAAAATCTTCTTCTCTGAAACCACTAGGCCCAGTGCTTACATATGAAGCATGTAGCAATGTCAAGTGGTCCCCTACATAAATTGTGCCAATCATGCCCCTGGAGTTAAACTGGCCACGCCCCGGGGCCCCTTAGCTCCAATAGACTTATAATGGAAAAAAAAGCTTAAAAAATCTTCTTCTCTGAAACCACTAGGCCCAGTGCTTACATATTAAGCATGTAGCAATGTCAAGTGGTCCCCTACATAAACTGTGCCGATCTTGCCCCTGGGATCTAAACTGGCCACACCCTTGGGCCCCTTAGCCCCCATAGACTTATAATGGAAAAAAAAGCTTAAAAAATCTTCTTCTCTGAAACCGCTAGGCACAGAGCTTACATTTTAAGCATGTAGCAATGTAAAGTGGTCCTCTACATAAATTGTGCCAATCATGCCCCTGGGGTCTAAACTGGCCACGCCCTGGGGCCCCTTAGCCCCTTAGCCCCCATAGACTTTTAATGGAAAAAGTGCTAAAAAAATCTTCTTCTCTGAAACCAATAGGCCTTGAGCTTACATATGAAGCATGTAGCAATGTCAAGTGGTCCCCTACATAAATTGTGCCAATCATGCCCCTGGGGTCTAAACTGGCCACGCCCGGGGGTCCCTTAACCCCCATAGACTTATAATGGAAATAAAAGCTTAAAAAATCTTCTCTGAAAGTGCTAGGCGCAGAGCTTACATATTAAGCATGTAGCAATGTCAAGTGGGCCTCTACATACATTGTGCCAATCATGCCCTGGGGTCTAAACTAGCCACGCCCTGGGGCCCCTTAGCCCCCATAGACTTATAATGGAAAAAAGCTTAAAAAATCTTCTTCTCTGAAACCACTAGGCCCAGAGCTTACATATTAAGCATGTAGCAATGTCAAGTGGTCCCCTATATAAATTGTGCCAATCATGCCCCTGGGATCTAAACTGGCCACACCCTTGGGCCCCTTAGCCCCCATAGACTTATAATGGAAAAAAAAGCTTAAACAATCTTCTTTTCTGAAACAGCTAGTATTATTAGCTCACTTGAGCCGAAGGCTCATGTGAGGTATTGGTATGCCAATGGTCCGGCGTCCGTTCACATTTTCAAATAAGTATATCTTTAAAGCCACTTGGCCAATCATGATTAAATTTCATGAGAAGCATTATCCGATTGAGGGAGAAGATGCAGTATGTTTTGGGGTAGTTCAGATTGAAACTGGTGTTGCCATGGCAACATATAGCTCCCATAGACTTACAATGGGACAAACTTAAAAAATTTTCTTCTCTGAAACCACTAGGCCCAGAGCTTACATATTAAGCATGTAGCAATGTCAAGTGGTCCTCTACATAAATTGTGCCAATCATGCCCCTGGGGTCTAAACTGGCCACGCCCCAGGGCCCCTTAGCCCCCTTAGACTTATAATGGAAAAAACAAACTTCAAAAATCATCTTCTTTGAAACCACTAGGCCCAGAGCTTACATATTAAGCATGTAGCAATGTCAATTGGTCCCCTACATTAATCCTGCCAAACCTGCCCCTAGGGTCCAAATTGACAATGCCGTGTTCCATTAGGAAGAACTTCAAAAAAAAATTATGCTCAAAGACCATGAGTCAAACAGCTAACTAAAATGTTCCTCAGGTGAGCGGTTAGGCTCATTGAGCCTCTTGTTTAATATCCGATGTGATCCTAAAAATAGCGGGATTAGAGGCCCTGATGAGATGACACATTCTGTGGCGTCTCATCTGGGTCTACACTGTTTGCTCAGCCCTGTCTGTCAGAATACATAAATTAAATATCTCTTTCAAGGTTATTTCAGTCGGCAAAAATTGGAGTATGCAAAGAAATAATATGTTACCTTCCATTACAGGACTAGGCATCTCACATCTGACAATCCACAACAGTTAGGGACTTGATTTTAACCCATTTTGTACAGGAAACCCCCAAAAGGGGTAATTAACAGTGCAGGTCCAGATCAGATGCCACAGAATGTGGCGCATCTGATCAGGGCCTACACTGTTTGCAAAACATTCTGCCAATTTCCAAATAAAGTTTGAAGAAAACACAACCTGACACCCCTAAATTCTTAAATGGACTCCTGCTATATAGGAGGAAGAATCCATTTGGTACGAAAAGGGTTAAAGAGATGGCCCATTTCACCATTAGGCCATGGAGGCTCATTGAAATTTATAATTAAATGTAAAAAAGGCTACAGATATTAAAACCATGTCTTTATATCCAATGATTAATTCTGTATGTATTTATAGTGCCAGATATAACAAGACAATAACTATGTTTTTCAGTTAAAGTCTGTATTATTGCCTACATTCATTTCTTTTGAAATTTGTCTTTGCCAGCAAAGGAGCCGTTTTTCTGTGAGTCAGGAGGTATGGAATTTTCTATTTAGGTCATCAACAGTATAGTCCCTGTAATGCATTGTGTTGGTTTTCTTGTGATGTTAATACTGTAATGATCCTATGTATTGGGACAGATTGGCCTAAGCAAACAGTGTAGACCCAGATAAGATCAGGGTCTACACTGTTTGCCATTCTGTCTGCACCTTTTGGACTCCTTGCTAGATGATCCCATCGTTAAACAAATTTGTTAAAGTTTTAGGAGATTTATAGCAAGTCCTCAAGGAGTCCAAATTTTTAGGATTTTTACGGTACCCCACCCGGCTGCTTTCATTTGTATGCTGGAAAACTGTTCCATAGTCATTGAGAGATTCTTTTCTGGAGAAACAGGCATAACTCCAGCTATTAACCCTTTTTGTACCAAATGGAATCTTCCTCTTTATATACACCAGGAGTCCATTTCAAAAGAAAGGGGTATCAGGTTGCGTTTTCTTCAAAATTTATTTGGAAAATGACTTAAATTTTTGCAAACAGTATAAGCCCCGATCAGATGCCGCATTCTGCGGCATCTGATCTGGGCCTGCACTGTTTGCCAACTACCTGTTTTGGGGTTTCTGGTACAAAATGGGTTAAGGAGGGGTACTGAAAATAATTTTGAGATATTTTTTTTTATTTCTAAATAAAAACATACGTTATTGGTACTTGTTAGAGTCTCCTCATTAAGATGATTCTAGCAAGGACCTTTAATGTAGCAATACAGAAAATTGGGATATTTTTTCTTAGTTTTACATTAGGGTCCTTGTTAAAATCACCTCATATTTTTCTTATTTTTACATAAAAACTTGTTGTGGGTACTTGTTAGAATAACTCCATTGAGGCGCTTCTAATTAGTACCCACAATATACATTTTCATGCAGAAATAAGAAAAATATCAGTACTTTTTGGATGACAAAAGCACCTTATCTGGTGCTTTTACCTTAAAATGAATGGATAGACTTTCAGGGGATGTAACTCCTTTAGACTAAATTTTGTCTCCAATATGAATGGGAGGCTACTTTGAATGAAAGAAATTAACCCTGAGGAGTAGGAGTTCCATTACAATATGACATCCGTGCGTCATAGTGCATTTTTTCTCATCTCCAAAATGGCTACTTTTCTGACGAAAATTTTTCGTGATATTTTTCTTATAAATAATGCTATCATAGGTTGTGGTGCTCGTTAGAATCGCCTCATTGAGGCGGTTCTAACAAGTACCCACAACCTATCTCTTGGAGTAAAAATAAGAAAAATAATGTTTACCCCCATAAACCCAGGTTTCTCTATACAAAGTGGGGTGTAAGGGGTGTTCGTTTCACGGACTTGTTCACGTGATGATCGAGTCATTCTAATCAAGTAAATATTTTTCTGTTGGGCTCAGATTACCCCCTTCTCCCGCAAACAAGCCAAAAAATAAAAAAAGAAAAGAAAAATAAAACAAAACAAACAAAAACAGTATTAATGCTATGCATGCTGAGTATTTTTTTCACAAGACAGCATTTTGAAATATTTTTCTTATTTTTTCTAGAAAACAGGATTTGTCTTTGCATTGTCTCCTATGGAGACAGTGGGCCCCTGCCCATCTGGGCTTGACGAAATAGATGGGCTGCATGATGCTTCCACACAGAGCTGAAACCGACCTGCACACGAGTACTGGTAAACCGCTTAGCAGATCTAAGCCTGACCAGGCAGAGCGGTGCGAGTTGGCCCGTCCATGCTTATAAACCCTTTTGGTTTCATTGGGCGGCAGGGCTTGAGATGTCATTTCATCTGAGTGTCGCGTAAAAGTCCCACAAAATTGGAAGCAACGTCTCCAAAATGACTTTTACAGTCAAACAAATAAACTATGGAGACAGTTTGCATGAGAAATCAGATACTGTTTCCTGGTTTTCTGGGAATAATAAGAAAAATACCAAGAATTTGTTGTCTGCTGATTTAGCCCAGAGAGTGGTAAAGGTTTAAGTCCCAGATATGTCTCCCATTGTAACAGTTTCAAAGGTGTATAGATGCACCTTAAGACAGTGCTTGACATTTAACCCTTATCCTGCTGAATATTCAGTTCAGCCACACCCATTTCTGACTGTGAACCCATCAGATTAATTGATATAATTTATGCCTACAAATTTATAAACTGAGGTCAAACAGTGTAGATCCTGATCAGATGGCTTCTTCAGAAGCCATCTGATCTGGATCTACACTGTTTGCAAAGATAGGGGTTGTCGTGCACAGCAGGATAAGGGTTAATTTTAATCTGGAATGAAACTCAGTTTTCTAGAAGGATTCTAAAAAGCATGTAAAATGTTGTCTGCTCACAAACCTCAACCTATTTATAACACTCCGTTATAATACAATTTTGAATTTACAGTCATCCCTCTATACATCATGAAAACAAGCCTATATAATTTAAACCCCTTGAACCCCACTTTTATATAGTAAAACTGGGGTTTACAGGGGTAAAACTTAAACGAAAAGATGATGAAAAATTGTGATATTCGTCTTATTTCTGCTCTAAATGTAGATTGTTGGTACTCATTATCGAAGTGGTTCAAACGAGTACCCACAATCTATATTTTAGAGCAAATTCTACTCTAATTCTACTTTTGGCCACAACAGTAGTGTTATAAAGAGGTTGTGTATTTAGATTAAGCATGTTAAAAGTTAAATAGTTATACTCACTGTATGAATTTGTCTGGTATGCTTTTGGATGCTAGAATTTTAACAGTATGCTTACGTTTTGGTTGGTTTGCTAGTATGCTAGTACTTGTAACCCTTAAAATGCCAATCATGACTATTGTTGTTTGCTTTGCCGTCTGCCAATTACCTTAAAAGTATTTTTTTGCAAACAGTGTAGACCCAGATCAGACTGCTCCTGTAGGAGCAGTCTGATCTGGGCCCACACTGTTTGCATGTATGCAAAACTATTTTTAAAATGTTTGCAAAAACATGCAGCAGACAACATAAGCAGACGAAATTTTCAGATTCGTTTCAATATTTGTCTTTCCAGAGAAAATAAGGCTTGACATTACATGTGAATTGTCTTCTTGACAGATGATTCATATGAAATTTCAAGCATCAAGCAGACGTCATTTTTAGCTCATGAGAACCAAAGGCTCCTGGGAAGCTTATAGTATAGGCAGTGGTCGTCGTCTGTGTCTTCAGCATTTTCAAACAACATCTCCTCTGAAACTACTTGGCCAGTTGAAACCAAATTGCATGTGGCGCCTCTATGAGAAGGGGGAATGAAAGTTTGTTTGTAAGAACTGGGTCACATGACCAATATGGCCACCATGCTCATAAATTATGTTGTAAAACCCTTTAAAAATTTTCTTCTCAGCAAACCTTGAAATTTGATATGTAGCATCTGGGACTCAGGCCCTACCAACTTTGTCCAAATGATGACATTTGGTTGACCTTTGCCTGCCGTATGTCAAGGTCAGTTTTAGTCACTTTGACATTTGTATTGCAAAAAAAGGCAAAACAGTGGATTTTACTGATTGCATGGTGGCCTGTCGTATCTGAACTATTATTTGCAATCAGCTGAATGGAAGTTTATCAATTCTAAAGGTCAAGGTCATTACTAACCTTCGTCTTGGATGGCTCAGATTCAGTATTTTTATCATCTTCTCCACTAAAACTGCTGGGTTGATTGAAACCAAATTACATATGAAGCCTCTATGGGAAGGGGGACTGAAAGTTTATTCATATGGATTGGGTCACATGACCAAGATGGCCACCATGCCCATATACGTTAAAAAGCATTAAAAATATTATCCTCTGGAACCCAATGACCTCCAGACTTGGTATATAGCAGTAGGGACTTTGGTCCTACCAAGTTTGTTCAAACCTTTGGTTGACCTTGACTGTTTTATGTCAGTGTCAGATTTGGTCACTTAAAAAAAAGCAAAAGAGTGGATTTTGTCTGATTCTATTATAGCCTGTGGCATCAGACTTGATATTTGTAATCAGCTGAATGGAAGTTTATCAATGCCAAAGATCAAGTTCATTTTATTGACCTTTGTCGTGGATGGCCTAGATTCTGTATGTTTATCTTCTCCTCTAAAACTGCTGTGCTGATTGAAACCAAATTATGTAAAGAGCCTCTATTGGATGAGGCAATGAAAAGTTATGCAATCAAAATGCCCAAGATGGGCACCATGTCTGTATATGGTATAAACCACATGACCTCTGGTGAGCATAGTAGCCCATGGGTCCCTTGTTTAATATTTTGTCTTATTTTTCAGAGATAATAAGGCGTGACATTACAGGTGAATTGTCTGCTGGGCTGTTGATTCACATGAAATGTTGAGCCTTGTTTTATTTGAAAAAAAAAAATGTGAAAATAAAATTGTGATCTGCTATTATTTTGTGGTGCTTTAAGGGTTAAATAAATGCATGTATGCTTCAGGGTGAACAAAATCAACCCATTGTATACCCCGGTACTAGTGGACTCTTCCATCACTATAAGTTGGACAAGTCCATTTGTCATATAAGGGGTGGCAGGCCTACTTTTTTCATTGTTATTGTATTTTTGATGGAAAAACTGTTAGCAAATAGTGCAGGCCTTGGTCAGACGCCGCATTCTGCAGTGTTCCGCGGTGTCTGATCTAGGTATGCACTGTTTGCCAATGTACCCCTTTAGGGGTTTCCCGCCTGCAATGGGGATAAGGTGAATAAAATTAATGCATGCTCTAATTTGATTTCATCATTGTCCTGCGATATGCCTGGAATATTTCTAGCTTGACCTAGAAAAAATGGAAAAAAAAATAATATATTAAAATTGAATTCTTATGCCTTTGCAAATGTAATGTGATGTCTGTTTTATTGTCACAAATTATGTCATTATGAAAACACGCCTATACAAACACATTGTAAATTTACCGCCAAAAATATGAACATTTCCAGATGATAATTTTGATATTTTTAGCTCACCTGTCACGTAGTGACAAGGTGAGCTTTTGGGATCACTTTTTGTCCGTCCGTCGTGCGTCCGTCCGTGCGTGCGTGCGTCCGTGCGTGCGTGCGTCCGTGCGTCCGTGCGTCCGTAAACTTTTCTTCAAACGACATCTCCTCCTAAACCACTGATCGGATTTTGACCAAACTTCACAGGAATGATCCTTAGGTGGTCCCCTTTCAAAGTTGTTCAAATGGTTCCGGTCCATTGCACATATAGGTCACAGGAGCCAAAAATAGATTTTTTTCACCGAAAACTTAAAAAATCTTCTTCTCTGAAACCGCAAGGCCCAGGTCTTTGATATTTGGTATGAAGCTTTACTAGTGGACCCCTACCAAGATTGTTCAAATTATAGTGCTGGGGCCAAAAATGCCCCCGCACGGGGGCCCTTTGGTTTTGCATGGGCTTATATGGGGAAAATCTTTAAAAATCTTCTTCTCTGAAACCGCAAGGCCCAGATCTTTGATATTTGGTATGAAGCTTCATCTAGTGGACCCCTACCAAGATTGTTCAAATTATAGTGCTGGAGATAAAATGCCCCCGCACGGGGCCCTTCGATTTTACATGGGCTTATATAGGGAAAATCTTGAAAAATCTTCTCTGAAACCGCAAGGCCCAGATTTTTGATATTTGGTATGAAGCTTCATCTAGTGGACCCCTACAAAGATTGTTCAAATTTTAGTGCTGGAGCTAAAAATGCCCCCGCACCGGGGCCCTTTGGTTTTACATGGGCTTATATACGGAAAATCTTGAAAAATCTTCTTCTCTGAAACCGCATGGCCCAGGTCTTTGATATTTGGTATGAAGCTTCATCTAGTGGACCCCTACCAAGATTGTTCAAATTATAGTGCTGGGGCCAAAAATGCCCCCGCACGGGGGCCCTTTGGTTTTACAAGGGCTTATATAGGGAAAATCTTTAAAAATCTTCTTCTCTGAAACCGCAAGGCCCAGGTCTTTGATATTTGGTATGAAGCTTCATCTAGTGGACCCCTACCAAGATTGTTCAAATTATAGTGCTGGGGCCAAAAATGCCCCCGCTCCGGGGCCCTTTGGTTTTACAAGGGCTTATATAGGGAAAATCTTTAAAAATCTTCTTCTCTGAAACCGCAAGGCCCAGGTCTTTGATATTTGGTATGAAGCTTTATCTAGTGGACCCCTACCAAGATTGTTCAAATTATAGTGCTGAAGCTAAAAATGCCCCCGCACGGGGGCCCTTTGGTTTTACATGGGCTTATATAGGGAAAATCTTGAAAAATCTTCTTCTCTGAAACCGCAAGGCCCAGGTGTTTGATATTTGGTATGAAGCTTCATCTAGTGGACCCCTACAAAGAATGTTCAAATTATAGTGCTGGGGCCAAAAATGCCCCCGCACGGGGGCCCTTTGGTTTTACATGGGCTTATATAGGGAAAATCTTGAAAAATCTTCTTCTCTGAAACCGCAAGGCCCAGATCTTTGATATTTGGTATGAAGCTTCATCTAGTGAACCCCTACCAAGATTGTTCAAATTATAGTGCTGGAGCTAAAAATGCCCCCGCACGGGGGCCCTTTGGTTTTACATGGGCTTATATAGGGAAAATCTTTAAAAATCTTCTTCTCTGAAACTGCATGGCCCAGGTCTTTGATATTTGGTATGAAGCTTCATCTAGTGGACCCCCTACCAAGATTGTTCAAATTATAGTGCTGGGGCCAAAAATGCCCCCGCAGGGGGGCCCTTTGGTTTTACAAGGGCTTATATAGGGAAAATCTTTAAAAATCTTCTTCTCTGAAACCGCAAGGCCCAGGTCTTTGATATTAGGTATGAAGCTTTATCTAGTGGACCCCTACCAAGATTGTTCAAATTATAGTGCTGAAGCTAAAAATGCCCCCACACGGGGGCCCTTTGGTTTTACATGGGCTTATATAGGGAAAATCTTGAAAAATCTTCTTCTCTGAAACCGCTAGGCCCAGGTCTTTGATATTTGGTATGAAGCTTCATCTAGTGGACCCCTACCAAGATTGTTCAAATTATAGTGCTGGGGCCAAAAATGGCCCCGCACCAGGGCCCTTTTGTTTTACACAGGCTTATATAGGGAAAATCTTTAAAAATCTTCTTCTCTGAAACTGCAAGGCCCAGGTCTTTGATATTTGGTATGAAGCTTCATCTAGTGGACCCCTACCAAGATTGTTCAAATTATAGTGCTGGAGCTAAAAATGCCCCCTGCACGGGGGCCCTTTGGTTTTACATGGGCTTATATAGGGAAAATCTTTAAAAATCTTCTTCTCTGAAACCGCAAGGCCCAGGTCTTTGATATTTGGTATGAAGCTTCATCTAGAAGACCCCTACCAAGATTGTTCAAATTATAGTGCTGGGACCAAAAATGCCCCCGCACCAGGGCCCTTTTGTTTTACAAGGGCTTATATAGGGAAAATCTTGAAAAATCTTCTTCTCTGAAACTGCAAGGCCCAGGTCTTTGATATTTGGTATGAAGCTTCATCTTGTGGACCCCTACCAAGATTGTTCAAATTATAGCCCTGGGGCCAAAAATGCCCCCGCTCCGGGGCCCTTTGGTTTTACATAGACTTATATAGGGAAAATCTTGAAAAATCTTCTTCACTGAAACCACAAGGCTTAGGTCTTTGATATTTATGACGCTTCAGCTAGTGGACCTCTATAAAGATTGTTCAAATTTTAGGCCTGAGACCAAAAATGCCCCCGCCATGTGGCCCTTTGGTTTTACATAGACTTATATAGGGAAAATCTTTAAAAATCATCTTCTCTGAAACACAAGGCTTAGGTCTTTGATATTTGTTATGAAGCTTCAGCTAGTGGACCTCTACCAAGATTGTTCAAATTATAGCCCTGGGGCCAAAAATGCCCCCGCTCCGGGGCCCTTTGGTTTAACATAGAGTTATATAGGGAAAATCTTGTTTTACATAGACTTCTATATGCAGGGTAAACCTTTAAAATCTTCTTTTCTGAAACCAGAAAGCCCAGGTCTTTCATATTTGATATGAAGCTTCATCTTGTGGACCTCTACCAAGATTGTTCAAATTTTAGCCCTGGGGCCAAAATTGACCCTGCCCGGGGCCCACTTGTTATGCTTTGGATCAGGTGAGCGAACCAGGGCCCTATGGGCCCTCTTGTTCTTATTTCTGCCAAAATATAGATTGTGGGTACTCGTTAGAACCGCCTCATCGAGGCAGTTCTAACGAATACCCACAGTCTGCATTTTAGAGCAGAAATAAGAAAAATAGGGTTTACCCCTATAAACCCCAGTTAGGGGTTAAAGGGGGTCAAAACATAGGTGTGTTTTTGTGATGTTTAGGACTCCACTAAAATACGATTTCAGACCGTACGTTAAGATAACACACCAATGTAATATATAGAGAATCTTACATGAGTGGTCATTTCATATGATATTTATGAAACAAGCCTTTGGCGAGTTTCATAAATTTTATATGAAATGACCACGAATGTAAGATTCTGTTTATCATATTGACCACATTAAATTGGATTTAACGCCTTTGAATTTGACAAATATTTCCACAAAAATGCATTGTTTACATGGACGTCGTTATGACGTTACTTAATCCCCGCCAAAGTGTTATTGCACGTGCGGTCATACAATTTTTATTATATGATGTTATCCATTTATCATATGATGTCACATCTGACAATGTTATAACGCCATGTAATAAATTTGATAATCCACTAGTGGATTAAATATGCAAATTAGTCAGATACGCCCAGTAACGTTACATGCACGACGTCTTTAAAGACATCCCGTTTACTAATGGCGGAATGTTGACATTTTTGTAAAACAATCATGAATAAAATGCGTTTCAAATGTCATAGGATAAAATTTATAGAATCTTGCAGTTGTACTCTTGTATTATTGAATTTATTAAACTCGTCGAAGAAAAGGGATAATGCTCGGCAAGCCTCGCATTTTATCCCTTTAACTCAACTCGTTCAATAAATTCAGTAATACATGTATACTCATGTAAGATCCTCAATGTATAAGCAAGTGCATAAGAATGTCCCTTCAGTATTCCAGCAGCACTTAATTTTATTTCCAAAAATAATGGTTGACACCTAGAGAATATGGTAATTTGGAAACAATTTTCAGGAAAACATGACTCAGTCCAAAAGAATATCAGGCCCAAATACACGAGATTGAAAAGACTCTGGCCTAAGTTGTATTGCTAGTTCGTCTGAGAGCTATAAAATAAAAATAGGATTGATCAAATAATTTTGTATAGGTCAAGTCTATACATATACAGCTGGCTGAGAACCAGTTACCTGTAAGTGGGTCAGCGTGAAATCAACCAGTTAACAACATAATAGTATTGGAACTCTAGAGCAGAGCAAGAATGTTAATAATTGGATAACTTCCCTTCTTTATTCATTAACCCACTTAGTACCAGAAACCCTAAAACGGGTAGTTGGCAAACAGCACAGGCCCAGATCAGACGCCGCAGAACGCGGCGTCTGATCAGGGCCTACACTGTTTGCAAAAATTTTAGCTTTTTTCTTAATAGTTTTTGAAGAAAACACGACCTGTCACCCCTAAATCTTGATGTCTACTCCTGCTATATATAAGGAGGAAGATTCCATTTGGTACCAAAAGGGTTAAAACATACGTTGTGGGCACTTGTTAGAATGGCCTTGACGAGGCAATTCTAACAAGTACACATAACAAACATTTTTGTGGAGAAATAAGAATAAATTTCCTTTAACCCATAAAATGCCAATCACGACAATTGTCATCTGCTTTGTTACTTTAAATCTAATTTTTATACCCCCACAAATGAAATTTGGGGGGGTATATAGGAGTGAGCTTGTCGGTCGGTCGGTCGGTCTATTAACTTGGTTTCCAGACGATAACTCAAAAAGCGCTTCACCAATTTTTATAATTTTTTAGCTCACCTGAGCCTTTAGGCTCATAGGTGAGCTTATAGTATAGCCATGGTCCGTCGTCCGTCCGTCCGTACGTGCGTCCGTCCGTCGTCCGTCCGTCCGTCCGTCCACCATTTTCAAAGATCTTCTTCTCCTATACTGCAGGGCCAATCAAAGCCAAATTTCATATGGAGCCTCAGTGGGATGGGGGAACGAAAGTTTGTTCGCGGGGTCTGGATCACATGACCAAGATGGCTGCCAGGCCCATATATGGTAAAAAGCCTTCAAAAATCTTCTTCTCCAGAACCATAAGGCCAGTGGCCTTGAAACTTGGCATGTAGCATATGGTACTCGGGCCAATCATGGTTTGTACAAATGGTGACCCCGGGTTGACCTTGACCTATTTTACAGCAATGTCAAATTTGCCGAAGTAGGCTTTTGCATGGGGCAAAGTGAAAATAATGGATTTATAGGAAAACCATTGAAGACAGTGTCACCAAAATTTGTAGATCAGGTAAAGTAACTGAATACATGAAGATCTATGGGTCAGAAAGGTCAAGGTCATTCATTGGCCTTAGACCAAGGTCATTCAGGATCCATATTTCAAACATTTTTTTCTCCAAAACTGCTGAGCCAATTTAAGTAAAATTTAATATGGAGCCTTTGTGAGTTGAACAAATGAAAAAATGCCAATACGGTCTAGATCACATGACCAAGATGGCCATCACGCCTATAAATATGGTAAAAAGCCTTAAAAATTCTTCTTCTCCAGAACCGTAAGGCCAATGGGCTTGAAACTTGGCATGTAGCATATGGTACTCAGGCCCATCATAGTTTGTACAAATGGTGACCCTGAGTTGACCTTGACCTATTTTACAGCAATGTCAAATTTGCCGACTTAGGCTTTTGCATGGGAAAATGTGAAAATAATGGATTTTTAGGAAACCATTGAAGACAGTGTCACCAAAATTAGTAGATAAGGTAAAATAGCTGAATACATGAAGATCTATGTGTAAGAAAGGTCAAGGTCATTAATTGACCTTAGACCAAGGTCACGCAGGTACCATATTTCAAACATTTTTTCTCAGAAACTACTGAGCCAATTGAAGTGAAATTCAATATGGAGCCTTTGGGAGTTGAACAAATGAAAAGCTGCCAACATGGTCTAGATCACATGACCAAGATGGCCACCACGCCCATATATGGTAAAGAAACTTCGAAATTCTTCTTCTCAAGAACCGTAAGGCCAATGGCCTTGAAACTTGGCATGTAGCATATGGTACTCGGGCCTATCATAATTTGTTCAAATGGTGACCCTGGGTTGATCTTGACCTATTTTACAGTAATGTCAAATTTGCTGACTTAGGCTTTTGCATAGGAAAAAGTGAAAATAATGGATATTTAGGGAAACCATTGAAGACAGTGTCACCAAAATTTGTAGATTAGGTAAAGTAACTGAATACATGAAGATCTATGGGTAAGAAAGGTCAAGGTCATTCATTGACCTTAGACCAAGGTCACTCCGATTTCATATTTCAAAAAAAAACATTTTTTCTCAGAAACTACTGAGCCAATTTAAGTGAAATTCAATATGGAGCTTTTGTGAGTTGAACAAATGAAAAGTTGCCAGTACGGTCTAGATCACATGACCAATATGACCGCCACGCCCATATATGGTAAAAAGCTTCAAAAATTTTCTTCTCCAGAACCGTAAGGCCAATGGCTTTGAAACTTGGCATATATCATATGGTACTCGGGCTCGTCATAGTTTTTACAAACGCTGACCCTGGGTTGACCTTGACCTATTTTATGGCAGTGTCAAATTTGTCAACTTAGGCTTTTGCATGGGAAAAAGTGAAAATAATGGATTTTTAGGAAACCATTGAAGACAATGTCACCAAACTGGTAGATCAGGTAAAGTAAATGAATACATGAAGATTCATGGGTAAGAAAAGTCATCATTCAGTGACCTGGGACCAAGATTAACCAGGTTCCATATTTCAAACAGTTTTTTCTCAGAAACTGCTGGCCCAATTCAAGTGAAATTTGATATGGATCCTTTATATGATGAACAAATGAAAATTTGCTCATATGGTCCAGGTCACATGACCAAGATGGTGGCCATGCCCATATATGGTAAAAACATTTCGAAATTCTTCTTCTCCAGAACCGTAAGGCAAATGACCTTGAAACTTGGCAGGAAGCATCTGGTACACGGGCCTATCATAATTTGTTCAAATGGTGACCCTGGGTTGACCTTTACCTATTTTACGGCAATGTCAAATTTGCGGACTTAGGCTTTTGCTTGGGAAAAAGTGAAAATAATTGATTTTTAGCTCACCTGAGCCTTTAGGCTCATAGGTGAGCTTATAGTATAGCCATGGTCTGTCGTCCGTCTATCCGTTGTTCGTCCATCCACCATTTTCAAAGCTCTTCTCCTCCAAAACAGGGAGGCCAATCAAAGCCAAATTTCATGTGGAGCTTCAGTAGGATGGGGGAACGAAAGTTTGTTCGCGGGGTCTGGGTCACATGACCAAGATGGCAGCCATGCCCATATATGGTAAAAAGCCTTCAAAAATCTTCTTCTCCAGAACCATGAAGCCAATGACCTTGAAAGTTGGCTTGTAGCATCTGGTACTTGAGCCCATCATAATTTGTAAAAATGGTGACCCTGGGATGGCCTTGACCTATTTTATGGCTATGTCAAATGTACACCAGGACCAGGTGTCAGGTGAGCGTTTACAGGACCACTGGTCCTCTGGTTTTGGTACACTGATGTAACATCATAAAATACAGGTCAAGTTCGATTTCCACTACAATTCGTCAATTTTCTACATAGTTATGGCCCCTTTCAAGTGAAAAAATTGTAAAATGCCGCTGTTGTACTATCAAGGCAGTTTTTGTGGGGTATTCATCACCTTTAGTGATAGCTCTAGTTGCAAACAGTATTGACCCAAATCAGACTGCTGCTTTAGGAGCAGTCTGATTTGGGTCACAACTGTTTGCCTGTATGAAAAAATATTTTTTAAATAGTTTGCAAAAAGATTCAGCAGACTACATAAGCAGACGACATTTTTTGGTGTACCGTAGTTTTTCTCGGCATCTTATGGGTTAATTATCGTTGTTACTCTATAACCATTATTAAAGGTTCAAGTTTATATCTTACATTTCAGACATCTTACTGCTCACTACATTTAGTTCAGGAGTTCGACAGAGTGAATTCCATTTCCCGACCCCACCCAATCGTGTCCAGGAAGTCTGCCCCAGGGATGATCTTAGCGACGGGAAACACAGGAAACAAAATCCATATCAGTAATGAGACAGGAATATATATATCAACAGATGCTGGCTGGTCTTGGCGACATGTAAGTTATTATACATACAGTATTTTTCTTGCACACTAGATAAAGAACTCTTGGGTTTTATCCTGGGATAGAATTTCTTTTCTTGCACACCAGACAAGGAAATCCGTGATTTTACTGTGGGATTGAAATTTATGTTCTGACCGTGGTGTTCCGACCCAAAATCGAATATAATCGCGTGTTTGATAAATGCACTGGTTGATTACAACCTCATGCGCGGCGTAGTCATGCTTGACGTCACTAAACATTCCTGTTGTGTCATCACAAAATGGCGGAAGTCGGTAACCGAAGTGACAGCAGCATTAAAAATTCGGAATAGAAATGGAAGGTATGCAAGAAAAAGAATCCTATATGGGTGTGAGGGGTGGATAGAAAAATCCGTCGTTGGGATCACTGTCCGGCATCACTCGGCAAGCCTCGTGATGCCGGACAGTGACCCTCGGGACGGATTTTTCCATCCACCCCTCACACCCATATAAGATTCTTATAATCCTACGAGGGCAAGTCAATAAGTGACAAGCATATCCTATTTCCAATTGATTGAAACACCCACAATTTTCATGCCTTGTTTCAATACATACTTTAGGCCTGAGGGCAAAATTGCACCCTTATCTTGTCATTCATTCATAAGATATTGAACACCAAACATGGCTAGCGATGCAAAAGCAAGCTTTTCATCACAAGTTAATTTCCATGCATAATTTGGTACTTGTATTTAAAAAAGAAAAAAGGGCAGGAACTACATTGCGAGTTGATCAATGTTTATGGGTCTTCTGCACCATGGTATGCACATGCTAAATTCTGGGTTGGGGAATTCAAACACGGTAGAACGACTTTAGAAGACGAAATCAGGTCTGGACACCCATCAGATGCCACCGATGAAAAAATGTGTAACAAAGTACGGGATCTTGTGTACTCTGATAGGCAAATTAAAGTGAAAGAAATGCATTACACATTTCACATGGTAGCATTTCAACAATTGTACATGATTGCTTGGGTATGCACAAGCTAACAGCCCATTGGGTTCTGAAATCCCTTAGCGACAAAAAATGGCAACCAGAGCATCAGTATACAGCACATTGTTGAAGCGGTTTAGGTCAAAGGAAGATGATTTTCTTCCACATCTGGTGACTGTAGATGAGATCTGGGTCCATTATTATATGAGCCAGTGAATAAAGCTCAAAGTTGCCAGTGGGTAGGGCCGGAGTCTCCGGGGCCAACAAAGTTAAAAAAGCAACCCTCTGCTGGCAAGGTGATGGCAACTGTATTTTGGGATGCACTACACGTTATTATGTTGGACTTTCTAGCCAAAAAAGTACAATAACAGGTGCGTATTATGCAAATTTGCTTGACCAACTGAGAACTGCGATCCGTGATAAAAGCCAAGGTAAACTCTCCAAAGGGATTCTGCTCCAACAGGACAATGGGAGAGTCCACACTTGCAAAATTGCAATGGATGCTGTTGTGCGGAATGGGTATGAGCTAATACCGCACCCGCCTATTCTCCGAACTTTTCTCCCAGTGACTATTTCCTATTACCAAACTTGAGAAAAAAGATATCCTGGGGCATCATTTCCGGTCCAATGAAGAAGTCGTGGTGGCAGTTAAGTAGTGGGTGGAGACAAGGACCATGGCTTCAACAGTACTGGCCTGATGGCACTGGAACAGTGTTGGTCCAAGTACATCATTCTAGAGGGCAATTACATCGAAAAAGAAGAGATCGATCTCACCCAGAAAAAAGTCAGGCTGTTTTTTTTTGTCGCGCCTGCTATTAGCATGGCGTGATACAGGCGCCCTGTTTTCCGTCTGTTCGTTCGTCCGTCTGTCCATTTGTCAAGGCGTCAACATTTGCAACCACCCTAGCGTTCACCCTGAGGTTCAAGTTTATTTCTCTACAACTACAAGAGCTTCATTTATGATACTTGGTACAAACTTGTATCACGGTATGACAACTTACATGCAAGCAACCATATTTGACCTTGACCTACATTTCATGGGTCACTAACTTCATAAGATATTGCGACCACCCTAGCGTTCACCCTAAGGTTCAAGTTTACTTCTCAAGAACTATATCAGCTTCATTTATGATACTTGGTACAAACTTTTATCACGGGAAGACAACTTACATGCAAGCAATCATATTTGACCTTGACCTACATTTCGTGGGTCACTGACTTCGTAAGATATTGCGACCACCCTAGCGTTCACCCTTAGGTTCAAGTTTATTTCTCAAGAACTATAAGAGCTTCATTAATTGTCACGCCTGCTATTAGCATGGCACGATATAGGCACCTGGTTTTCAGCCCTTCCGTCCGTTTGTCAAGGCGTCAACATTTGTGACCACCCTAGCGTTCACCCTAATGGTCAAGTGTATTTCTCAAGAACTATAAGAGCTTCATTAATGATATTTGGTTCAAACTTGAATCTGCGCATGACAACTTAAATGCAAGCATCCATATTTGACCTTGAGCTACATTTTATGGTTCACTGACTTTGTAAAATAATGCGACCACCTTAGCATTCACCCTAATAGTCAAGTTTATTTCTCAAGAACTATAAGAGCTTCATTAATGATATTTGGTACAAACTAGTAGCTGCGCATGGCAACTTAAATGCAAGCATCCATATTTGACCTTGACCTAAATTTCATGGTTCACTGATTTTGTAAAATATTGCGACCACCCTAGCCTTCACCCTAATGGTCAAGTTTATTTCTCAAGGCCTTCATTAATGTTACTTCGTACAAACTTGTATCTGGAGATGGAAACTTGAATGCAAGCACCCATATTTGACCATGACCTACATTTTATGGTTCACTGACTTTGTTAAATATTGCTACCACCCTAGTGTTCACCTTGATGGTTAAGTTCATTTCTCAAGAATTATTAGCTTCATTAATGATACTAAGTGCAAGCTTGCATTTAAGAATGGCAACTTTTATGCAAGCATCTATGTTTGACCTTGGCCCAGATGTCATGGTTCGATGACTTTGCACCCCCACAGTGGGAACATAGCCTTCGGCGGAATTCTTGTTTTGACTCTGCCTCGTACCCAGATTATCCTACACAAGGATAGGATCAAGATTTCTCAAGTGTTTGTTTGTTTGTTGTTTGTTTGTTTGTTTGTATGTATGGAGTTTAAAGGCCCAGTTAACACTATTTTTGGTCAATTTTGAGCCGGTCAGTTTACCTATCCAAACTTACCTGGGCAAGGGTATGCATAAGCGGTTAACCAGTACAGTGAACATTCTTTGTCCAGAAACTGACAACTGCCCTTCATGAATCAGCGAAAGGGGGAAAAGATTTCATGATCAGTCTCCACCAAAGAATGTAGCAGACACCGGCAGGTATCGAACCTGCATCCTCCTGATCACCAGTCAGACGCGCATCCGACTGAGCTACCGAGGCCGGCTTCTCAAGTGTTTAATGTGCTCTGGTAGTATAGGATGTCACTTATGCCATCATTAAGGCTGACATCACTGAACCTTATGAGGTTCCTAAATGCTAGAGTAACTTCGTCGCAAGATGGCAGATATAGCATATAGGGGATCAAAATGACTGCATCATTGAAACCCTTCTTCAGAAGCCATCTGATCTGGATCTACACTGTTTGCAAAGAAAAGGGTTGTCGTGAACAGTAGGATAAGTGTTAATAGTGGAATTTCACTGTATATCTGGCTCTAGAAATGCACAGAGGGCATCACCATTGATCAGTGGACCTGGAAAATGCCTTTTCTCATGACAAGCTTCAGTTACTGTATACACTTGGGGCCATTTGTCCAGCTGAAACCGACCGCACACCAGTCCTGGTAAACCGCTTAGAGAATCTAAGCCTGCCCAGGTAAAGTGGTGCGAGTCGGCCCATCCATGCTTATAAACCCTATTGGTTTCATTGGGCGATTGGGCTTAGATGTCATTTCATTTCAATGTTGGGTAAAAGTCCCACAAAATTGGAAGCAATGTCTCCAAAATTACCTATACAGTGTTGATGGGGACGTTAAACCTCAATTCAAACAAATCAAAACAGTTAAACTAACAATGTCTTTAGTTAAAACTTAATTAATTAATAATTAAATATGTTTATATTTTGCTGAAAAAAAAAATGTGAGCAGCTTTTGCAAATGCAAAAGCTGCTTACATTTTTTTTTCAGCAAAAATACCATAATTTTAGATATTTAACTGGCTAGAACATTTAAAAATATTACCACTAACGAGCTAGTTAAGCTAATGAGGCTTTGAACAACTGGCCCCTGAATCTCTTTATAACATTGTTCCTTATAAGATAGCTTGGATATAACATGATATAACACATTGAGGATTGCCCCCGCCCATCGGGGCTTGAAGAAATAGATGGACTGCATGATGCTTCCACGCAGAACTGAAACCGACCCACACACAAGTACTGGTAAAGCACTTAGAGGATCTAAGCCTGCCCAGCCAAAGTGGTGCGAGTCGGCCGGTCCATGCTTATAAACCCTATCGGTTTTATTGGGCTGCAGGGCTGGGGATGTCATTTCATCTCACTGTCGGGTAAAAATCCCACAAAATTGGAAGCAAAGTCTCCAAAATAACCTTTACAGTGTTGACAGGGACGTTAAACCTCAAACCAGACAAACAAAACAAACATTGATCGTGAAATCTTTTCTACAGTAATTCTCTCCATTCAAGAAGGGTAGTTGTTTGTTTCTGGCGAAAGAATGGGACTATTTTAGTATAAGCCTGGCAAGGAACAATGTGGCTAGATTAACTAACTGATTTAATATGACCTAAAAAGTGTTGTCTGGGCCAACTGTAAACCCTTATCAAAATCAGGGTTTAAAGATTCCAAAAACAAAAATATATACAGAGGACTCGCGTTATAACGACAGTATTTGTTCCCTACTATTGTGCCGTTATAATGAATTTGCCGTTATAAAGAATCCCAGTTAGGAGTTTGATATGTTATAAAATGTCTTTCCACATCATTACTCCAAGGAACATAGACATTTGTTAGAATCGCCTCGGTGAGACGATTCTAACAAATATCTATAACATTTGTTTCTTGGAGTATTAACTTACAATAAATAATAATAAATAATAATAATAATAGACTTTATTTTACGAGGGTAACACAATTAGTACAATAACTAATCTCCCTTGTGGCCCTCAATATTTACAAATTATACAACAAATGGAGAAGTATTAGATGCGAAGATTTAAGACAATGATCGTTCTCTCTGCCATTCACAATGTTAACACTCACACACATATAACAATTGATTGAATAGACAAATTAATGGACAAAAAAAAAAAAAAGAAAAAAGTTATAGCATGAAGATAGGCATATAAAAAATGAATGAACAAATGAAATATGTACAAATATAAACAATTATAACAATGTTATGGTTGTAAAGTCAGGGTAAAATGGGTTAAAATTGCAGGGTTAGTCTTTCATCCATTTCATGACTATGGATTCGATTTGGGCATTTCCAACCCGAGGCTAGGCCTTGAGCTAAGAATTCGTTCCATTGAAATTGTCGTTATAACCAGTTTTGCCATTATAACGATATCGGTATAACGAGGGTTGACTGTAGATATACAGTTGTGGTCTATATTATGTATCATCAATCTGTTTTCACAGGTGCTAGATGGATCTCATTTGTTCGCCATAGGAGACCAAGGGGGCCTTTTAGTTGCAGTGATTGGATATATCCCAACCAATGAGGTTGTGTAAGTATTGTCATGTGACTGATTACTTACAAGACATCAGCCAATGGCATTATTTTTTATATCTGTAGTAGCAGTTATTGGATAAACAAAACCAATGAAGTTGTTCTCATGACTGTATACACATTACGAAACACATCTTTACAAATACACCAAAGCCTCATTATAACAGGGTTCGTTATAACACGGTTTTGGATATAATACTGTTTCCCGATGGATACCAAAATGTATAGATTATATAGAAAAATGACCATAAATGGTCATTTTTCTATATAATCTAAACATTTTTGTTTGGATATAACACAGTTGTTTAACTAACACGGTTTTTGCTTTGGCCCCCATTAATAGTGTTATAAAGAGGTTGTGGTGTACAGGGTAAATTTTATGCCAAAAAAAAAGCGAAAATTTTAAGCTGAAAAGTTGTGATATTTTTCTCATTTCTGCTCAAAATATAGATTGTGGGTTTTTGTTAGAACTGCCTCAATCTATATTTTAGAGCAGAAATAAGAAAAATAAGGTTTACCCATGGAAACACCAGTTTTACTATATAAAAGTGGGGTTCAAGAGGGTCAAAAATATAAAAGCATGTTTTTGTGGTGTATATTTCATACGTACATCAGTCAGTAAGGTATGATTTTTAGCTCACCAGAGCCAAAGTCTCCGGGGGAGCTTTATAGTATAGGCAGTCGTCCGTCCTCTGCGGCGTTAACGTTTTCAGTCTGCACCGTCAACATTTTCAAATGACATCTGCTCTGAAACTACTGGCCAATTGGAAGTAAATAAGTAAATTACATGTGGAGCCTCTATGGGAAGAGGAAACGAAAGTCTGTTCATAAGGACTGGGTCACATGACCAATACGGCCACCATGCCCATATATGGTAAAAACCTTTAAAAATCTTCTCTTCAGAAACCAAATGACCGATGACCTTGAAACTTGGTATGCAGCATCAGGGACTCGGGCCATACCAAGTTTGTTCAAATGATGACCTTTGGTTGACGTTGACCTGTTTTATGTCAAGATCAAATTTGCTCATTTAGAGATTTGTATGGAAAAAAGGCAAAACAGTGGATTTTACTGATTGCATGGCATCCTGTTGCATCAGAAATATTTGCAGTCAGCTTAATGGAAGTTTATCAATTCCAAAGGTGAAGGTCATTTTCTGACCTTTGTCCTGGATGTCTTAGTTTCAGTATTTTAATCTTCTCCACTAAAACTGCTGTGCTGATTGAAACCATATCACATGAAGAGCCTCTATGGGATGTGGCTTTGAGAATGAAAAGTTATTTGTGGCATTGTAGTCACATGACCACGATGGGTGACATGCCCAATTATGGTGTAAGCCACATGACCTCTGATAAGCGTAGTGGCCCATGGGCCTCTTGTTAGCTCACCTGTAACGTAGGAAACTTTTTCTTCAAGCAACATCTCCTCCTAAACCGCTGATCGGATTTTGACCAAACTTCACAGGAATGATCCTTAGGTGGTGCCCTTTCAAAATTGTTCAAATGGTTCCAGTCTGTTGCACATCTAGGTCACAGGAGCTAAAAATGGATTTTTTAAATTAATTCTTTAAAAATCTTCTTATCTGAAATCGCAAGGGCCAGGTCTTCGATATTTGGTATGAAGCTTCATCTAGTGGACCTCTACCAAGAATGTTCAAATTATAGCCCTGGGGCCAAATATGCCCCCGTGCCGGGACCCTTCAGTTTTACATAGACTTATATAGGGAAAACCTTTAAGAATCTTCTTGTCTGAAACCAGAATGCCCAGGTGTTTGATATTTTTTGTGAATCTTCATCAAGAGGACCTCTATCAAGATTGTTCAAATTATATTCCTGGGGCCAAAAATTCCCCTGCCCCGGGGCCCTTTGGTTTTACATAGACTCATATAGGGAAAATCTTTAAAAAATTTCTTCTCGGAAACCCCAAGGCCCAGGTCTTTGATATTTGGTATGAAGCTTCGTCTAGGGGACCTCTACCAAGATTGTTCAAATTATTGCCCTGGTGCCCATCCAGTTTATCTTCCAACCAGCTTCTATAACCCTACACTTATTGAACCGTTAACTTTGGCTGTAAACAGTCAACTGTACTGAAATTCAGATCCAGAATTCAAGATCAAACTGTCCTTAAAGTCTGTGGAAGTGCATGTAATATACAGGTTCACTTCTCCTATTAAAAATATGGGATTTATAAACCTCGGGCATATAATGCATAAAAAGTACATAAAATTTGCCAGGGGCGCGCTTCGTTACGCGTAAAAACGTAACAAAGAGATTATATAGGGAAAAAACACTCTGCACCTCATTTGGACTGTAACGAGTAAAAAATCTGGGGCACATTTTCTCCCAACGTAAAGTAACAAACGTAACGAAAGAAATATATAGGAAAAAAACACTCTGCACCTCATTTCGACCATAACAAGCGTAACAAGGATATTCTTGGACATGCCTTTGTTACGTAACGAGCGTAACGAGCAAAAATTTGGGGCACATTTTCTTCAAACGTAACGTAACAAACGTAACGAAGGTAATATATAGGGAAAAAACACTCTGCACCTCATTTGGACCGTAACGAGGATATTCTTGGCCATGTCGTCGTTACGTAACGAGCGTAACGAGCAAAATGGAGACAAGTCAAAGAATATTCATGTTTTGCTCGTTACGGTCCAATTATGGTGCTGAGTGTTTTTCCCTATATATTTTATTCATTACGTTTGTTACGTGTAACGTAGCGCGCCTCTGGCGAATTTTACGTACTTTTTGTAAAGTATCTAACCTTGGGAGGTAAAACAATCCGTTAAAGAAACTCGTGCTTCGCACTCGTTTCTTTATCGGATTGTTTTACCACCCTCGATTTATAAATCCCATATTTCAAGATAGGAGAATGATTTAACTCTATTTCTTGTGTTCTTTTTTCCCATCAGTTATTCTACAGATGATGGAGAGACATGGCGCACCTATAAATTTACTGATACACCAATCCGTGTCTATGGATTACTGAATGAACCAGGGGAGACCACTACTATACTGTTCCTGTTTGGATCAAATACTGGTCATCATGGGTGGAAGGTTATCTCCCTTAACATGACCAATGCCTTCAGTGAGTATTTACATTATTCATTTTCAGTTGATTACACTTAGCGTTTAAAGATCGGCCGAGTTGTTTGTTTGAGTTGAGATTTTACATCCCAGGCAACACCATTTAGGTCATTTCGGAGAACTTGCTTCCAGTTTAGTTGCACTTTTATCTAACATTGAGAAGAAATGACATCTCAAGCCCTGCCGTCTCCCAAAACCACTAGGATCTATAACTAGGAAAGTTCTGACTCGCATCATTTTGCCTAGGCATGCTTAGACCTTCTAAGCAGTTTGCCAGTAATCATGTTCCGTTGGTTTCAGCTCTGAGCTGAAGCACCATGCAATAGAATCTATTTCTTCAAGCCCAGATTGGCAGGGGCTCCATTTACTATCAGCTGAATGAACTAAAGTCTGTATGATGAAAATATTTCAGAACCACAGGACTCACTTTTGTATCCACCATAGGAACTGGTACCAAATACAGTGAGAGCGCTTTATAACAATATTAAATCGATTACTTTTATTACCTACATTTTCATCATTTTCCGTCCATTATGAGACAAAAAATTCTGGTTTGAGGGCTAAAATTTAACCCTTTTCTTGCTGTTCACAACAACCCCTATCTTTGCAAACAGTGTAGATCCAGATCAGATCAGATTGACATTGACCTACATTTCATGCCTCACTGACTTCGTAAAATATTACGACTACCTTAGCGTTCACCCTAATGGACAAGTTTATTTCTCAAGAACTAAGAGCTTCATTAATGATACTTTGTACAAACTTGTGTCAGGCGGTGACAACTTACATGCAAGCATCCATATTTGACCTTAACCTACATTTCATGGTTCACTGACTTTGTGAAATATTGTGACCACCCTAGCGTTCACCCTAATGGTTAAGTTTATTTCTCAATAACTATTAGAGCTTCATTAATGATACTTCATACAAACTTGTGTCTGGGAATGGCAACTTATATGCAAGCATCCATATTTCACCTTGACCTACATTTCATGCTTCACTGACTTCATAAAATATTGGGACCACCCTAGCGTTCACCCTAATGGTCAAGTTTATTTCTCAAGAACTATAAGAGCTTCATTAATGACACTTGGTACAAACTTGTATCTGGAGATGGAAACTTAAATGCAAGCATCCATATTTGACCTTGACCTACATTTCATGGTTCACTGACTTTGTAAAATATTGCGACCACCCTAGCGTTCACCCTAATGGTCAAGTTTATTTCTCAAGAAATATACAAGCTGCATTAATGATACTTGGTACAAACTTTTATCTGGGGATGGCAACTTAAATGCAAGCATCCCTAGTTGAACTTGACCTACATTTCTTGGTTCACTGACTTTGTAAAAAAATTGCGACCACCCTAGCGTCAGTCTAATGGTCAAGTTTATTTCTCAAGAACTATAAGAGCTCCATTAATGTTGCTTGATTCAAACCTGTATCTGAGGATTGCAACTGAAATGCAAGCATCCATATTTGACCTTGACCTACATTTAATGGTTCACTGACTTAGTAAAACATTGCGACCACCCTAGCGTTCACCCAAATGGTGAAGTTAATTTCTCAAGAACTATAAGAGCTTCATAATAATAATAATAATAATAATAATAATAATAATAATAATAGACTTTATTTCAAGCGGGTGACACATTTAGCAACAACTAATCTTCCATGAGGCCCTCACTAACTACAGAATAAATATACAGAAATTTACATGGACAAGCACTTATAATAGTCTTTCATTCACCATCTCACATACTGCAACCAAATATGATTGAGATAAAGAAGACATAACAAAACGACAACAAAAATGCACACATATGATAAACAAGTGTGATGGAAAAAAATATATATACAAATATATAAAATATGTAGCTTTTATTTATATGTTCATGGCTGATTAGATGGTGAACATTTCATCCATTTTATGCACTGTTTATGGAAAGAATCTACAGAGTCAGAATTTTTTAACCAGTTAGGTAGATTATTCCAAATGACTGGCCCAGAATAGATTAAACTTTGCTTGAAAATTTCTTTTTGTGGCCTTGGGGTTTAAAAATTTGATGTATTTATTGATCTAAGAGAAAGAAGAGTCTCATTTATAGGTCTGAAAGTGAACATTGCATTGATATAAGATGGTGTAATAGATTTTGAAATTTTAAACATAAATTTTGCATTTCTTAGAAATATTCTTTCATAAATGTTTAGAATCTTAAGGTCATTCATATTGCATGCAATGTCCGAATACTCATAATCTAAAATGATCATTAATGATACTTGGTACAAACTTGAATCTGGAGATGGAAACTTAAATGCAAGCATCCATATTTGACCTTGACCTACATTGTATGGTTCACTGACTGTGTAAAATATTGCATTCACCCTAATGGTTAAGTTCATTTCTCAAAAATTATTTCAGCTTCATTAATGATACTTAGTACAAGCTTGCAATTAAGAATGGCAACTTTTATGCAAGCATCTATATTTGACCTTGGCCTTGATGTCATGGTTTGGTGACTTTGCGCCCCAACAGGCGTGACATAGCCTTCGGCGGAATTCTTGTTTGTTCCACATATGCATTAACCCTTTTTGTACCAAATGGAATCTTCCTCCTTATATATGGCAGGTGTCCATTGCAAAATTTAGGGGTGAAAAGTCGTGTTATCTTTAAAATACATTTGGAAAATGGCTGAACTTTTTGCAAATAGTGTAGGCCTGATCAGACGCTGCAAAACAGCGTCTGATCTGTGCCTGCACTATTTGCCAGGGTACCCGTTTTGGGGTTTCTGATACAAAATGGGTTCATTTCACTGCTAAGTACACCACAACCTCGTTATAACACGGTTCATTATAACACGGTTTTGGATATAACACGGTTTCAAGATGGATCCCAAAAATGTATAGATTATATAGAAAAATGACCATAAATGGTCATTTTTCTATAGAATCTATACATTTTTGTTTGGATATAACACGGTTGTTTAACTAACACGGTTTCTGCTTTGGACCCCAACAATAGTGTTATAAAGAGGTTGAGGTGTATAAGTGAAGTGTAATACTACAAACTATTACTTGCTTTGTCATTTCAGGCTACAAATGTACAGAGGATGATTACAAGCAATGGTCTCTACCTGATGATACTGAATACAGAGGTAAAGTTTCTTTTGAACTGTCAGGATCAGCAATATTCTTTCACAGAGATCTATCATGAAATTTGTGATCATGTAATCATGAAATTAGTGAACATGAAATTTCTTTCAATGGTCACTCATTCCCTTTCCCTCATTCAAGAGGGGGATTTGTCAGTTTCTGGTGAAAGAATGTACACTGTACTTTTTTACCACTTATGGCTTGAAGAAATAGATTGGATGCACGATGCTTCCATGCAGAGCTGAAACCGACCCGCACACGAGTACTGGTAAACAGCTTAGAGGAACTAAATGTGTTCTATAAAAGGGTTATCCTTTTGAAGCAAGGAATACACCACAGAACTAAAAAATATGGAGTGAATATGTTTTCTGGGCCAGACTAGCTAGTTTCGGCCAATTAGGCCTCATCAGTGACCCTATGATATTTTCAAAATTCCACAATGGAATCAATGATCCCAAAGGACAAGAAAATATAATCTACACTATGATGTAGGGCAGGGAGACGTTTTACCGCCGCCACACATTCCCACACACCAGCTGTAGTGAAGTTAAATATGTTCTATAAAAGGGTTTTCCTTTGGAAGCAAGGAATACACCACAGAACTAAAAAATATGGAGTGAATATGTTTTCTGGGCCAGACTAATATGTTTTCTAAGCCTGCCCAGGCAAAGCTGCGTGCTTTTGCCCGCCCATGCTTATAAACCCTGTTGGTTTTATTTGGCGACAGGTCTTGAGATGTCATTTCGTCTCAGTGTCGGGTAAAATTCCCACAAAATTAGAAGCAACGTCTCCAAAATGACTTTTACAGTGTTGACGGGGACGTTAAACCTCAAATCAAACAAACAAAAAACAAACTTATGTATAAGCCTGCCCAGGAAAAGTGTTATTAGGGAAACTGATGGGCTTGATATAATCTAAATAGTGTTGACTGAGCCATGAAACTCCAAATCAAACAAAACCCAAATTTTTGAATTGTAGTAAATATAAAAAAATGATAAACTACAGTGAAATTCCACTATTAAGACCAACTAAAATTAAGACAAATTATGCTTTTAAAAGCGTAGTTCGAAGGTTTCATGTATATTTTCTTTGTGTTTTCTACATCCAGTGTACTCTTGTGGAAGACCGCCTTTTGGTCTGTTCAAAAGTGGTCTTAACAAAAGTGGTCTTAAGACCACTTTTGAACAGTCCCAAAGGGGTCTTAATATAGGAATTTTACTGTATATGGCCCCAGATAAGAAGGCGTAATATTTTTCTTATTTCTGCACAAAAACATTGCTTCGGCCCATCGGGGCTTGGAGAAATTGATTGGGCTAGATGATGCTTCCACGCAGAGCTGAACCAACTGCACTTGAGTACTGGTAAACAGCATAGAAGGACTAAACCTGCCCAAGCCAAGTGTTGCGAGTCAGACTGTTCAATGCATATAAGGTGGCAGGAATTGAGATGTCCTTTCATATCAATGTCTGGTAAAAGTCCCACAAAATCGGAAGCAATGTTTCCAACATGACCTAAATAGTGTTGACGGGGACATTTAACCTCAAATCGAACAAAACATTATGGGTACTCATTAGAAACGCCTCATGCTTCTAGAGGCATTTCTAATGAATACCCACAACATACGTTTTCGTGCAGAAATAAGAAAAATATCAGTACTTTTAGGATGAAAAAAAAAGTTCCTTTTTTGGAGCTATGAACTATGTGACACCTTAACCTTTTTTGTACCAAATGGAATCTTTCTCCTTATATATAGCTGGAGTTAAAATTTAGGGTTGTCAGGTTGTGTTCAAAATTTATTTGGAAAATGGCTTAACTTTTAGCAAACAGTGAAGGCCCTGATCAGACGCCACATTCTGCCGCGTCTGATCTGGGCCCGCACTGTTTGCCAATTACCCCTTTAGGGGTTTCCAGTACAAAATGGGTTAACCCATTTGGTACTGAATGGAGTCTTCCACTTTATATACAGCAGGGGCGAGTTGTTCAAAACTAACAATGGAACCGGCGCATGACAAAACCTACAATAAGACTGGTGCAACCAGCAGACACAAATCAGCCTGTGCATCCATCTGCTAGGACAAGACCTTTTGCTTTAATCTCTTTGAATAGATATTAGCCCATAGTAGGTACATGGGATCAGCGAAGACACTGATCAGACTGCATGAATTGGCAGGCTAATCTGAGTCTTTGCTGGTCGCTCAAGCCTTCTTGTAGATTTTGTTATGCGCTGGCTCAATGTTGTTAGTTAACATATTGTTAAAACTTTGATTATTTAATATGACAAATATGCTGATATTTTTGCTGAAAAAAAAAAACTGTGAGCAGCTTTTGCAAAAGCTGCTCACATTTTTTTTTTCAGAAAAAATACCAAAATTTTACATATTGTTCTTGCTAGAATAGTTTACAATATGACCACTAACAATCTTGTTAAGCTTACGATGCTTTGAACAACTGGGCCCAGTAGCCCAGTTTGAACTTTTGGGCTGTCAGGCACTTATTTCTGCAAAATGTGAAATCCCTGATTAGACACCACATTCTGTGGTCACTGATTTGATCCTTGCCCATTCATTCTCTTTCCTGCGCTGATTCAATATTTGTTTGTTTGATTTGAGGTTTAACTTCCCCGTCAAAACTATATAGATCATTCTGGAGACGTTGCTTCCAATTTTGTGTGACTTTCACCCAACATTGAGATGAAATTACATCGCAAGCCCTGCTGCACAATGAAACCAATAAGCCTGCCCAGGAAAAATGTGGTTATGCAAAGTGACAGGTTTGACATGACCTTAATAGTGCTGACTAGGCTGTTAACCCTTTTTGCAACAATGGAATCTTCCTCCTTATATATAGCAGGAGTACATTTCAAAATTTAGGGATGTCAGGTTGTGTTTTCTTCAAAATTAATTTGAAAAATGGCTATCTTTTTGCAAACAGTGTAGGCCCTGATCATACGCCGCATTCTGCGGCATCTGATCAGGGCCTACACTGTTTGCCAGTTACCTGTTTTGGGGTTTCTGGTACAAAATGGGTTTAACCCTTGTTAAATGGCAGAAAATATGTCCTATATTCATTCACCAAAACCCTTAGCACTCCCACCCATAGGGGCTTGAAGAAATAGATTGGGTTGCATGATGCTCCCGCGCAGAGCTGAAACTGACCGCACATGGGTACTGGTAAACCACTTACAAGGTCTAAGCCTGCTCTTGGAAAGCAGTGCGAGTCGCACCATCTCTGTAACTCTTGGGGTTTGTTTGGGCCGAAGGGCTCAAGATGTAATTTCGTCTCAATGTCAGGTTGCAAAATTGGAAGAAATATCTCCAAAGTGACCTAAATAGTGTTGACCGGGACATAAAACCTTGACACAACAATAATCATAATCCTTAAGATGCCAAGAAAAAAATCATCTGAAAACAATGTCTTTTTATGTTGTTCGCTGCATACTCTTGTAAATGTTTTGAAACCTGTTTTTGCATACAGGCAAACAGTGTTGATCCTGATTAGACTGCTCCTCAGACTGCTCCAAACAGTGTTTACCCTGATCAGACTGTTTGCTACAACAATTTTTAAAGTGACCAGCAAACAACAAAGCAGACAACAATTGTTGTGAATGGTGTCTTAATGGGTTATGGGGACTACTACTGTCAAAGTCATTTAAAATTATAGGTTGTTTGCTGGGTAGAAAGACTGTATATGAGAAGCGGATACCTCGGACAAACTGTTATAATGGTGAAGATTATGTAAGGGAGTTAACTGTCACCAACTGCTCCTGTTTCAGAGAGGATTTTGAATGGTAGGTGAATAGGGCTCAACCTCATGTAACACTGTTCATAATAATATTAAGCCCCAGCCCATCGGGGCTTGAAGAAAAAGATGGGCTGCATGATGCTTCCACACAGAGCTGAAACTGACCGCACATGAGTACTGGTAGACAGCTTAGAGGATCTAAGCCTGCCAAGGCAAAGCGCTGCGAGTAAGACCGTCCATGCTTATAAACCCTATTGGTTTCATTGGGTAACATGGCTTGAGATGTCATTTCATCTCAAATGTCGGGTAAAAGTCCCACAAAATTGGAAGCAATGTCTCCAGAATTACCTATACAGTGTTGATGGGGACGTTAAACCACAAATCAAACAAACAAAATCATAATAATATTATGCAATGACGCTTTTGAACTGTTAACCCTTAAGAGTAAGAAGCTGATGAAAACTACATCTGAAAATGTCGTCTGCTTATGTCGTCTGCTAAATTTTTTGGCGAACTTTTTAATAATATTTTTGCGTGCAGGCAAACAGTGTGGACCCAATCAGACTGCTCCTAGAGGAGCAGTCGGATTTGGGTCCACACTGTTTGCAAAAATGACTTTTAAAGTAACCAGCAGACGTCCAAGCAGACGACAATTGTCGTGATGAGGGATATTTTATGGGTTAATAAAGAAACTGAGAGTGAATGTTTTCCTGTGACGAATGTCATCATTTATACAACTGTAGACTGGTACACATACTCTTTCAAACAGGGTAGATCAGTTGAAAAGTAGATCAGGTGCCAGTTGTTCAAAACTAACGATGTCGTTAGTTAACGTATCGTTAAATCTTTGATCATTAAATATGGCAAATATGCTGAAATTTTTGCTGAAAAAATGTGAGCAGCTTTTGCGGATGCAAAAGCTGCTTACATTTTTTCAGCAAAAATACCAAAATTTTACATTTTAAACTTGCTAGAACAGTTAACAATATGACCACTAACGAGCTCGTTAAGCGAACGATGCTTTGAACAACTGACCCCTGATCGCTAGCGTGTAGCACAAGTGATTTATCTACTTACAATGGGTGAAGACTGTGATAATTTCTCAGCTAATCACACACAGGAGCTGATCTTTGATTCTAAAACACTAAAAATCGACAATAATTTTGTTGTTTCCTTCGAATTCTCCCAACCTTTTGAAATCCTACAAATGTTCTTTGAAATTTTTCGTTGCAAGAAAGTAACCTTGCACCTCTAACATAAAGGTGAGGTCATAAAACAGTGGCTTTTTATGAAGTCAATAATCACATGCTGTAGAATAAATTGCAGTTTCTTTCCATTACCAAAACAGAAGCCCTGTATACTACGTTTTACCTCTATAAAAGGGAGTTTATAAGGATGTCATTTCACGAAATGTAGACTGCACTATGATGAAATACAGGGTGACCTTCTGGTTTCACCCACATTGCACTTAACACCAGCTACAGAGAAGTGAAATAAAGGTTGTCTTTGGAAACACTGCACTTAACACCAACTACAGAGAAGTGAAATAAAGGTTCTCTTTGGAAACACTGCACTCAACACCAACTACAGAGAAGTGGAATAAAGGTTGTCTTTGGAAACACTGCACTTAACATCAGCTACAGAGAAGTGAAATAAAGACTGTCTTTGGAATCACTGCACTTAACACCAGCAGTAAAGGTTGTCTTTGGAAACACTGCACTTAACACCAGCTACAGAGAAGTGAAATTGCATATAGATTGTCTTTGGAAACACTGCACTTGACACCAACTACAGAGAAGTGAAATAAAGGTTGTCTTTGGAAACACTACACTTAACATCAGCTACAGAGAAGTGAAATAAAAATTGTCTTTGGAAAAACTGCACTTAACACCAGCAGTAAAGGTTGTCTTTGGAAACACTGCACTTAACACCAGCTACAGAAAAGTGAAATTGAATAAAGGTTGTCTTTGGAAACCCTACACTTAAAACCAACTACAGAGAAGGTAAATAAAGGTTTTCTTTGGAAACACTACACTTAACACCAGCTACAGAGACGTGCAATAGAGGTTGGCTTTGGAAACACTGCACTTTACACCAATTACAGAGAAGTGAAATAAAGGTTGTCTTTGGAAACACTCTACGTAACACCAGCTACAGAGAAGTGAAATAAAGGTTGTCTTTGGAAACACTGCACCTAACACCAGCTACAGAGAAGAGAAATAAAGGTTGCCTTTGGAAACGCTGCACTTAACACCAACTACAAAGAAGTGATAAAGGTTGTCTTTGGAAACACTGCACTTAACACCAGCTACAGAGAAGTGAAATAAAGGTTGTCTTTGGAAACACTACACTTAACACCAGCTACAGAGACGTGCAATAGAGTTTGTCTTTGGAAACACTGCACTTAACACCAACTACAGAGAAGTGAAATAAAAGTTGTCTTTGGAAACACTGCACTTTTAGACCAGATACAGAGAAGTGAAATAAAGGTTGTCTTTGGAAACACTTCACTTAACACCAGCTACAGAGAAGTGAAATAAAGGTTGTCTTTGGAAACACTGCACCTAACACCAGGTACAGAGAAGTGAAATAAAGGTTGGCTTTGGAAACACTGCACTTTTAAACCAGCTAGAAGGAAGTGAAATAGAGTTTGTCTTTGGAAACACTTCACTTAACACCAGCTAAAGAGAAGTGAAATAAAGATCGTCTTTGGAAACACTACACTTAACACCAGCTACAATGAAGTGAAATAGAGGTTGTCTTTGGAAACACTTTACTTAACACCAGCTACAAGGAGGGGAAATAGAGTTTGTCTTTGGAAACACTACATGTAACCCAGCTACAGAGAAGTGAAATAAAGATTGTCTTTGGAAACACTGCATTTAACACCAACTACAGAGAAGTGAAATAAAGGTTGTCTTTGGAAACAATGCACTTAACACCAGCTACATAGAAGTGAATAAAGATTGTCTTTGGAAACACTGCACTTAACATCAGCCACAGAGAAGTGAAATAAAGGTTGTCTTTGGAAACACTGCACTTTCAAACCAGCTACAGAAAAGTGAAATAGAGGTTGTCTTTGGAAACACTGCACTTGACACCAGCTACAGTGAGGTGAAATAAAGATTGTCTTCAGAAACATGACACTTAACACCAGCTACAGTGAAGTGAAATAAAGGTTGTCTTTGGAAACACTGCACTTAACACCAGCTGCAGAGAAGTGAATAAAGATTGTCTTTGGAAACACTGCACTTAACACCAGCTACAGTGAAGTGAAATAAAGGTTATCTTTGGAAACACTGCATTTAACACCAGCTGCAGAGAAGTGAAATAAATGTTGTCTTTGGAAACACTGCACATAACACCAGCTAATGAGAAGTGAAATTAAGGTTGTCTTTGGAAACACAGCACTTGACACCAGCTACTGTGAAGTGAAATAATGGTCGTTTTTGGAAACATTGCACTTATCCCCAGCAATAAAGGTTGTCTTTGGAAACACTGCACTTAACATCAGGTACAGAGAAGTGAAATAAAGATTGTCTATGAAAACAAAGAACACACCAAAGATACAAAATGGCAGTCTCAGTTTTAATGACACTAGTAAACTTTTTTTTATTTTCCCACTTTCTTCTGGCTGCCTTCATCTTATACCGTATTAACATATGTTTTCAGACAAACAGGCCGGAGCAAACAGTGTAGACCCAGATGAGATGCCACAGGATGTGGCATATCATCAGGGTCTACACAATATGACATGACCCCAGCTATTTTTAGACACAACATCTATGTATATCTATCTATCTAGTTGTACTGCCACACCCCCTCGTGAGGGTTACGGGCAGGATGATTGCACATTGTGAGAAAAAGGGAGATGAATAGTTATACCTGTGATAATTTTTTCATCTCGCAATTGTGATTAGGAGGATGTAAAGAATATATAGAGGAATTCTCAGTTCAAATGAGGGACACCCCAAATTTGTATTAAAATTTAGCATAAATTGGGCAAAAATTAGTATCAGACCCTCCTGATCAGGCAGGTATCACAGATATGAATAGTGAGGCTTCAAAGTGTCATAGTGAAATGTGAAAAAAGTGATAGTGTGGTTAAAAACAGCATACCTGTGATATTTTTTTAATTGTATGAGGGAGATCTGCCATTGTGATGAGGGAGATGTAAAGAATATATAGAGAAATCCTCTGTTCAAATGAGGGAGACTCCAAAATTTTACTAAAATTTAGTGTAAATTGGGCAAAAATTAGCATCAAAATGAGGGAGCCTCCCTCCTGATGAGGGAGGTATCACAGATATGAAACAGATGAGTTTAAAATCAGGCTAAAAACAGGGCTGTTGTGTTTATGGCATTTGGTGGTCAAGAGACCGGACTACCACACTGAACTGAGTCAGTGTAGGCAGAAACACAACATTCGAGGGTAATCTGTTCCATTGCCAGACAAATCATACTTGTTCATATTTAACCCTTCTCTTGCTGAATATTCATTTAAGCCACACCCATTTCTGTCTATCAACCAATCAAATTACTTGATGTAATTTATTGCTACAAATTCATAAACTGAGTGCCAAACAGTGTAGATCCTGATCAGATGGCTTCTTCAGAAGCCATCTGATCTGGATCTACACTGTTTCCAAAGATAGGGGTTGTTGTGAACAGCATGAAAAGAGTTAAGAACAGTTTCGGTAAGGGAATGAGTTGTTTGAATAGGAGTAAATACAGTACATGCATACCAAGTACAGAACCTGGGTCTTCGTTGTTAACAAGTAGTGCACTTTCTTCTACCAGTGATAGACATTTTTTTTTTTTTTTTTTTTTGGTTTTGGTTTTACGGCCCTTTCAAGATTATTCATATCAAGCCAATCCTTAATCAGAGGTGGGCGAAAACTGGAGTACCTGGAGAAAAAACACCTAAACCTTCCGTTGCAGTACTTGGCGTTTCACATGTGACCAGTGATAGACAATGAATGCATTATACCACAACCTCTTTATAACACTATTGTTGGGGTCCAAAGCAGAAACTGTGTTAGTTAAAATAAGCATGTTATAGGCAATACAAATGTATAGATTATATAGAGAAATGGCCATTTATGGTCATTTTTCCATAAAATCAATATATTTTTGGAATCCATCTTCAGACCATTTGTATCCCAAACCATGTTACAATGTGTACTTTGACGACGGAAGTAAGGGCGAGGATTGTGGCCACATGAAATCGACAGAAGAACCGCCAGTGGAATTCTTTTCACTGTCCATTCCAAGGCGGTTCTTCTGTCGCGGTTTATTTTTGTTATGGTCTGTCTTTGAGTGTTTGTATCGCTTATATTATTTTGTTTTGGATAGCCAATTGGCCATTTTGTGGGAAAGTAACTGTCCTTTTGGCTTTCCACTATTGATGTTTCCATTAGGGTCTGTTGTTTCATGTTTGTGTTTCTTTCCTTTTGGTGTCTCTGATGGGAGCTGTGGGTTAATTGCATAGATACCTGATCATTGCCTTCACTTCTATTTTACTGTACTTTTTCAGTGATTTTGGTTACAAACCAAATGGAAGATATGGGTTCACCCAGTGTATTCGTTCAAATGATGTTGAAGACACGGAGATCCATTCTGTCCCAGAATCATGTCCAATTGGAACATTCTATCCCTACACTAGAGGGTAAGTGTAACTAAGGCTGACACGATTAATCGTATTATCGATTAATCGATCGATAAATTCCACAAAAATTATTATCATTTTTGATTTGCTTTTAATCGATTACTTGATAGGTACAATTTACTACCCCAAATTAGGCCAATATAAAATATATGTGTGGTTCCGGTTACCCGACCGTGCCTAGCTTTTTCCCACCGACCCTAATTATTTTTTCTATCATGAATATTCCAAACATTTTATGTGCAAAAACAGTCTTTCAATTTTTCATGGTTAAAGTATTTAAGTACATATTCATTAAAAAGCGCTTTCATTAAAGGACAATCTGGTCGTATTTACGCATGAAAATGGTGTGCGTCTGCCAAAAAAAAAAAAAAAAAAAAAAACACATCAAAAACATCCGTGTTTGTGTGTTTGTCTCTAAATAACTGCGAGCCTAGAATAAAAATGCATATCGTAAGCATCGCTATTTAAAAGCTGTTTTTTATCAATTGCCGCGAGCTGTCAGTTAACGGTAAGTGGCCTCTGCTAATCAATAACAATTAGCCAGAACAGTTCAAATGGGTCAGGGATATGGCACGTGGCTACTTCTGAAGAAGCCGACGCTTTGAAGTAACACATAATTATAATCCAAAATCTCTAGTACTTAGCACATTCAAGACCGTTCATGCAAGCCAATAGAACCACCACCGGAAACAAAATAAATAAGAAAAAAAATACTACCAGAGGGTAAAACGTCTGTTGTCTCCTGTGATCAACAGCTATTTTCCATGTACCGGTAAGAGAGGCAAAATTAGGAAGCGGTCGGAACCCACAAATTTTGAATGCAATTTGTTTTCGGAAGCGCAAGATGCATAAAACCCATGTCTCGGACGCATAAAAAATGACAATGGCGCACATTTCTTGCGGTATGCAGACCGTGACGGTATGACCCCTCTTAATAATCAGATTACTTTTGTGACAATAAAAATTATCCAAATCATGTTTCACCACCTGTAGCGATTATCAGACAAGTGTGCACGCTTCAACAAACATAAATAATGCAGACAGCTTGTGTAAATCTCTCAAGTATTTTCATTATCTCCATGAACAGAAAGCTAAGCCTCCACAGATGCGCAGGATTATCGTAGTCTTCGCTGGTCACACATATATAGTTTTTGTCATGCCGCGCTTAATTTCCCGCCATCATTTTGAACATGCACAGCACTGCATTTGTTGCAGTCTGAAATTTTCCCACGTTTTTCAATAACACGTCATCGATAGTTTGCACACACGGTCTTCGCATCCAATTTTTGGAAAAAATGACAGTAAAACTGTGCGACAGGTGAAGTCACAGATCAGCCTGCGCAGTCTTATCAGTCTTTGCTCTTTGTTCAAACCTGTTGTAGTATGGCTTCTGGGATATGCAGAGAGCAGCAAACGAAGAGCTCGATGTACAGGCTGATCTTACGTTAAAAGATTTTTTTTTTCGTGAGTACAGTATGGAGGGAAGCAGTCACCTGTTGTTATATATGTCCGACAAAGACGGTAGTTAATGAGCTAGGATGTCATATTGTGGTGACATTAGAAATGCTTTCCGAGAAATGCACTGAATGCGTATGCGCGCACAGAAAAGACTCAGATCAGCTGGAAGTTCTGCACAGTCTTATCTGAGTTTATTGTTCACAAGGTTTCATTTCTCGGAAAGTTTAGACACTCGCCGATCAGACTGGCCGCATATGCACATGGTAACACTGGTCAGGTAACCTTTCACACCTAATCGTTTAATTGGTATCACTTACATGTAAACTGGTCATCAAATCTTAAAGTGAGATAATTTGGAACAATAAACAGCGGGATTAGCGGTAAACCATCAAACAGGCAACAATCTATTGCTATAAAAAGTGTCTAAAATATCCATTCTTTAAACAGACATGACGTTGTTATAGTTTGGTAATTTGATTTGAGGTTTAACGTTCCCGTCAACACTGTAAAGGTCATTTTGGAGACGTTGCTTCCAATGCTGTAGGACTTTTACCCGACATTGAGATGAACAGACTCAATAAAACCGAGTCTAATATATTCATTTATTTGTTGTTCTTTGCTTCCGGAGGATCTAACTCTTCAGAGCTTATTTATCCCTGCTCACCCTTGCATGCCCCGAGTTAAAGGGGAAAGCAGACTTAACTGGGGATATATTTTTTCCCAATCTCTGCTCCAAAACATACATGTACATTGTGGTTTCTTATTACAACCACCTCAATGGCATGGTTCTATTGAGTTTCCACACTGTACAATTTTGGATTGAAGTCATGAAAGAGGCAGTTAGGGAAACATGCAACTATGATGTAGTGCACACGTGTGTAGAAATGTTGTTTATGTTTTTTGTGCAATCAAGATCAGGAACTTAACTTTTCAAAATGAAGGATTTTGGACTCCTGTTTTCAGAATCATTGTAAGATCTATCTATCTATCTATCTATCTATCTATCTATCTATCTATCTATCTATCTATCTATCTATCTATCTATGTATCTATCTATCTTATCTATCTATCTATCTATCTATCTATCTATCTATCCATCTATCTATCTATCTATCTATCTATCATGTTCAGCTTTTAGACCAAGTAAGACAGATACAGATGGCACAAGGACTACGATTTGAAAAGACTATATAAAATAGTTTCTGCCGGTGCTAATTGCTGGATGTTTAATTTGCAGCGTTAAGCCGTTTTAAGAAACTTTCTGATATCAGTTTACTCTGTCATTTCATCTTGATCTTTTTAACTTTTACATTTATCTTCAATGTATATATGGAACAATAACAGTTACAACACTATTCAAGATAAAGCAACCTTCACTTGAACAGCAAGTCCCAAAGGCTGACCTTTTGTAAAAGGCAAACACATACACAGGATGTCCAATCAAAATACTTTGTTCTGACTGAAGAACACCCTTATTTTTATAACAATTAGGACAATATGGATGAAAACTAAGCATTATTTATTATACTTTTATTTGTTTACAATGTTTTCAAGTACAATTATACAACAAAAGCAAAACAATATAACAAAAAATAAGTGCAGTGTGTAGCATAGTATAGAAGGTGAGAAAAAAAAATAAAAATAAAAAATAAAATAATTTTCCTACCTACCTACCCTATTTTTGAAAACTATGTAATAGGAACCACACATATAGTTTGTTTTGGCCTTATGCCTAAAATAGCTGGATGAGTGGCAAACAGTGCAGACCCTGATGAGACCCCGCAATTTGCGGCATCTCATCTGGGTCTACACTGTTTGCTCAGGCCTGTCTGTTCAAATATACATATTCGCCCCCGCCCATTGGGGCTTGAAGAAATAAATGGGCTGCATGATGCTTCCACGCAGAGCTGAAACCAACCCGCACACGAGTACTGGTAAACCGCTTAGAGGATCTGAGCCTGCCCAGGCAAAGCGGTGCGAGTCGGTCCGTCCATGTTTTCAAACCCTATTGGTTTCATTGGGCGACAGGGCTTGAAATGTCATTTCATGTCGGGTAAAAGTCCCACAAAATTGGAAGCAACGTCTCCAAAATGACCTATACAGTGTTGACGGGGACGTTAAACCTCAAATCAAACAAACAAAACAAATATACATATGGTAAAGTGCAACATATGGTAAGAGTCATGCTCAGAGAGAACGCCAGACCGGTAAAATTATGCCAAAAACCTTAGCGATTACTAATCGATTATCGAGTGAGTGAGTGTTTGAGTTTTATGTCCCACCAACAGCTAAGGTCATACGGAGACGGGACATCGGTTTAAAGACTCATCCGAAAGTCTGGAGAAGCCTGGGATCGATCCTTCGACCCCTGGTTTACAAGGCGAGTAGCGTAACCACTACACCACGGAGGCTTCTAATCGATTATCGATCACAATGGCATTACTGATAATCAATTATCTTTTCAGCACCTATTAGCCAGCCTTAAGTGTAACCTTTGACTGCCACCACTTAGATAAAGGGCTGCACCTAACACTTTCTGCCATGGAATAGAATATAAGAATCTTACATGGGTGTGAGGGGTGGATAGAAAAAATCTGTTCTGCGGGTCACTGTCGGGCATCACGAGGCAAGACAGTGATCATGAGGGACTGATTTTTGTATCCACCCCTCACACCCTTGTAGGATTCTTTTTCTTGCATACCTTCCATTTCTGAGCGTGGATTTTTAATACTGCAGTCACTTCGGTTGCCAACGTCTGTCATATTGTGATGACACTACAGTGATGTTTAGTGACATCACGTAACATGCTGTGACGTCAACTTTAATGACAGCGCATATGAGTTCGTATTCAACCATTGCATTTATCAAACATGTGAAAATATTTGATTTTGGTTAAGAACACCAGGGTTAGAACACAATTTCTATCCCAAGCTACAGTGGGGTCAGAACTAAAGTTTACACCCTTGTGCACTTGGTGTTCACGTCAGATGTACAATTTTACTGTCATTTTAATGCAAATAATACACTTGGCGTGCACGTCTCAAGTGCACTTGGTGTAAACTTTAGTTCAGGCTTCACTGTAAAACTATGGATTTCCTTTTCTGGTATACATGAAGACAACTTTCTGACTGCTCTTTGCTTTCCCATAATCCCACCCATCTTTTCAAAAAAAAGGTTTGTTTAGTTCAGAGTTTAATGGTCCCAATCAACACCATTTAGATCATGTTGAGTATGCCAGCTTACCTAACCAAACCATTCCTGGGTAAGCTTATACATAGGCGGTTAACCAATACAGCGTACATTCTTTGCCTGAAAGTGACAGCTGCCCTTCTCTTGAATCAGTGGAATTGACAGAGTATTTGTAGAAAACATTTCCTCATGAATCTCCATGAAAGAATGTTGCCAGGTCAGTTGGGTGTGTGATTTGGGGGTTGGGGTGAGATGGAAATGAACAAACTTTAGTAGTTAGGCACTCACCTAACAGAGCCACCAAGGCTGACTACAAGGATTTCATTATCTGCACAAAAGCACAAAAGAATGTTGCCAACCCAGTGGTATCAAACCTGCAACCTCCTTTTCACAAGTCAGAAGCTCATCTGACTAGGTTCCCAGAAAGGATCCATTCTTAAAGAAAAACTTGTAAGGGGAATGGATACACATTTTTTGAAGGGAGACAATTTTTGAGACTTCTTCTTCGCTTTTCAATAAGCTCTGTCACGCAGAAAAAGGGGTCTACTAGTAAAGGAAAGAATTTGCTCCTCAGGAGCAAACTCTTTCCTTTAAGAGTTGACCCCTATTGACATGGGAAACAAAGATACTTTTGCAAGAGTTGCCTCCACTGGAGGTGTATCCATTCCCCTTAAGAAGAGACTACTACTGAGAAGGGAGAAAGATACAGTATAATTTCTAGATTAAGACCACTTTTGGGCCTGTTCAAAAGTGGTCTTAAGACCACTTTTGAACAGTCCCAAAGGTAGTCTCTCACTAGGTGACACTTGGTTTGGAAAACATAAAGAAAGAATAATTGAAGCATATTAGATACGCTTTTAACCCTTTGTACCAAATGCAATCTTCCTCCTTATATATAGCAGGAGTTCATTTCAAAATTTAGGGGTGTCGGGTTCTGCGGCATCTGATCTGGGCCTGCACTGTTTGCCAGGATACATGTTTTGGGGTTTACGGTACAAAATGGGTTAAAAGCAGTATTATTCTTAATTTTGACTGGTCTTAAAAGCAGAATTAAGTCTTAATCTTAACTGGTCTTAATAGTGGAATTTCACTGTATTTGTGAAAGAGTTGTCATTTCATTTGTTTAAAAAACGAGTAGGGGTACTCCAATTTTTAATTCAAGCTTATTTGCTTAATTTATGCGAAATAATTCTCTACATATATATTAGCATCTGTTGAACTGGTTTTCTAGACAAAAGAAGTTTTTGGAAGTTTAAAGTGGCCTGTTTGATTCTGGTATGTGCCAAGTCTAAGGGAAAAGCTATTTCCACTTTGTGTACATTTTCATTATAATTTGATGTGCACTTGAGTGGTTCTGTCGTGAACCTGGACAAATTACTTAACTCTTTTTGTTCCGTAAATCCAAAAATGGGTAACTGGCAAACATTGCAGGCTGCAGCATCTGATCAGGGCCTACACTGTTTGCAAAACATTCAGCCATTTTCCAAATAAAATTTGAAGATAACCCAACCTAACACCCCTTAATTCTGAAATGGATTCCTGCTATTTTTAAGGAGGAAGATTCCGTTTGGTAGAAAGAGGGTTAACCCCAATGTTTCTCCGTTATCACAGCTGTAATTGAAGACGCTTTGAGGGGAATGGATACACTGAGGAAAATTTTTCTGCCATTTTTCAAAGGGAGACAACTTTCGGGACTTTCTGTTCACTTTTCTATAAATTCTGTCCCAGGGAAAAAAGGGTCTACTCTTTAAGGAAAGAATTTGCTCCTCAGGAGCAAATTCTTTCCTTTAAGAATTGACCCCCATTGACATGGGAGACAAAAATACTTTTGCAGGTGTCGCCTCCCCTTGAAGATATATCCTGTCCCCTTAAGCAGCACATGGAGGAGGTTTACACCCCCCACACCCCATTCACATACTGACTGCATAGCAACAGATAAGATGACTATTTTGTGATAATTGAAGGATATTTTTCTCGATTTCTGCACATGGTATAAACCTATGTTGTGGGTAGTCATTTACCAAGGCAGTTCTAATAAATACCACAACATAGGTTTTAATGGAGAATTGACAAGAAATTCTCCTTCAGTTATCACAAGATACCCTGCATATTTGTTATGCCCCCGCATCATATGATGCCAGGGGCATATAGTTTTTCGGTTTTCCGTACGTGCGTACGTGTGTACGTCCGTCTGTACGTGTGTGTGTACGTACGTACGTACGTACATACGTAAGTGATCCTGTAACCTCAGGTTAAAGTTTTTGTAACAGGTAGAGCCTGAACTTTTAGAACTCATATTTTCCTAACCATTCGATGGAACTGGTTCATCTTTGGTATGATTATAGATATAGGTCCAAAGTTTTATTAAGCAATACCCCCACCCATGCCTGTGACCTCAAGGTCAAGGTCACAGACTTAGAAATTTTCAATGTTAAAGACTCAGGTTAAGGTTTTTGTAACAGGTAGACTTGAACATTTTAGAACTCATATTTTCCAAACCATTTGATGGAATTGGTTCATATTTGGTATGATTATAGATATAGGTCCAAAGTTTTATTCAGCGATACCCCCACCCATGCCTATGGCCTCAAGGTCAAGGTCATGGACTTAGAAATTTTCCATGTTAAAGACTCCAGTTAAGGTATTTGTACCTGGTAGAACCTGAACTTTTATGATGGCTTTGGTTCATATGATGATAGATATAGATACAATGTTTTATTCAGCAATACCCCCACCCATGCCTATGACCTCAAGGTCAAGGTCACAGACTTAGACAATTTTTAATTAGATATTTTAATAGTTGATATTTTCCACATCATGCGATGGATTGAGTTATTTGGTATGATGTTAGATACCTGTCCATTTTATTCAGCGATACCCCCCCACCCATGCCCATGAGCTCAAGGTCAAGGTCACAGACTTAAAATTTTTTAATTATCCCCTCGCACAACATAGCTCTAGCGTCTATATTTCTTCACTGATTTCAATATAACTTCACACAAATGTTCCTTATGACAATATCTCGAGGGAGTTTGACTTTCAAGGTCATGAACTCGAGGTCAAGGTCACTGTGGCTATTTTTAGAAAAACTTTGTCACCCCTCTAGCGCTTACATTTCTTCACCGATTTCAATATAACTTCACACAAATGTTCCTTATGACAATATCTCTAGCGAGTTCCACTTTCAAGGTCAAGGTCACTGTGGCTATTTTTAGAAAAACTTTGTCATCGCTCTAACGCTTACATTTCTTCACCGATTTCAATATAACTTCACACAAATGTTCCTTATGACAATATCTTGAGCCATTTCGACTTTCAAGGTCAAGGTCACTGTGGCTATTTTTAGAAAACTTTGTCATCGCTCTAGCGCCTGCATTTCTTCACTGGTTTCAAATTAACTTCACACAAATGTTCCTTATGACAATACCGTGAGCGAGTTCGACTTTCAAGGTCAAGGTCACTGTGGCTATTTTTAGAAAAACTTTGTCATTGCTCTAGCGCTTTCATTTTATCACCAGTTTCAATATAACTTCTCACAAATGTTCCTGATGACGAGGTCACACACTTAGAAAATTTTGTTGCAACATGGATTTTCGGGGTGAGGCGGGGCCCTTGGCGGGGGCATCTGTGTCGTCTGGACACATTTCTAGTTTATTATGAATTGCTAATCCTGAAGGATGCATTGGTTTCTCTTTAAGGGGAATGGGAACACTTGGTAGATTTTTTCCGCCATTTTTCAAAGGGAGACAATTTTCTGGACTTCCTGTTTACTTTTCTTTAAGCCCTTTCCCACGGAAAAAGGGGTCAGGTCTTAAAGGAAAGTATTTGCTCCTCAGTAGCAAATTCTTTCCTTTTAGAGTTGACCCCTATTGACATGGAAGACAAAAATACTATTGCAGGAGTTGCCTCCCCTTGAAGTTGTATCCATTCCCCTTTAGACACCAGAAGCTTGAATGAGATACCTTCTGTTGGAGATGAGTATCTCCAATTGTCACTTCGGCCCCCGCCCATCGGGGCTTGAAGAAATAGAACGGCTGCATGATGCTTCCATGCAGAGCTGAAACCGACCGCACACGAGTACTGGTAAACTGTCTACAGGATCTAAGCCTGCCCAGGCAAAGCGGTGCGAGTCAGACCGTCCATGCCTATAAACCCGATTGGTTTGATTGGACGACAGGGCTTGAGATGTCATTTCATCTCGATGTTGGCTAAAAGTCCCACAAAATTGGAAGCAACGTCTCCAAAATGACCTATACAGTGTTGATGGGGATGTTAAACCTCAAATCAAACAAATAAAGATACATTGTTTTCTGCTTCAGATACCGGAAGATTGCAGGAGATACCTGTGTTAGAGGCAATGAACATCACTATTCCCCACTACTGTATGCTTGTCCTGTCCGTAATGGTAAGAGTAGCCACTATAATGAATGTTGTTACCGTAATTCCCTGTGTAAACCACGCACTTTTTTCACCCAGAAAACGGTGAAAAAAATCCCCTGCGTGTAATACAATGGCATAGAAAAATGACATTGTTTTTCTCGAAAAGTCGGCAGGTCACGAAAACCCATTACAAATACAATGTGACACTTTGAGACCCTCATAAAGTTCGTTTGACATATTAATTCATTGAATCATTCATACCATTAAAAATGCAATCAATATTCCTATCTCAGACATCAACCTTTCATGCATATTACCTTTTATTAGCACAAAAATAACTTCCATATTTTCCACATTTTCACAGGCAGGTATACCCAAATTTACGTAATGAACTAATTTGCTGAATCTGAATAGACTGGTCACAAAACAGTGGTTTGTTGGAAATACAGAAATTCTGCATTTTTTGAAAACTTCTAATAATAATAATAATAATAATAATACTATTATTAATAAATATACTTATAGTATTAATTATGATAGTTAATGTATGTCAACAAAGTTCCAAATTGCACAGGACATCGGGTTCCTTGAAGTCAGGCATGAATCACCGTTTTATTAACAGTAAATGCAAAATGGGCTTCTTTAATTGAGTGAGATGTTTGGCTCATGCTGAGAATGTGTTAATTATGGGATTAGCATAGAGAACGTGTGAAAAACCAGAGGTGTCAAACTACTCAATCTACCTGTAGATATCTTTAATTTCTGTCAATAACGCTATGGAGCACCTGCCTTGGAGGCATGTTGTCACAATTTTACCTTTGGAAAGAAACCTGTTTATATCTTTCCTTGTGAAAGAAAACCGGGAAAACGCATTGTCATCTTTCATAACAAATGAATAACTGCAGACTTAAAATGTCACCTTGTCACACACCACCGTTATGGGTAAAGGGAGAACTGCCTATGCTACAAGAGAGAAACTAACCACTGTTCTGTTCTATAACTACTGGGAAATATACCTATAACCAGTCAGGCTATTTTGATAGTAGCCAATCAAAATTCGAGTACTTTCATTTTCAATCAAAATGTTTTTGTCTAACTGTGCGGACGAAGTACAGGTTATGTTTAACCTAACGAACTCTTTTTCGAGTGAACGTCGATATAAAATCCATCCAGTTAAAACAACACTTGTATCCAGAATAACAACTAGAGCAAGTAGGGAGAAAAATCAAAATAAACAATGGTATCTTGGGGATTCTGCTGTATCAGAAAATGACAAAACTGAACACTTAGGTCTAGTTAGGAGTGCAAAAGAAGAAAATGAACTTAATGTCCAAAAAAGAACAAGTTTAGCTAGAAGAACATTGTATTCACTAATAAAGACAGGATAATGTATAACCATGGACCATCTGTTTATGTGGAGGGTGCCTTGTCACTCTCATAGAGTGACATTTGGCGACATTAAATTTCATGAGCCATGCCTCTTCCCAGGTAGCCAACTTTTCCAAGTCATCTTGAAGTATCTGTAGGTCATCAGACCCTCTTATATTTCTGTACAGTACACAATCGTCAGCGAAAAGGCGGATTGTAGAGTTTATGTTGTCTGGCAGGTCATTAATAAAAATCAAAAACAATATCGGTCCCAGCACGGAACCTTGTGGGACACCAGACAGCACCGGGGCGGGGTCAGAGCAAACACCGTCAAGTACGACTCTTTGTGTTCGTCCGGATAGCCAAGCAGAAATCCACTGGAGGGTATCATTTCGGATACCATAGTACTCCAGTTTATACAGAGTTCTTCTGTGGGGGACTTTATCGAAAGCCTTAGCGAAGTCCATAATAATTAGGTCTGTTTGTTTGTGACCCCTATTATGGGCCCCGTCCAGGTTTTCCTGTAGGTCGTGGATGAACTGGACAAGCTGGGTCTCACATGACCTACCGCTTCTAAATCCATGTTGGGATTCGACAAGGATCTTGTGCTCTGAAAGATGTTGCATGATTTTGCCCACGATGATGTGCTCCAGAGACTTAAAACCAGCTTTTAGAGAACGTTTCTTCTGCTAAATACTTAGGAGTTCAAATCACTGATGACCTCGAGTGGGGTCAACACATTAATGAGATAACTAGTAAGGCTACTAAGACACTCGGTTTCCTTCGTAGAAATTTGGCTTTCGCACCGAGGGAAACCAAGGACGCTGCATACAAAACCTTAGTCCGCCCCAAGCTTGAATATGCAGCTCCAGTTTGGATGCCCTATCATCAAAAGGAGACTGATAGAATAGAAAAAGTTCAGAGGACTGCTGCTCGCTGGACCTGCAGACGTTGGCCCAACCAAAGCCACGTTGGAGAGATGCTTGAAGAACTCCAGTGGCCGACTCTGCAGGAAAGGCGAGAGCAGGCTTCGCTGACTCTATTCTATAAAATCCACAATAATTTAGCCATTATAGATAAGAGTAGGTACCTATCTGAAGCTGATGGAGGATGTAGGAGAACCAGGTCCCATCCCTTTCAGTATCACCGTCCTAATGCTTATACGGATGGTTTTAAGAGTTCTTTTTTCCCCAGGACAATTGCAACTTGGAATGGCCTTACAATCGAAGCTGTCTCTTCTGAGACAGTTGATGGGTTTAAGGCCAAAATATAATATCCTAGGGTTGGGCAGGGGATAGGCATGGATTCCTTCCCCTGATGGCTTCTTGTAAATAGTTTTAATCTGCTGGTGGCTGTGTCACAAAGCTCTTTTTGGGGGTGGGGATTGAAAACATTTGTGCCACACCCCAAACCTGTTATCATGGTCAGAATTGACCAAAAACAGTATCGGGAGAAAGAAAGAAAGATTACATGGATGTAATGGTCTAAACCCCAAAATCTCATATAAAATTTATCAAGTATATGTGTTACCAAGGCTTTTGTATGGGCTGGAGGCTGAAACAGTTGCATGAACTTCAGAAATTTCATTTGGATACATTGAAGAACATTCAATCACTATCAACTAGAACCTCAAACGCTGCTACATATCTACTCTTAGGAGCTCTACCATTAGAGGCTGAAATTGAAAAATGACAGCTGGGTCTATTCTACGCTGTGATTACAAGTACAAATTTAACTATGCAGAACTTGTGGAATAGGCAGTATTCACCTCAACATGAGGGAAGTTTCTTCAAGCACATTGCTAAGGTTTTGATTAAGTGCAATTTACCCTCTGTATCTGAAATATTAAATTTTAGTAAAGAAACATGGAAATTGTCAGTTAAAAAGTCAGTCAGGGTATACTGGACAGAACAGCTTCGCAAGGAGGCAGGGGAGCGGTCGACGTTGGAACGCTGTAACGTGGATGGTCTTCAAATCGGGAGTACCCATGCTGTGTGGGATACTGTGAACTCCAATAGAATGGATGTTATGAGGGCTATCGTAAAAGTGCGCATCCTGACGGGGACCTATCTTCTGCAAGTTCAGCGTCAAAAGTTCGGGCTGGACGGAGTAGTCGATGCCAGTTGTCCACTGTGCCTTATTGAGGACGAAGATCTTGTGCATATGTTGGTACGCTGTCCTGCCCTGAGTGAAACAAGAAATAGTTATCTAAAAGACATTAAACAGTGTGTCCGAGACTGTCTGGGTCAACACGCCTGGCAAGATCGCATCCAAGATGCTAATACTTTGGTACAACTGATCGTCGACTGTCAGAAATTGGTTCCTGACATTATACCGGACAATACTGATTTGTTGAAAACCATTGAAGTCAAATCAAGACTCTTATGCTATAAACTTCACATGAAGAGACTGTATTTGTGCAATATTAACAAGGAGGTTCCCGGTGTTGGTATGGCTGCTGACCAGCATCTAATTCCAAACTAAGACATTTAGACAACAGAGACGATAGTGACAGTGTCACGTGCGCCTTTACACAGGCGGAAAATACGGAGAAAAGAAAGAAGAAAGAAAGAAAGAAATGGCGTCTGAGAAAAGCATTCTGTGATTCTTGGGAAAAGCATGTGCGTGTTTTAGACTGGAATAGCTTTTTTATGCCCCTAAGATTCTGGGGGGCATATAGTTTTTGGTCTGTCCGTCTGTTTGTCCATTTGTCCGTCTGCAAAAACTTTAACATTGGGCATAACTTTTGAATGGTAATAGATAGAGCTTTCATATTTCACATGTGTATACCTTATCACAAGACCTTTCCAGTGGTACCATAATTTTTGATCTCGTGACCTTGAACTTGACCTTTGACCTATTTTTTTCAAAATTTTTAAAAACATTAACATGCGCTGTCCGGGGGCATCAGTGTTTCACAAACACATCTTGTTTACACATATCTTGGACTCAGAATTGAGGTGCGTCTTATAGATGAGTACGTGGTATACACAGGGAATTACGGTATTTAAAGTAACTTTAACGCTCTGCATGATGGGTATTTTTTTTATCAGCAGACGACATTTTGAAATATTTTTCTAATTTTCCCAGAAAATAGGATTTGACATCTAATGCAATTTGCATGAGATGTCAAGTCCTGTTTTCTGGGAAAAATAAGAAAAATGTTAACAATTTGTCGTCTGCTGAATTCACCTAAAGAGTTGTAAAGGTTAAATTGATGATCGTGTTGTGGTTTAAAGACATTTCAACCCTTTTGGGTCATTTTATGTCATCTCTCAGAGAAAGTGAGAAAAGTGATAGAAGAGATAGTAGAGATGAAAGGGACAGGGGAGAAAGAGGGGTATGAATGGAAAAGTAGAAACAGAAGAAACACACCCAATACTACCATTACCTGCTGCAAGGACAGCAAGCCTTGCTCAACTGTAGTCTAATATCAGTTGTATGCCCCAGTGATGCAAGATAAACAATACCTTCATGTCGCCCAGCCACCCCCTTTCCCCCTCCACAACCCACCCCCTTCCATCCCCCCCCACCCACCCCAAGTGTCTTTGATCGTACAAATATATAAAGTTTTTGCAGAAAAATTTGTTAATAGCTTTTGCAAAAGGAAAAAGGCCGCAATGATACAGTTACCTCACGATACAATGCATATTGCAATATTTGTGTAATGATACAATATGTATCGTGATACATCTTCTGGCATGAAAAAGAACTTTTTAGCAAAGAAATTCCTTAAAAATCAGCTGTAAGCAATATAAGTAAAATACGCTATTAAAACCACCTAAAAGTAAGACTTATTCTGCTTTAAAAAGCTTATTTAGTTAGTTTAGTTTATACTAATTTATTTTAGTTCGATTGCGATGGAAGCTTCAAGCTTATTTAATCGCTCTCGAACACTTATTCCGGATGTTTTCACGCATGCGAGAGAGAGGGAGTGACTATTACACCACTGCTACCAATTTACACCTGGGTGGAGTGAGGCAGTGTCATTGTGTCTTGCTCAAGGACACACCTCGATACCGGGTGCCGGATTCGAACGCTTATTTAGAAAGGTGTAGTTAATCTTCTTCATGTTTTAGGCCCACAGTAACATCTGGTCAGAGACCACCCTTGGGACTGGTCAAAAGTGATCTTAAAGACCACTTTTGAACAGTCCCAAAGGTGGTCTTAACCCTTTACCACTCAGGGATTTTGTGAATTTCGCTGATTTTCACAGTGTTGCACCTGACAGTAACTTCAACTAGCCATTGTTTCATAATGGATGGTCTGTTTTACACCAAACTCGGTATGAATGTTCATTGGGCAGTAGCCTTTCAAATGCAACCTTTCATGACTTGATCATTGTTGTCATGGTAAAGAGGGGGCATCTCAAAAGTGGCAAAAAGTGTGTTTTCACATGAATTTTTGAGCACATTTTAATCCTCACACAGCTGTCAAGGCAACAATTAAGGTGTTTGGCACTGGCCATTTTCACTGTTTGCAGCATGTTTTATCAGCATCAATTTTCAGGCATTTTTGACCCCAGACACCCTCAGATATAAATTTTAGCGGCCGGTTGGGCCATACATCCATATTTTTGTGGGATGTGAGGGGGGGCGTCGCCCCCCTTCAATCCCCCCCAGAATATTTTTAGTGGGGAGGCGCGCGAAAAAACAGGTCAATTTTTTGCCCAACAAATCCTAAAGCAAACATAACTATTCAGGGGTAGAAATGCAGATTTTAGGTGCTTCTGGGGCTTAAAATGGGGGGGGGGGGTGCAAATTATTGCGACAAATTCATAAACTAAATGACAAACAATGAAGATCCTGATCAGATGGCTTCTTCAGAAGCCATCTGATCTGGATCTTCATTGTTTGAAAGATAAGACATATCTGAGTTCAGCAGGACAAGGGTTAAATATACAGACTTGTTAACCCTTTTTGTCGCACCTGCTATTAGCAAGGCACGATATAGGCGCCCGGTTTTCCATCCGTTTGTCTGTTTGTCTGTTCATCTGTTTGTTAAGGCGTCAACATTTGCGACCACTCTAGCTTTCACCCTAATGTTCAAGTTTATTTCTCAAGAACTATAAGAGCTTCATTAATGATACTTGGTACAAACTTGTATCTGGGAATGGCAACTTAAATGCAAGCATCCATATTTGACCTTGACCTACATTTTATGGTTCACTGACTTTGTAAAATATTGCGACCACCCTAGTGTTCACCCTAATGGTCAAGTTTATTTTTCAAGAACTATAAGAGCTTCATTAATGATATTTGTTACAAACTTGAATCTGTGGATGGAAATCCTTTTTAAAATTTAGGGGTATCAGGTTGTGTTTTCTTTAAACTACTTCACGATATGATAGGCATATTGTCAGCAGTTGTTTGATGTGATATGCATATTGGCAGCAGGTATATTGCAATCACAATACGATCCTGTGAATCGTCACACCTCTACTCACAATGTTACTCTGTGTTAGATATGTTAATGTGATGTACTATAATGATCCTAAGTATTGTGACAGATAGGCCTAAGCAAACAGTGCAGACCCAGATCAGACTGCTCCTGAAGGAGCAGTCTGATCAGGGCCTACACTGTTTGTCATTCTGGCGGCACCTTTTGGATTCCTTACTGGATTGTGAAATAAATTTGTTAAAATTTTATGAGATTTAAAGCAAGTCCTGAAAGTGTCCGAATTTTTATGATTTTTACGGTACGTGAAGAAATCAGTCTGATCCATCTGATCTGGATCTACACTGTTTGCAAAGATATGGGTTGTCGTGAACAGCAAGAGAAGGGTTAATACCACCTAAAATTAAGACAAATTGTGCGTTTTAAAGCAAATTTAAACGGATTCACCTACATTTACTTTGTGTTTCTACATTCAGTATGCTTTAGTGGGAGACAACCTTGGGGACTGTTCAAAAGTGGTCTTAAAGACCACTTTTGAACAAGCCCGAAGGTGGTCTTAAAATATGAGTATTACTGTACTCTTCCTTGGTTTAAACAGTATTTATTTGTCAAGAATAATGTACATGTACAGTCAATTACAACAGCAACTAACAGGATCTGACAGTAAGCTTTTGCTTATATCAAAGTCATCTCCTGTACTGTCCTTAAGCAAGGGTCCTCTGAACCTGTCTTAGGTAAGCGCATTTTGATAAACATTTAGGTGCTTGCTTAATACAGGTTGGTCTGTAATTAGTATACAGTAAAATTCCTATATTAAGACCACTGTTGGGACTGTTCAAAAGTGGTCTTTAAGACCACTTTTGAACAGTCCCAAAGGTGGTCCATGACCAGAGGACATTGTGGGCAGAAATCCCAAAGGAAAATTAAGTGAAGCCTTCAAAATTAGCAATTAGCTTTTTAAAGTAGAATTAGTCTTAATTTGAGGCGATCTTAATAGCAGAATTTTACTACTACTACTTCTACTACTACTACTACTAATCTACCTTATTTATAGAGGGTAACACATTTAGTACTAGTACTAATCTTCCATGTGACCCTCTTTTCCTGGGTAGGAACCAGTACTAAGCAATGTGGATAAAGTTTCTTGCTCAAGGAAACAACACGTGGCACTTGCGGGGATCGAACCGGCTACCTCTCGATCTCAGATTGGATGATTTACCACTGCACCACAGCGCTCTATACTGTATATAGACATCAAAATTTATATTTTTAGATGACCTTTACAGTGTTGACGGGGACGTTAAAACTCAAATCAAACAAACAAAATTTATATTTTTAGATGTGCCAGAATTCATCCTGTTTTCTCAGACCCAGAAGATCAGTAGACATTTGTTGGAGACAGGGCATGATGAAGTCTTGGTGCAGGAATATGAGGCAGAATCAATCGGCGCCATTGATTTTGCCTTCAACGACACCTGTTTATACTGGGCAGATAATATCCTCCATAAAATACAGGTACTACTGTTATGATGACACATCCATGGGACTTAATAAATTCTTTCATCATACCTGTGATAATTTTTTGAACTGTATGAGGGAGATTTGCCATTGTGATGAGGGAGATGTAAAGAATATATAGGCGAATTCTCATTTCAAATGAGGAAGACACCAAAATTATACTAAAATTTAGCATAAATTGGGCAAAAGTTAGCATCAAAGCAAGGGAGTTTCCCCTCCTGATGAGGGGGGTATCACAGGTATGTTTCATATCTTGAAAACTGTTATTTTTCTGATGAAAATGTGAGTTTTTCTTATTTATACTCCCACCATGGTTCTGGGTGCTTGTTAGAACTGCCTCGTTGAAGCGGTTTTAACAAGTACCCGCAACTTATCCCAACACAGGTTGTGGACGGTTGCTTGAACCACCTCATTGAGGCGGTTCTAACAAGTACCCACAACCTATGTCTTGGAGCAGAAATAAGAGAAGTAATCATCACGCGAACAAGCCCGTGAAATGAACACCCATTATACCCCACTTTTTAAAGAGAAAACTGGGGTTTACGGGGGTATACATTATATTTCCTATTTCTGCTCCAAGACATTGGTTTTGGGTACTTGTTAGAACTGCCTCAATGAGGCCGATCTAACAAGTACCCACAGCCTATGTTTGCAGTATAAATAAGAAACATATCACTGATTTTCATCAGAAAAGTAGCCTTTTGGAGATGTGAAAAAATGCACTATATTGCACAAGTGTGTTATCGTAATGTGTCTCTATGTAAACTTGAGTTTACTGTTGTGATCATCGCTAGGACTATTTTACATAATGCTTGTCATCTAACAAACAAGTCTGTGAAATGTATTAAATATTCTACTTACCAGAACATTTAACAATTTGACCACTGAGGAGCTCAATAACCAATAAAAAATTGGTCCCTCTTTACATGGCAATGTTCTTATAATTCCATTGTTTTGATCTAAGGACAATATTTTGTGTTTACAATTAGTAATTGCTTATTTGAAATTTATAGATTATGTAGAAACATGATTTTTCTTCATAATCTACGGCCCCAGCCCTTTGGGGCTTGAAGAAATAGATGGGCTGCATGATGCTTCCACGCAGAGCTGAAACCGACCCGCACATGAGTACTGGTTAACCTCTTAGAGGATGTAAGCCTGCCCAGGCAAAGCGGTGCAAGTTGGACCATCCATGCTTATAAACCCGATTGGTTTCTTTGGGCGGCAGGGCTTGAGATGTCATTTTATCTCAGTGCTGGGCAAAAGTCCCACAAAATATGAAGCAATGTCTCCAAAATGACCTTTACATTGTTGACGGGGACGTTAAACCTCAAATGAAACAAACAAATCTTCATAATCTATGCATTCCACTCTATTATTATATCCAAAACCATACAATTGAAACAGTACCACAACTTACTATTTCGGATGCTTTCTGATGGTTTCCCTGATCAATCTATGGGAAAAATCCTAAAAAATTTTGTGCACACCTTGAGAACTCGCTTTAGTTCTCTTAAAATTGTGACAAATTTATTTCAAGATCCAGCAAGGAGTCCACAAAGTGCAGAGGGAATAGCAAACAGTGTAGACCAAGATCAGACTGCTTCAGGGATCAGACAGCTCCTCGGGGCAAACTGTTTGCTTAGGCCTGTCTGCCCCAATCATTATGGTACTAACCGGCAAACACCTATTATTATTTTGATTGTGTAAGCCTGTTTAAATTAAAGTTAATACTGAGTTCCAGTTTTTGCCCACCTTTAAGGGAATGGGAACACCTAGCACATTTGTCCACAATTTTTCAAAGGGAGACAACTTTCGAAACTTTCTGTTCACTTTTCTATAGGCTGAGTTCCACTGAAAAAAGGGGTCCACTCTTAAAGGAAAGAATTTGCTCCTAAGGAGCAAATTTTTTCCTTTAATAGCTGACCCCATATTGACAGGGGAGAAGCTGGCCTTGGTAGCTCAAGCGGTTGCGCGTCTGACTGGTGATCAGGAGGATGCAGGTTCGATACCTGCCCGGTTGCCAACACTCTTTCATGAAGATTGATCATGAAATCTTTTCTACTGTCATCTCTACCGTCGGCTGTTTCAAGAAGGGCAGTTGTCAGTTTCTGGCGAAAGAATAAGCACTGTACTGGTTTTCCCCTTACCTATTAGCCCACCCTTGCAAAGTGTGGATAGGTAAACTGACCGGCTCAAAAATGACCTAAATAGTGTTGACTGGGCCGTTAAACTCCAATACAAACAAACAAACAAACATCGGAGACAAAAATATTTTTGCAGGAGTTGCCTCCCCTGAAGATGATGTGTCCATTCCCCTTAAATAACATTTTCATCCCTGAGTTTCTGAAATGGACGACTCTTCCATTCAAGCTTTGACTTTGGGCATGTCCATTCTTTATAAATAGAGAATTTAGTCCAAATCAATTACAGGATGGCAAACTATAGATCCAGAATGGGAACACCTGGCAGATTTTCCGCCATTTTTCCAAGGGAGACAACTTTTGGGACTTCCTGTTTGCTCTTCTATAAGCCCTGTCTCACTGAAAAGGGGTCCACTCTTAAAGGAAAGAATTTGCTCCTTAGGAGCAAATTCTTTCCTTTAAGAGTTGACCCCTATTGGCATGGGAGACAAAAATACTTTTGCCAGAGTTGGCTCCCCTTAAGGTATTCCCATTCCCCTTAAACATTTAATCTCTAAATGTGCAGGTCACATGTGAAATGCCAAGTGCTGCAATGGAAGATCAGGGGCCAGTTGTTCAAAGGTAACAACATCGTTAGTTAACATATTGCCAAAACATTGTTCATTTAATAGATCAAATATCCTTATATTTTTACTGAAAAAATGTGAGCAGCTTTTGCATTTGGAAAAGCTGCTCACATTTTTCAACAAAATACTTGAGCATTAAACATTGTACATGCTTGTACAGTCAACTGTTAACCACTGACAAGCTTGTTAAGCTAATGATGCTTTGAACAACTGGCTTGAGACGATGCCCCCCCCCCCCCCCCCCCCCCAGAACTAGTCCGTGAAATGAAGACCCCCATATACCACACTGTATATAGAGAAAACAGGGGGTTTACGGGGGTATATATTATTATTTTTATTTTACTCCAAGACATAGGTTGTGGGTACATGTTAGAACCGCCTCATTAAGGCGGTTCTAACGAGCACCCACAACCTATGTTTGCAGTATAAATAAGAAAAATTTCAGGGATTTTCACCAGAAAAGTAGCCATTTTGGAGATGTAAAGAATGCACTATGTCGCATGCGTGTGTTATCTTAATGAATAAATAAAAAAAGAGATTGAATTTTCCTTCAGCGTCTCTGTGAAGATGGGCGGCATCAGATTGAAGATATCCACAATACAAGTATAGGGAGAGTCACCGCTCTTGCCTATGACTGGAAAGGCCACAACATCTACTGGATGGACGAGGAATTTAAGAGTCTACAGGTTTCCAAGAAAAATGGCCATTTTAGGCGCGAACTTTTAAGGGGTTCCCAGTTCTTTGACAAACCAAGGGCTCTGACGTTGGATGTTCATCATGGGTAAGCAATTGAAGGAGAAAAATTGGGTCTTATTTCTCATATTTATGCTCAAAACATGCACACAGTGAAACTTTGATGGCTTAACCCTTATCCTGCTGTTCATGGCAGCCGCTATCTTTGAAAACAGTGTAGATCCAGATCAGATGGCTTCTGGAGAAGCCATCTGATCAGGATCTACACTGTTTGAATTTTAGTTTGTGGATTTGTAGGAATAAATTACATCAAGTAATCTGATTGGTTCAAAGTCAGAAATGGGTGTGGCTAAATTGAATATTCAGTAGGATAAGGGTTAAAAATTAATTGCACATTTAGCGCCGCTGTTTCAAACATGTTTTTATGTTTCCAGGAATAATTTCCCATAATTGCACATATTGATATATTTGGGAAATTTTTTGAAGAATTAACTTTATTTCTCTTGAAAATGTATGTTTTGGTGAACTCATTAGAATCTACTTGATGAGGCGATTCTTATGAGTACAAAAAGATATGCATGTACCTTAACCCATTTGGTAGCGGAAACCCCAAAATGGGTTGGTGGCAAACAGTGCAGGCCAAGATCAGACGCCACAGAATGTGGCGTCTGATCAGGGCCTCCACTGTTTGCTAAAAGTTCAGTCCTTTTTCGCATCAATTATGAAGAAAACACAACCTGACACCCCTAAATTTTGAAATGGACTCCTGCTGTATATAAGGAGGAAGATTCCATTTGGTACAAAAAGGGTTAATGAGTATAAAGGATATGCATGTATCTTTTTCCCTTATTTTTCCCCCAAGAAAATGAAAAAGAAATCCACTTTATCCCTCCAGATTTGGTGCTATGATTAGCCGTTTTTGTACCAAATGGATCTTACCCCTTCTATATGGCAGGAGTCCATTTCGAAATTTAGGGGTGTCAGGTTGTGTTTTCTTCAAAATTTATTTGGGAAATGGCTAAACTTTTTGCAAACAGTGTAGGCCCTGATCAGACGCCGCATTTTGCGGCGTCTGATCTGGGCCTGCACTGTTTGCCAAGGTACGCCTTTGGGGGTTTCTGGTACTGAATGGGTTAACCAATATATGACAATGGAATCTCCCACCTAATAAATTTGGAATGGTCCATTTCCAAGTATTGGGGTGCCAGGTTTGTCTTGTTAGCTGTAAGTTTTGCAAAAATATATGTACTTTCTGCAAACAGTGTTGACCTAGATCAGATGCCTTGTTTATCTGCATCTGATCGGGGTCTGCACTGTTTGCCAATGTTCCAAAAAAGGGCAACTAGGCATATATGGTTTGTCTTCTTTTTAACCCTTTTCTTGCTGAATATTCATTTTAGCCACACCTATCTCTGACCTTGAACCAATCAGATTACTTGATGTAATTTATATCTACAAATTCATAAAATGAATGCCAAATAGTGTAAATGCTGATCAGATGGCTTCTTCAGAAACCATCTGATCTGGATCCTCACTGTTTGCAAAGATAGGTGTTGTTGTGAACAGCAAGATAAGAGTTAACCCATAAAATGTCAGTCAGGACAATTGTCGTCTGCTTTGTCGTCTGCTGGTACTTTAAAAGTCATTTTTGCAAATAGTGTGGGCCCAAATCAGATTGGTTCTCAAGGAGCAGTCTGATTTTGGTCCACAGTCTGTGCATGGAAGCTAAAATATTTTTAACCCTTATCTTGCTGAATATTAATTTTAGCCACACCCATCTCTGACTTTGAACCAATCAGATTACTTGACGTAATTTATTCCTAGAAATTCATAAACTGAATGCCAAACAGTGTAGATCCTGATCAGATGGCTTCTTCAGAAGCCATCTGATCTTGATCTACGCGGTTTCCAAAGATATGGGTTGTCGTGAACAGCATGATAAGAGTTAAAACATTTGCAAAAAATTCAGCAGACAACATAAGCAGACGACATTTTCAGATGTAGTTTTTCTCAGCGTCTAAAGGGTAAACATGTATCTTATCACTGCTATGTACTCAATTTGTGAAGGAAATTCGGCAACACTGACCCCTGCCATGTTTATTTACCTTGCATGGAGTATAGATACTAGACAGACTTATAAAATTTTGTGCAACCGTGTGCAACCGTGTATAAGGTATTGTTGTACAATATGTGAAAAGTGTGCACTAGCCACGGTTCAGGCCAGTTAAGTAAGTAGTAGTTTATATCGTAGTACCCGAATATTAACAATAAACCGGACCTAAAAGACCGGCACAATAATGGTGCCGGTAACGAAGTGTGAAAGACCTTACATTTGTTCAAAATTAACTTACAGCTAATTGTATATGCAATAGCTTCATTTAATTTATGAAACAAATGTAAATGATAACTAACAAACATTATCTTAATACTCTCTATTCAAAATTTTTTATTTCAAAGCAATCAAGATGGTATTAAAATGAAATGATTGGAGCAAAAGATCACAGCTGCAAGCCCCACCTGATCGGCTTGAGAGTTCATGCGTTCAAGGCAACAGACCGCAAGAAAATCAGTCAGGGAATCCATGTGCCCAAGACAGCATCGGTGTCATTAACTTATTACACCATCATATAAACTTTTGTAATATATTGTGCTTGCACTGAAAATAGTGGCATCATACTATAACAATCCTTTACTAAATAAAGCATTAGATCATGCCCGTCACAAAAATTCCATCCGCATGATGCCTTGAGCATCCAAAATATGCACCTTGAACGCAAGAATTCCGCCACGAAGAAGATTGGTCAGAACTGGCCAATCTTCGACCCGCCAATTCGAAGTGGTCAAGCCCATGATTTCAAGGACCAAAAACTAATTTGTCAGATGCAAGAAAAAATTCAATAGCTGCCTGAAACGAATTGCAGAACAAAGCATTGCCTACGTCAGAGAGATGGCAGCCATCAGAATGAAATAAGCCTGGGCAATCAGCTGCGATATCATGCTTCAATATCCGACCATTGGTATTCATTGACACCATCTGACGGCCAAGCTGGTTGAATCTGACACGTTTTCTGTCCCAGCATCTCCTTGAAGAATGAATTGGAGCAAACTTCCAATGGAGACGAGGTAAAATCTCCGACCAAACAATAATTGTGTCAGGAAAAATCTCAAAAATTTTCTTAAAGTCTCTGCGCATAATCCTCTTCATTTTTTGCATTTTTGTCCAAATAACATCATTTCCACCAACATGGACAATTATCATGCAAGGTGTAGCATGAAGGCTGATCCATTGTACCCTAGACCGAAGATGGTGCCATTGCATACCCCGAAAACCAAGCCATTGCACAGTAAAACGAGATTGGTCTAAATTAAGGTTAGATCTGTTGACAGCACCAGCCCAGTCTTCAGCCCTGGCAATTAAGCTGTCGCCGACAAGCCATATGTCTGTAAAAGAAGGAAAATCATGGTCGAATATAACTGGAATAAGCATGCGACTTCCAGCGACCAAGTTTCTTTATCTCCTCAGAGGTAACACCAGCAATAGCCAAAGAAGTAGCTCGTCCAATTCTAAAAGAGTGACTTTTGTAATGGCTAGTAGAAAGTCCTGCATTTGAAATGGCCTTTGATAAGACAGCACAAAACTGATAGCAAGAAAGAGGTAATTGGCTGGCATGGCAAAAAAGGTTGCCTTGAGATGATCCTCGAACATGCATATATTGCTGGATAGCAACAACAGGACAAATGAATTTATTCTGTATGGATGGTATATTGAGGCATATAGGCTTACCATACTGATTTGTCTTAGAAATGCCAATATGTATCGTAAGACATTCAGAAGTGATGTCAACATCATTATACTGCAAAGGGTGCCCTGACTGTCTATGATTCGTGAAAACTAACTCACCGATCCTAAACAAACCATAGTAGGCTAGAGAGAAAGCTGCTCGAAATAAATACAACTCATATTGATTGGAACAAATATGTGGCAAAGCTTGAAATAGTTTTATTAATATATCTTCTGTGATTGGGGCTCTGATATCTTTCCTGGATCTCAAGCGCTTAAAGCCCTCTAACAATTTTTTAATAACGAAAGAATCAGCAGGATCCTGCATATTCCTAAGCTTATGAACAAAACTGATTGCTGACATGTATGTTGCGACTGACGAGGGAGAAAAACCTCGCTGAAAACAAAAGGAAATAAAAAATGCCAAGTCAGAGACTGGTACTGGCCATGCATGTGACAACATATATTCTCTGCGGAAATCAGTAAATTTTTCAAAAGCTTTATTATACACTGTCCTAGTGTTTTCTGATAAACTGGCTCCTAAAAGTAAATCACAGCCTAATCGAAGACTCTCCAAAGATGGTCGGGAACCACTTCTGGTTGCGCGTCCGCATTTGGCGCTAGCTGGTGAAATTTCTGAAAGCAAGATCGAGAAATATAATCCGATAAAAAATTCCTCTTCCCTTCGATATGGGATCCTTTTATCACCATATTACATTTCAAACATTCTAAGGTGATGAGACGAACAAGAACCATTACCTTATCTGATTTTGAAGTGAGGGAATTCAGAATACAAACTACAGACTGATTGTCACAATTGAAACGGATCTTCTTGTTGTGCAGCTGGGGACCCCACAGAACTAAACACACAAGAATTGGGAACAGCTCTAAGACTGTTATATCCTCTGTAATCCCTTTATCATGCCAAACCTGGGGCCAAATACCATGTGTCCATTTCTGTCCAAAAATTGCACCAAATCCCATGCCCGGGCCTGCGGCACTGTCAGTAAACAATTCTACATCTTCGTTGTTCACCCAAAAACGATCATGAAATACAGAAATCCCATTAAAGTGGAGGAAAAAATTAAGCCACATCTCTAGATCTTTTTTCATACCCTTGTTAACCTTGAGATGATGATGAGGATTAGAAATTCCCTTGGTAGAATTTATCAATCTGCGTAAAAATGGCCTACCCAGAACAATGACCCTGGTTGCAAAATTCAAACTACCAATCAACTGCTGCATGACTTTCAATGTTACACGTTTAGCATTTTTGACAACCTGAATCTTGGATATCAAATCGTCAATTTTTTCTTTGGGCATTCGGACCACCATTTCAACTGAATCCAACTCAAGGCCAAGATAAACAATACAAGTTGTGGGCCAAACAGTTTTTTCTGAAGCAATAGGGAAACCCATCTGACCAGCACAAAAAATAAATGTATTCATGATACTCAAACAATGATCTGTCCCTGGTTCACCAGCAAACAGGAAGTCGTCAACATAATGGTTTAAATCACCAATTTGAGACTCTTGTTTTACAATAAATTCCAAAAATGTTGATACTTTCTCCCAAGAAGCACAAGATATACTACATCCAAAAGGCACTGCCTTGTCGTAATAATACTTTCCATCAAAAACAAAGCCAAGCTGATCAAATTCTGATGGGGAAACAGGAAGAAGGCGAAAAGCGCTTTTGATATCGAGCTTTCCTAGCAAACAGCCTTTACCCATATCCTGAATCATATGGACTGCTTGATCAAAACTTGAATATTTGACAGAACATAAATCAGGATCAATAAAGTCATTCAATGATTGGCCTTCGGGAGAAGAGAGATGGTGAATAAGACGGTACTCCCCAGGAGCCTTTTTCTCTACCAGGCCAATAGGGGAAATCCTCAGAGTGGAGATTGGCCTTTCATGGAAAGGACCATTAATCCTGCCACTGTCAAGCTCAGTCTGAATTTTCTGTCTGACAATTTCTGGGTGGTCATCAACAGAGCGCAAATTTTTGGAATCCCGAGGTAAACGTGGACCAGTATAATGCAACGGAAACCCAAATTCAAAGCCATGGGCAATTTCGGAAGCTGATTTTTTATCTGAATACTTCTCCAAATAATGCTTTAGCATTTCTAGATTAACAGGGAAATATTTAGCCAAAGTAAATCTACTGTCTGTTGAATGGGATACCTCGTCCACGATTTCCACGGAATCCCCTGCCATATCCCCTGTTGAATCCTCCGTATCGAAAACCACGAAAACCACGACCAGCCGGTGCCTCCTTTCCAACTTGACATCGAATCATGCCATGAAAAGCACTACCGCACAAGTCACAAATGTGCTTGTATCTACAACGGTAAAAATTACAAGATCCCTTACTGTTAAAATCCCTGCAAGAACCATAAATTGCACCGCCGTATTGAGCAGTAGATGAACCAGTGGACACCGGCATAATGCGAAGCCACAAATCGGGGTTAACTCTTCCCCAGTTGTCAACTCTAACGGCCTGCCTGACACGAAATTGTTCATCATACTGACGACAAGAATATGTGGGGAATTTGGCTGCAGCATCACGAATGACCGTGATGTATTTCAGCAGCTCTTGAATTCTATCCGGGTAACGGGTTACGTAAATGCTCATGAAAATCAGAAAAGCTTCTGTCCACTGCTCAATGGAATTGACCTTTTCTTTACTTTGTTTTGGTCTGGCCTCAATTTTGCCATCAACAACATGTAAAAGACCCCCTGAATAAATATCAGCCAATTCGGCATTGCCTTTTAATAATAATGCTATATTAATGTATTTGTTCTCCCAAATTTTTTGTTTCAATTGCTGCGGAACATGTGCAGACAAATCGTCATCGCCACAACGAACCATATTGATCGGTTCATCCCCAAAATCCAATGAGAAAAACGGATTGGGTTCATTTTGATCCTTTGCGGGTTTTTTAGAGCTATTGGCCGAATCTGGAGTGAAATTCTGGTCCTTCAGAATCGAAGAAATATCAAAAACTTCTTCGACAAGAGGGGGTCTATTTATATTACCCTGTGAATTTTTAGGCCTGGAGCCTTCAACAGACGGCAATACAACCCGTTCCGGGGATGGAGACGTCCGTCTTCTCTTCGCAGTGCTTGCTGCAGATGTCTGTCTTTTACAAGAACGGCCTCGTCCACTCATTTTTGATTGATTTTATCTCGTCAGATCTGTTGTTTCATGCCGGAAAGCAAGGACTTCGGAAATTCTGACATGCGCAGATGTACGGTTGCACTCATTTGGGTGCTACAGAAGAGGTGCGACTAAGCACCGAATATTAACAATAAACCGGACCTAAAAGACCGGCACAATAATGGTGCCGGTAACGAAGTGTGAAAGACCTTACATTTGTTCAAAATTAACTTACAGCTAATTGTATATGCAATAGCTTCATTTATATCGTAGTACCAAAACGTTAATCGAAAATCATTAATCCAGAGACAAATGGCAAATATCAATGTTCAGACCAACAGACATGGACTCCAGAAGAGTGTAATCAGGCATCCTAGGATCATTACTTGGTAAGCAAGCTTCGCCCACCATGCCTATTAAGTAACTGGGTTAGGCCAGTTAAAAATTGAACGACACTCGTATCCAGGGTGCGTTTCATCATGGAAACAAGCCTATATAATTTTGACCCCCTTCAACCCCATTTTATATAGTAAAACTGGGGTTTAAGGGGGGTATACATTATTTTTCTTATTTCTGCTCAAAAACATATTGTGGGTACTCAATAGAACCGCCTCGTCGAGGCGGTTCTATCGAGTCCCCTCAATATATGTTTTGAGCAGAAATAAGAAAAATATCACAATTTTTAGCTCACCTGTCACGTAGTGACAAGGTGAGCTTTTGGGATCACTTTTTGTCCGTCGTCCGTCGTGCGTCCGTGCGTCCGTGCGTGCGTGCGTGAGTGCGTCCGTAAACTTTTCTTCAAACAACATCTCCTCCTAAACCACTGATCGGATTTTGACCAAACTTCACAGGAATGATCCTTAGGTGGTCCCCTTTCAAAGTTGTTCAAATGGTTCCGGTCCGTTGCACATATAGGTCACAGTAGCCAAAACTAGATTTTTTTCACCGAAAACTTAAAAGATCTTCTTCTCTGAAACCGCAAGGCCCAGGTCTTTGATATTTGGTATGAAGCTTCATCTAGTGGACCCCTATCAAGATTGTTCAAATTATAGTGCTAGTGCCAAAAATGCCCCCGCACGGGGGCCCCTTTGGTTTTACATGGGCTTATATAGGGAAAATCTTGAAAAATCTTCTTCTCTGAAACCACAAGGCCAAGGTCTTTTATATTTGGTATGAAGCTTCATCTAGTGGACCCCTACCAAGATTGTTCAAATTATAGTGCTGGAGCTAAAAATGCCCCCACACGGGGGCCCTTTGGTTTTACATGGGCTTATATAGGGAAAATCTTGAAAAATCTTCTTCTCTGAAACCGGAAGGCCCAGGTCTTTGATATTTGGTATGAAGCTTCATCTAGTGGACCCCTACAAAGATTGTTCAAATTATAGTGCTGGGGCCAAAAATGCCCCCCGCACCAGGGCCCTTTTGTTTTACATAGGCTTATATAGGGAAAATCTTTAAATATCTTCTTCTCTGAAACCGCAACGCCCAGGTCTTTGATATTTGGTATGAAGCTTCATCTAGTGGACCCCTACCAAGATTGTTCAAATTATAGTGCTGGAGCTAAAAATGCCCCCACACGGGGGCCCTTTGGTTTTACATGGGCTTATATAGGGAAAATCTTGAAAAATCTTCTTCTCTGAAACCGCAAGGCCCAGGTCTTTGATATTTGGTATGAAGCTTCATCTAGTGGACCCCTACCAAGATTGTTCAAATTATAGTGCTGGGGCCAAAAATGCCCCCTCACCAGGTCCCTTTTGTTTTACATAGGCTTATATAGGGAAAATCTTGAAAATTCTTCTTCTCTGAAACTGCAAGGCCCAGGTCTTTGATATTTGGTATGATGCTTCATCTTGTGGACCTCTACCAAGATTGTTCAAATTATAGCTCTTGGGCCAAAAATGCCCCCGCTCCGGGGCCCTTTGGTTCTACTTAGGCTTATATAAGGAAAATCTTGAAAAATCTTCTTCTCTGAAACCACAAGGCTTAGGTATTCGATATTTGTTATGAAGCTTCAGCTAGTGGACCTCAATAAGGATTGTTCAAATTATAGCCCTGAGACCAAAAATGCCCCCGCCATGTGGCCCTTTGGTTTTACATAGACTTATATAGGGAAAATCTTTAAAAATCATCTTCTCTGAAACACAAGGCTTAGGTCTTTGATATTTGTTATGAAGCTTCAGCTAGTGGACCTCTACCAAGATTGTTCAAATTATAGCCCTGGGGCCAAAAATGCCCCCGCTCCGGGGCCCTTTGGTTTAACATAGACTTATATAGGGAAAATCTTATTTTACATAGACTTCTATATGCAGGGTTAACCTTTAAAATCTTCTTCTGAAACCAGAAAGCCCAGGTCTTTCATATTTGATATGAAGCTTCATCTTGTGGACCTCTACCAAGATTGTTCAAATTATAGCCCTGGGACAAAAATTGACCCTGCCCGGGGCCCACTTGTTATACATTGGATCAGGTGAGCGAACCAGGGCCCTCTGGGCCCTCTTGTTCATCTTAAAATTGCTATTCATTGGCCAAGAAATTGACAATGTATTTGTATAGGCATGTTTTCATAATGGATTTACCTGAATCAGAACCAGTATTCCAAATCATGTTTCTGTTTCCGCGTTTTATTTGAGTGAAACAGAAACATGTTACTGAATCACTTGAATCATACTCCATTCATGTTTCAGAATGATTCAAGTGCATCTATTATGGCAGAATCATAGAATCTCAACATTCTGATATTAACCCTTATCCTGCTGAATGATTTAATAAGCTACACCAGCCAATCAGATTACATGATATAATGTTTTTGTTCAAACTCACAAACTGAATGACAAACAGTGAAAATCCTGATCAGATGGACAAGCATTGTAGATCCTGATCAGATGGCTTCTTCAGAAGCCATCTGATCTGGAATTACACTGTTTGCAAAAGTAGGGGTTGTCGTGAACAGCAGGATAAGGGTTAAAGTGGCAGAATCATGTTTGAGCCAGCGCATGACAAAATCTACAAGAAGGCTTCAGCGACTAGCGAAGCCTCAGATCAGCCTGCACAGTGGCACAGTCTGATCAGAGTCTTCGCTGATTGCATGTACCTACTATAGGCTAATATCTATGCAAAGAGATATAAGCAAAATGTCTCGTCATTGTGGATGGGTGCGCAGGTTGATATGAGTCTCTGCTGATTGCACCAGTCTTATTGTAGGTTTTGTCATGCGCAGGCTCGTTTGTGATTTAGAAAGATTTAGAAATTACAATTTGGAATCGGGATACTGGTTCAGTTAATTCAAGCACACCCCATGTAACAGTAATTTATAGGCATGTTAATTCTTGTACCTGTGACATCAGAGTGCTGTGTGAAAAGTATTGGCTATCTGTAAAATCTGCACTGGGCTGTTTTTGGTTGATTTGAGGTTTAATGTCCCTGTCAACTGTATAGGTCACTTTGGAGACGTTGCTTCCAATTTTGGGGGACTTTTACCTGACACTGAGATGAAATGAAACCTCAAGCCCAATGAAACCAATAGGGTTTATAAGCATGGACAACAAGCTTAGATCCTCTAAGCGGTATACCAGTACTAGTGTACGGTCGGTTTCAGCTCTGCATGGAAACATCAAGTAGCCCATAGATTTCTTCCAGCCCCATCAACTCTGTATGGGTCATTTTGGAGACGTTGCTTCCAATTTTGGGGGACTTTTACTCAACATTGAGATGAAATGACACATCAAGCCCAATGAAACCAATAGGGTTTATAAGCATGGACAGCAAGCTTAGATCCTCTAAGCGGTATACCAGTACTTGTGTACAGTCAGTTTCAGATCTGCATGGAAGCATCAAGTAACCCATATATTTCTTCGAGCCCCGATGGGCCGGGGCCATGGACTGGGCTCTCATACAGGGACATTGGCAAACAGTGTATACCTGGATCTGATGCTGTAGAACATGGCATCTGATCAGGGTCTGCACTGTTTGTTTGAAATACTTGAATTTAAAGGTTAAAACAGAAGAGTCTAATTCTCAGTTCAGGACTAGTTTCCCAGCCTATACTCGGAGACCATCAACGAAAACATGCCTATATTATTTTGATCTCCTTGAACACCACTTTTATATTGTAAAACCAGGGTTTACACGGGTAGACCTTATTTTTAGGTCACCTGTCGCGAAGTGACAAGGTGAGCTTTTGTGATCACATTTTGTCCCTTGTACTTGCATCAGTGCGTAAACAATTTCAAATAAGTATATCTCTAATACCCCGTGGCCAATCTTGATCAAGTTTCATGAGAAGTATCATCAGGTAGGGGAAAAGGTGGCATATGGTTTTTGGGCTGATTGGATTGGAATTCTGGTAGCCATGGCAACATATAGCTCCCATAGACTTACAGTGGGAAAATTTTTAAAAATCTTCTTCTCTGAAACCACAGGGCCCAGAACTTAGATATTTAGCTTGCAGCAATGTCAAGTGGTCACCTACATAAATCCTGCCAATCATGCCCCTGGGGTCCTAATTGGCCACGCCCCGGGGCCCTTTAGCTCCCATAGACTTATATTGGAAAAAAAAGCTTCAAACTCTTCTTCTTCGAAACTATGAAGCACAGTGATTAGATATTTGGTATGTAGCAACATAAAATAGTCACCTACGCAAATCCTGCTAATCATATCACTAGGGCCAAAATTGTCCAAGCCCCGGGGCTCATCAGCTCCCATAAACTTATAAGGGGAAAAACTAAAAATTCTTCTTTGAAACCACTGGGCCCAGAGCTTAGATATCTAGCTTGTAGCAAAGGCAAATGGTCACGTACATAAATTCTGCCAATCATGCCCCAGGGCCCCTTAGCTCCATAGACTCATAATGGAAAAAGGCTTCAAAAATCTTCTTCTCTGAAACTAAAAAGCACAGAGCTTTGATGATTATTATCTAGCAACATAAAATAGTCACCTACATAAATCATGCCAAGCCTACCCCTGGGATCAAAATTGGCCACGCCCGAGCTCATCTGCTCCCATTGACTTATAATGGAAAAAACTTCAAATATCTTCTTCTCTGAAACCATAAAGCCCAGAGCTTAGATATTTAGTATGTAGCAATGTCCAGTGGCCACCTACATAAATCCTGCCAATTATGCTCCTGGGATCCGAAGGGCTCTGGCTCCCATAGACTTACAATTGGAAAAACTTCAAAAATCTCCTTCTCGGAAACCACAGAGCCCAGAGCTTTAATATATAGCATGTAGCAATGTCAAGTGGTCACCTACATAAATCCTGCCAGCCATGCCCCTGGGGTCAAAATTGGCCACGCCCATGGACCCATTAGCTCCCATAGACTTATAATGGAAAAAGAAAACTTCAAGAATCTTCTCCTCCGAAACCATAAGTCCCAGAGCTTAGATATTTAGTATGTAGTAACATGAAATGGTCATCTTAAGAAATCCTGCCAACCATGCCCTTCTGGCCAAAATTGACCACACCCGTGGCCCCATTAGCTACCATAGACTTAAAGAGGAAAAAAAAAATCAACTTTAAATGGAAAAAAAAAATCTTCTTCTCTGAAACCATAAGGCCCAGAGCTTAGGTATTTAGCATGTAGCAATGTTGACTGGCTGCCTACATGAATTCTGCCAATCGTGCCCCTTGGGTACAAATTGGCCAAATCCTGTGGCCCCTTAACCCCTATAAAGTTACAATGGAAAAAAGCTTCAAAAATCTTCTTCTCTGAAACCACAGACCTTAGATATTTAGTATATAGCAACATAAAATGGTCCCCTACATAAATCCTGCCCACCATGCCCTTTGGGTCAGAATTAGCCACATACCCAGGGCTCATTAGCTCCTATAGACTTACACTGGAAAAAGCTTCAAAAATCTTCTTCTCCATAGCATGTTTTCATAATCTATCAACCTAACAGTGCTATCAGTGCTTTGATCTTTCAGATGGATGTATTGGACGGATGTTTCTAGCTCTAACCCGAGAATCATGAAGGCCTGGATGGATGGAACAGAGACATCTATAACGACAGTTATCAATGGCACTAACATACTGAAAGAGCCTTATGGTCTAGCTGTAGATTTTGAATCTGAAATTCTCTACTGGACTGATGCTGCCTTACACAAAATTGGGGTTTACAGCTTTATTACAGGGAATTACACAACTCTTATACAGGGTCGGAATGCGTTGCCTTCACCTCATTCTATTGGTGTCTCTGCGGTAAGCTTTTCTAACATTTTGATAGGACGGTGAGATACAGTGCTTGCAGTCTGACAAGTATTATCAAAACTAACAATGCCATTGATTAACGTAGCGTTTAATGTTTCTAATATGCTGATGTTTTTGCTGGAAAAATGTGAGTAGCTTTTGCATTGGCAAAAGCTACTCACATTTTTTCAGCAAAAGAATCATTGAATAACATATTGCACTTGCTAGAACAGTTAACATTTTTACCACTAACAAGCTCGTTAAGCTGAAGTTACTCTGAACAAGTGGGCCATGATTGGTTAAATATATGTGTGGTGACATATATGACTGGTGAAATATATGAGTGGGGAAATATATGTCTGAATGGTCTGAACTGTTGTATCTATGTTATTTTCATTCACTGTGTGTAGCCCTCCTTATACACATTAATTTACTCATATGCTTGATGAAAAATAGATACAACTGCCCAGATTTGTTGTTTTTTAGCTCACCTGAGCACAAAGTGCTCAAGGCGAGCTTTTGTGATTGCTTCATGTCCGGCATCTGGCCGTCAACATTTTCTTCAAATGACATCTCCTCTGAAACCACAGTGCCAATTTTAAAATAATTTCACAGGAATATTCCCTGGGTGCTCCTCTACCAAAATTGCTAAAATGGTTCCCCTCCGCTGATCAAAATGGCCACCAGAGCTAACAATAGAAAAAACCTTTAAACAATATCGCCTTCTAGGCTAATGGTCAGATTTCAAAATAATTTCACAGGAATATTCCTTGGATGACCCTCTATCAAACATGCTAAAGTAGTTCCACTCCCCTGAACAAAATGGCCACCAGAGGTAAAAATAGAAAAACCTCCTCCTAGGCTAATGGTTCATTAACAAAGTAATTTCACAGAATATTTCTTAGGTGACTCTCTGGCAAAATTGCTAAAATGGTTCTACATCGCTGAACAAAATGGCTGCCACAGCTGAAAAATAGAAAAACCTTATAAAAGACATCTTTTCCTAAGCTAATGTTCCTTGGATGACCCTCTACCAAAATTGCTAAAATAGTTCGGCTCCGCGGAACAAAATGGCCACTAGAGCTAAAAACAGAAAAACCTTAGGAAAACCTTTAAATGACATCTCCTCCTAGGCTTATGGTTCGATAACAAAATAATTTTACAGGAATATTTCTCTGGTGACTCTCCATCAAAATTGCTAAAATGGTTCCACACCGCTGAACAAAATGCCTGCCACAGCTAAATATAGAAAAAAAAAACTTTAAACAACATCTCCTCCTGGGCTAATGGTCCGGTTCCAAAATAATTTCACAGGAATGTTCCTTGGATGATCCTCTACCAGAACTGCTCTGCTAATCAAAATGGCCACCGGAACTAAAAATAGAAAAACCTTTAAATGAGGTCTCCTAGACCAATAGTCCGATTTCAAAATAATTTAATAGGAATTGGGTGACTCTCTTCCAGAATTGCTAAAATGGTGCCGCTCCGCTAAACAAAATGGCCCCCAGAGCTAAAATTAGAAACACCTTTAAACTACATCTTCTCCTAGGCTAATGGTCTGATTACAAAATAATTTCACAGGAATATTTCTGAGGTGACCCTCTACCAAAATTGCTAGAACGGTTCTGCTCCGCTGAACAAAATGACAGCCAGAGCTAAAAATAGAAAAACCTTTTAAAAGACATCTTTTCCTAAGCTAATGTTCCTTGGATGACCCTCTATCAAAATTGCTAAAATAGTTTGGCGCCTCTGAACAAAATGGCCACCAGAGCTAAAAATAGAAAAACCTTAGAAAAACCTTTAAATGACATCTCCTCCTAGGCTTATGATCTGAATTCAAAATAATTTCACAGGAATATTTTTTAGGTGACCCTCTAACAAAATTGTTAAAATGGTTTTGCTAAGCTGAACAAAATGGCTGCCAGAGCTGTATATATAAAAAACCTTTGAACAACATCTCCTCCTAGGCTAATGGTCCGATTTCAAAATAATTTCTCAGAAATGTTCCTTGAATGACCTTCTACCAGAATTGCTAAAATGTTTCTACTCTGCTGAACAAACTGGATGCCAGAGCTAAAAATAGAAAAAAAACTTGAAATGCCATCTCCTCCTAGGCTTATGGTCTGATTTCAAAATAATTTCACAGGAATGTCCCTCTACCAAAATTGCTGAAATAGTTGCACTCCACTGAACAAAATAGCCCCGTGAGCTAAAAATAGAAAAAAAACCTTAGAAAAACCTTTAAAAGACATCTCCTCCCAGGCTATTGGTCAGATTCCAAAATAATTTCACAAGAATATTTCTGTCAGAGGTGACCCTCTTCCAAAATTGCAAAAAATGGTTCCATTCTGCTGAACAAAAGGGCCCCCAGAGCCAAATATAAAAAAAACCTTTTAATAACATCTCTTCTAAGGCTAATGGTCCAGTTTCAAAATAATTTCACGAAAATGTTCCTTGGATGACCCTCTACCAGAATTGCTTAAATGATTTCGCTCTGCTGAACAAAATGAACACCAGAGCTGAAAATAGAAAAACTTTTTTATGACATCTCCACCTAGGGTAATGGTCCCATTTCAAAATGATTTCACAGGAATGTTCCTTGGGTTATCTTCTACCAGAATTGCTTAAATGGTTCTACTCTACTGAACAAAATGGCTGCTGGAGCTAAAAATAGAAAAACCTTAGAAAAACAACATCGCTTCCTAGGCTAATGGTCTGATTTCAAAGTAATTTCACAGGAATGTTCCTTTGGTGACCCTCTACCAAAATTGCTAAAATGGTTTTGCTCCACTGAACCAAATGGCCAGCAGAGCTAAAAATAGATAAACCTTAACATGATAGGTCCTCCTTGGCTAATGGTCCGATTTCAAAATCATTTTATAGGAAATGCTCCCTGGGTAACTCTACCAAAACTGCTTATTAAATGGTTCTGCTCTACTGAACAAGGGGCCGCCAGAGCCAAAAATAGAAAAAACAACAACAAAAAAAAAACAACGTTAACCGACATCTCCTCCTAAAAATAGAAAAACCTTTAAATAACATCTCCTCCTTGGGTAATTGTCCAATTTCAAAATAATTTCACAGGAATGTTCCTTGGGTGACCCTCTTCCAGAATTGGTAAAATGGTTCTGTTCTGCTGAACAAAATGGCCGCCTGAGCTAGAAATAGAAAAACCTTAGTTAAAACAGTTCCACTTCACAGATGATGATGATGATTTCGTGTTTAACGACGCGTCAACTCCACTTCACAGAACAAAATGGCAACCAGAGTTAGAAATAGAAAAACTATTAAAGACATCTCCTACTAGGTTAATAACACAATTTCAAAATTATTTCACAGAAATGTTCCTTTGTTGACCGTCTACCAATGTTGCTAAAATGGTTTCACTTCACTGAAGAAAATGGCTGCCAGAGCTAAAAATAGAAAAAAAAAACCTTTGAATGACATATCCCTCTAGGTCAATGGCACAATTCAAACCCAATTTACAGCAGTGTTTCTCTTTTTAGCTCACCTGAATGAAGTTTGTTTGTTTGTTTGATTTAAGAAATAGATCAGCTCTAGCGGTGATTTGTTGAGTAATAAATCACAGTTTGGAGGTCAGTTGTAAAGTAGACAAATCACAAGCGCGTAGCGCGCGTGATTTGTCTACTTACAACTGACCGACAAACTGTGATTTATTACTCAACAAATCACAGACAAGACCTGATCTATTTCGATTCTAACACGCTGAAAATCGGCAATAATGTTGTTGTTTCCTTCAAAATCTCACAACCTTTCGCCATTGTTAGAAGAAATCCCGCTAAAATTATCGACCGAATCACATGCATTTATATCCTTTTCATACGTTTTCGATGCGAGAAAATGACGTTACATCGTCTAACGTCAAGGAAATCGACTAGTGACGTCATAAATTGGGAATTTTAATGACGTCACTCGTCACGCTCCTCCGAGCTGAGATTTGTTGCAGAGTAAAACACAGTTATTTTCCATTGCCTATATAGGCGCGCTGTGTTAGAATTGAGGTTTAACTTCCCAGTCAACACTGTATAGGTCATTTTAGATAGGTTGCTTACAATTTTGTGGGACTTTTACCCGACATTGAAATGAAATGACATCTCAAGCCCTGCCGCCCAATGAAACTAGAAGGCTTATATGCATTGGACAATCTGACTCAAACCTCTTTGCCTTGGCAGGCTTAATCCTTCTAAGCAGTTTACCAGAACTTGTGTGTGGTCATATTCAGCTCTGCCTGGAAGCATCATGCAGCCCATCTAAGTAAGTTACGGGCCTCCATGGCCTAGTGGTTAAGAGCGCTGACTCTTGATCATTAGGTCTCTCACCACTGTGGTTCGAGTCTCGCTCGGGTCACATGTGAGACGCCAAGTTCTGCAACGGAAGGTCAGGTGGTTTTTCTCCGGGTACTCCGGTTTTTTCCCACCTCTGATTAATGAGATGCTCGATATGAGTGAAATAATCTTGAAAGGGCCGTAAAACCAAAACCAAAAAAAAAAAAAAAAAAAAAAAAGCCCATCTAAGTACTTGGAGAGCTATTGTTGTCACCTCTGTTGTGCGCATATGCGTTTTCATTTGCGTTTCCATCACACTGCGCTAAAGTTTTTCAAATGCTTATATCTCAACAGTTACTCATCACAGAGCATTCATATTTGGAACTTCAGTACCTGGGAGGGTCTTCTGATGTTCAAAAGAACAGACCCCTGGGTTCATGCCCCGGGGTGGGGTCAAAATATAGAACACCTATAACCGAATAACTTTTTTTATTTCTGGATGGACTTTTTTAAGTAACCTTGCAGAAATGTTCACCTTCATTTGACGGTGAGTCGTGCGCAAGACCAAGGTCCATACCTCCAATGTCAAGTTAACCAGTATAGTTCACATTCTTTGGCCAGAAACTGACAAGTGTCCTTCTGGAATCAGCAGAAGGGAGAGAATGTATATGTAAATACATGTATGTATAATAATATTACTTCATTTCAGACCTCAATTTACTGGGTTGACTATATAAATGATGCAATAATGACAGCTGATAAAGTGACTGGTATTGGAATATATTCTTTCGATTCCAACTTGTACGGAATTGTTGACCTCAAGGTCATGCTTAACTTTACTCAGCGAGGTGGGTACTATGATAATCTTCATCACGAAAACACGCTTATAGAATTTTGACCCCCTTGAACCCCAATTTTATATAGTAAAACTGGGGTTTACAGGGGTAAACCTTATTTTTCTTATTTCTGCTGTAAAATATTGATTGTGGGTATTCGTTAGAACCGCCTCGATGAGGTGGTTCTAACGAGTACCCACAATCTATATTTTGAACAGAAATAAGAAAAATATAACAATTATTCATCTTAAAATTTTCATTTTTTCAACGATAAAGGTTACAATGTATAGTGAAATTGCGCTATTAAGACCACCTAAAATTAAGACTAATTCTGCTTTAAAAAACTTATTTAGCAGGTTGCAGTTATATTTTCTTTGTGTTTTCCGCATACAGTGTCCTCAGGTCAGAGACCATCTTTGGGACTGTTCAAAAGTGGTCTTAAAGACCACTTTTGAACAGCCCCAAAGGTGGTCTTAATATAGGAATTTTACTGTATTTGTATAGGAGTGTTTTTGTAATGTTGCTGTGAAAAATGCACTTTGTCGCACGGGTGTGTTATCGTAATGAAATTTAATGCCAAATCTGGTTCTTTTATCACATGGGCATGTTATCATAATGTTAACACAGTCTGTTCTCATTCTAGACAGTTTGCTCAATGAGACCATCACTCTAACAAGTCTGTGAAATGAACATCCCCTTACACCCCGCTTTATATAGAGAAAACAGGGGCTTATGGGGGTATACATTATCTTCTTTATTTCTGCTCCTTGACACAGGTTGTGGGTACTCGTTAAAACCGCCTCAATGAGGCAGTTCTAACGAGCACCCACAACATATGTTTTGAGGATATTTAAGAATAATGTCACAAATTTTTATAAAAAAATCAACCCTTTTGGAGATGTAAAAAATTGCACTATGACATCCCAGTGTGTTATCGTAATGATATTTTAATGCAGTTGTGTATGTAACACAAAGTCTGATTGGATAAAGTCAAAAATTTGCGATGGTATATTCTACGATACACTGTCAGAAATTCGACATCATTGTGTAGTGTTGCTTTTCATTGGTTGGTATTTGGTTTTACGCAGCTCACTACACTTGCTGTTTTGGGCAAAAAGAAAACTGTTTTCAAACAAAACAAGTGAATGGGTTTAACTGTATTGAGAATAGTCATTTGGGGAGGTAAATTGTCGATTTTAAGGTCGTAAATTGCATTTTACAGCTCTGCTAACATGTTGCCGTAAAACAAAATTTCCAACCATAAAACCATCCGTTTAGCACCCCATTTTGAATACTCTTATCACCTGAGAGAAAGAAGTCATAAAAGGGTATAGTATATGCACCATATTTGCATTATTTGCTGGCTCCCAGCTTGCACATTGTCAATATTGGAAAAACAGGTAACCAGATCTGGTTACCTGTTTTTCCAACACTGATAACTTTCAGACTAGGAACCAGCAGATAATGCAAATAAGGTGAATGCATCTGTAGTTTTGTTGTACTTTAGGTGGGAACCGAGCCTGTGATTTCCACAAGTGCCACCAGCTCTGTCTTCTGAAGCCTCCCGTCGGAAACCCGCTTGGCGAGAACAGGACATGCCGCTGTGCCAACAACGGCACTAGATCAATATTTTCACTTGAAGGGGATGAGATTTGTTGTCCCCATGGGCAGCCTGCTGCTAATGGAACATGCATACAAGTTAACAATACCTGCGATCCAGACCATTTCCGATGCAACTCTGGACGTTGTATCCCGTCCAGTTGGCACTGCGATACAGATAATGACTGTGGTGACATGTCAGATGAAACAAATTGCCGTAAGTTACCGTCACTTATTTGCCTCCTCCCATTCATAAGTTGGACAAGTATCCATAGTTCCAGATGAGGCACTTTTTTTCATACGAAAAATACTGTTGCTTTTCTTATTTCTGCATGTTGTGGGTACTCATTAGAAGTGCCTCATCACAGCTTTCTAATGAAGACCCTTAACAAAATAATGTTAAATAATTACAATTCTCTATTATTATATACATTTCGAGCGATTTGGTTGGTTGAAATAAAAGTTTTATACTTCGATAAATTCCATGAGCAAGAATCTCAGAACTAATCACGCAGCGACATTTAATAATATAATGTGACTTCAAAGAGCACATTTAGAATCTGCGAGTTACGTCATTGTATAAAAAAGACATAAACAGCATTTGATTAAAAGATGGAAAACTATTAAGACAAATAAATTGAGTTGATAGACTCGACTTTTTGTTCGCTTGGGTTTCTTTCAAAGATGGGAGCTTCTAATTGAATAATCATTCCGCCATGGCTGTTGGTAAGTTCATTTTTAAGCTTTTGAAATAATTCCTAAAAATTATCATTTTTATGGCATTTTTAATATTTCGATGACATTATAAGGAATTATAAGGAATGAATTATCATTTTTGTGTAGTTTATTGCTGTGTAAACATCTATAAAATCCACAAAAACGAAATTCATTCGTATAATATGTAATAAGAAAAATAATATGTTGTACCCTTTCTTATAAGGGGCTATGGTCTCTAAGAATTTATTTCTCTTTTCAGAGCAGGCCTCAGTAGATCAGATCAGGAGGTAATGGGTTTCATACCTTCTGGGGCGGCAACATTCTTTCATGGGGATTGGTCAATAAATCTCTGATGATATCACATACATGCTTTGTTACATCATATCATGTACATCATAGTGCAGTTTATATTTTCTTGTCCTTTGGGATCATTGATCTGGTCTGGCCCAGAAAACATGTACACTCCTTATTTTCCAGTTCTGTGGTGTATTCCTTGCTTCCAAAGGATAACCCTTTCTAGAACATATTTAACGTCACTACAGCTGGTGTCTGGGAATGTGTGGCGGCCTTAAAAAGTTTCCCTGCCCTACATCTTAGTGTAGTTTATATTTTTCTTGTCCTTTGGGATCATTGATTCCATTGTTGAATTTTGAAAATATTTGAGGGTCACCGATGAGGCCTAATTGGCCAAAACTAGCTAGTCTGGCCCAGAAAACATGTTCACTCCATATTTTCCAGTTCTGTGGTGTATTCCTTGCTTTCAAAGGATAACCCTTTCTAGAACATATTTGTTATATCATGATATCATATACATGCATTTTGCATCATGATGTCATATATGCTTTGTTACATGATAGTATATACAGTGGAACAGTGGCTCTAACACCAATTGCTTGTTTACCATGACTGAGTCGAACCCGTTCTTTAGTCCCTAGGGAATTCCTTCACATAAGAAGTAGTGTGGGATAAGTTAGGAGATTTTCGACTTCAAACTTGCAAATGTATGCTGTGTGTTCTCATTAGAATCCCCTCAATGAGGCGATTCTAATGAGTACACACAGCATACATTTTATTATAGAACACTGAAAAGATGTCCCGAAATGAATCCCGTTATGCTTCCTGGCAGTAACCCTCAGTGGCTCGAACTACCCCTGTCTCGAATAGATTTTCTTTGTCCTAAAGGTGTTTGAGCCATCGAAGTTCGACTGTACATGCGTTGTTACATATGACTTGGAATAAACATTAGCCATGTTCAACCTGTGCAAACGGACAATTTGTGCATACTTACAATTACAAAAGGGCCAGCGCCCTTGGGGGCTTGAAGAAATATATGGGCTGCATGATGCTTCCATGCAGAGCTGAAACCCACCCGCACATGAGTACTGGTAAACCGCTTAGAGGATCTAAGCTTGCCCAGGCAAAGCGGTACGAGTCGGTCCGTCCATGCTTATAAACTCTATTGGTTTCATTGGGTGACAGGGCTTGAGATGTCATTTCATCTCAATGTCAGCTAAAAGTCCAACAAAATTGGAAGCAACGTCTCCAAAAAGACCTTTACAGTGTTGACGGGGACGTTAAACCTCAAATCAAACAAACAAAATTATTACAAAACTGTCCATCTGATTACTCTGTACCCGGACAAATTAGGAGTTTGAAACTTTTTGGGGTTGATCGTTTGATAATCATTGACTGGACTCCTATTGTGTGGCTTTGGTAAACAATGGAAACCTAGATCAGAGGCTACAGAAGCTGGCATCTGTTCAGCATCCACTCCATTTCTCCAAAGAACAGAAATTAAAGGGTTAAAAATAGTCCATGTTGAGGACCATGTTCCTAGCCCACAGTTTCCGAGACAGTGGACCCAACACATCACATGAACAAGTCCGTGAAATGAACAACCCCATAAACCCCACTTTATATAGAAAAACTGGGGTTTACAGGTGTATATATAATTTTTCTTATTTCTGCTCCAAGACTTAGGTTCTGGGTACTTGTCAGAACCACCTCAATGAGGCGGTTCTAACAAGCACCCACAACCTATGTTTGCAATATAAATAAGAAAAAAAGCAGGATTTCATCAGAAAAGTAGCCGTTTTGGAGATGTGGAAAAAATGCAGGATGTCTCATGGGGGTGTCGTCGTAATATGTGCTGTCAGTGCCTTGAATTTTACAAGTTGGCAGAGCTACTTCTCTACAGCTTCCTTGCTGGACATGTTGCTAAGAAATCAAGGATGATAATGTTATTGCCTTAGAACTAAGAAAAAAAAAATGAAATTAACCCTTTTTGTACCAAATTGAATCTTCCTTCTTATATATAGCAGGAGTCTAAAATGGGTTAATTGTTTGGTTGATTTGAGGTTTAACGACCCCGCCAACACTGTATAGGTCATTTTGAAGATGTTGCTTCCGATTTTGTGGGACTTTTACCCGACATGAGGTGAAATGACATCTCAAGCCCTGGCGCCCAATGACACCTAGGGTTCCACAGGATAACCCTTTTATAGAACATATTTATAAGCATGGACTTCTTTGCCTGGACAGGTTTAAATCCTAAATAGAATGACTTACAAAAAATGGCAAATTAAATGTGTATTCTAGAAATAGAGATGTGCTTCTTTATATGCCACATTTGTCATATTCTTCGTGACAGATGGCTAATAGAATGACATACAAATATGGCAAATTAAATGTGTTTTTCAGCATACTTGACTTGTGGACCAAACCAGTTCCAGTGTGACAATGGTCAGTGTATTCTAGAGAGAGAGAGAGAGAGAGAGAGAGAGAGGGAAAGAGAGAGAAAAGAGAGATGCTTCTGAATTGCCATGTATGTCATATTCCTCATGACAGATGGCTAATAGAATGAGTTACCATAATTGCAAATTAATGTGTTTTTCAGCACACAGGACTTGTGGACCCAACCAGTTCCAGTGTGACAATGGTCGGTGTATTCTAGAAATAGAGAGAGATGCACTTCTTTATGTGCCATGTATGTCATATACCTTGTTACAGATGGCTTATAGAACGACAAACAAATATGGCAAATTAAATGTTTTTCAGCGTACAGGACTTGTGGACCCAACCATTTCCAGTGTGACAATGGTCGGTGTATTCTAGAAATAGAGATGCGCTTCTTTATATGCCATGTTTGTCATATTCTTCATGACAGATGGCTAATATATGGCAAATTAAATGTGTTTTCATCATACAGGATTTGTGGACAAAACCAGTTCCAGTGTGACGTATTAGAGAGAGAGAGAGAGAGAGAGAGAGATGCTTCTGAATATGCCATGTATGTCATATTCCTCGTGACAGATGGCTAATATAATGACTTATGTCATATTCCTCATGACAGATGGCTAATAGAATGACTTACAAAAAATGGCTCTCTGTCTCTTGTCGGGCTCATCGGAGTCTAACTGTTGGTTTTCTTTTGCTCCAGCATTTCAGTGGTTTCTTGCTGTCGAGTCCTCACCGTTGTTTCACCTCTGTGGTTCTTTGATTTTTGGGTTCACGGAGATGTTGCACTGATGAGTTAGGAGGCCTTCATGCAGACTGAACAAATTATTTGTCTAAATCGCGACGGAAGTAAGGGCGAGGATTGTGGCCACGTAAAATCGATTTAAACCCCCCCACCGGAGGAAATCTTCCACTGACCGTTCCAAGGCGGCTCTTCTGTGGCGATTTATTTATGTTGTTGTTTGTTGCTTGCTGTGTGTGTCACTTGTGTCTTTTAATTTTGGATGGCCATATGGCCATTTTGTGGGAAAGTAACTGTCCTTATGGCCTTCCTTTGTTTAGGTTTCCATTATGGTCTGGTCGCTTAATGTTTGTATTACTTTCCCTTTGGTGTCTTTTATGGGTGGAGTAAATTTATTGTATCAATTCCTGATCTTTGTTTTCCTTCTACTTTACAATAATTGCAAATTAATGTGTTTTTGAGCATACTGGACTTGTAGACAAACCAGCTCCAGTGTATCAATGGTCGGTGTATTCTAGAAGTAGAGATGTGCTTCTTTATATGCCACGTTTGTCATATTCCTCGTGACAGATGGCTAATAGAACAATATACAATAATGGCAAATTAAATGTGTTTTTCAGCATACAGAACTTGTGGACCAAACCAGTTCCAGTGTGACAATGGTCGGTGTATTCTAGAAATAGAGAGAGAGAGATGCGGTTCTTTATATGCCATGACGTCATATTCGTTGTTACAGATGGCTAATAGAATGACATATAAATATAGCATATTAAATGTGTTTTCAGCACACAGGACTTGTGGACCCAACCAGTTCCAGTGTGACAATGGTCGGTGTATTCTAGAAATAGAGATGCACTTCTTTATGTGCCATGTATGTCATATTCCTTGTTACAGATGGCTTATAGAACGACAAACATATATGGCAAATTAAATGTATTTTCAGCATACAGGACTTGTGGACCCAACCAGTTCCAGTGTGACAATGGTTGGTGTATTTTAGAAATAGAGATGTGCTTCTTTATATGCCATGTTTGTCATATTCCTCGTGACAGATGGCTAATAGAACAATATACAATAATGGCAAATTAAATGTGTTTTTCAGCATACAGGACTTGTGGTTCAAACCAGTTCCAGTGTGACAATGGAAGATGTGTTTTAGAAATCTGGAAATGCGATACAGATAATGATTGCCTTGACAACTCGGATGAACGAGGTTGTGGTAAGTAAGATCACTCATACAGTTAAAATTCAATAATTCGAACACCGCTGGCTCATGTGCTATGGCTGAGTCAAACTTTTTCTTGAATCCCTAGGGATTTCTTACCATAATCCCTGATAAGACAGGGTATGGGCATATTATTTTTCTTATTTCTGCTAAAAATATATGTGGTAGGTACTCATTTGAAGTGCCTTGTGGCACTTCTAATGAGTACCCACAACATAATATGTTTTCATGCAGAAATAATATCTACTTTTCTGATGATTTTTCCTGCCTTGGTAGCTCAGTCGGATGCAAATCTGACTGGTGATCAGGAGGATGCGGGTTCCATACCTTTTGGGGTCAGCAACATTCTTTCGTGGAGATTGATCATGAAATCTTTTCTACGGTCATTTTCTCCCTTCTGCTGATTCAAGAAGGGCAGTTGTTAGTTTCTGGCGAAAGAATGTGCACTGTACTGGTTAACTGCTTACGTATAAGCCTGCCCAGAAAAAGTGTGGATAGCTAAATTGACCGGCTCAAAAATCACCTAAATAGTGTTGACTGGGCCGTTAAACTCCAATACAAACAAACAATACAGTAATGTCACCTGGTAAGCATGAAATTCAAAATATTTCAACTCTTTGGGTCTTTTTCCTCCATCACGTGAACAAGTCCGTGAAATGAAGACCCCCTATACCCCACTTTATATAGAGAAAACAGGGGTTTATGAGGGTATACATTATTTTTCTTACTTTTGCTCCAAAACATAGGTTGTGGGTACTCGTTAGAACAGCCTCCATGAGGCGGTTCTAAGGAGCACCCACAACCTATGTTTGCAGTATTTATAAGAAAAGTATCACAGATTTTCATCAGAAAAATAGCCATTTTGGAAATGTGAAAAAATCCACTAAGTCCCACGGCTGTGTTTTCATAATGTCCAATAGTGCTGCAGCAGGGCTATAGTCCGATTCTCTGACAGCTTTCGTTTGAATTGCACTTTTGTTTTCAGTATACCCTACATGTGCTGCGGACAAATTTGCCTGTAACAACAGTAGATGTGTCAACCTACACTGGCAATGTGACGGGGACAACGACTGTCGCGATAATTCTGATGAAGAAAATTGTAATACCACTGGTAAGTAGCTTTACAGTGGACAGAAGGTGACTGTATTTCAAACACTGATAACTCCAACTACACCAAAACCTAGTTATCACACTGTTCATTATAACACAGTTTTGGATATATATAACATGGTTTCAATGTGGGTCCCAAATGTGGGTCCCAAAAATGTATAGATTATATTGAAAAATGGCCATAATGGTCATTTTTCTTTATAATCTACACATTTTTGGTCGGGATAATACTGAGGCAGAGAATTGTAATACCACTGGTAAGTTTAGCTTTACAGTGGAACAGAAGGTGACTCTATATCTCAAACACTGATTACTCAAACTACACCAAAACTTAGTTATCACACTGTTCATTATAACATGTTTTTGGATATATATAATATTGTTTCAAGGTGGGTCCCAAAAATGTATAGATTATATTGAAAAATGACCATAATGGTCATTTTTCTATATAATCTACACATTTTTGGTCGGGATAATACTGAGGCAGAGAATTGTAATACCACTGGTAAGCTTAGCTTTACATAGGAATAGAAGGTGACTCTATATCGTAAATACTGATAACTCAAACTACACCAAAACCTAGTTATCACACTGTTCATTATAACATGGTTTTGGATAGGAATGTTGCATAGGTCACCCTCTGCCAAAATAGATAAAATGAGCAAAATGGCGACCAGAGCTAAAAATGAGAGAAAACGATAATAATTTGCTTTAAAAGCAAACTCCTCCTAAACCCTTGGTCCAAATTGATTCAAACTTCATAGGATTTTTGCCTACATGTAGGTGGCTCCCTACCAAAAATAACTAAAATTATTCTGTGCGGATTAGCAATACGCCCGCCAAAGATAAAAAATTGAAAATCTTTAAACAACAACTTCTCCTTTATGTCTGGGCCAATTTCATTGAAACTCCATTAGAATGTTGCATAGGTGACCCTCTATCAAAATGGCTAAACCGGTTCTGCTCCAATGTGTCAAATGGCGGCCCTAGCTAAAAATAGAAAAACGTTAACAATTTTCTTTAAATGTGAACTTCTCCTAAACCGTTGGTCCAATCTGATTCAAACTTCACAGGAATGTTGCATATATGGCTCCGTACCATAATAGCTAGAATCAATCCTCTGATGAACAAGATGGCTGCCAGAGCTAATCAAAGCACTGAAAGTACTGGTGGGTCAATTGTCTCTGATTTTGTTTGTTTGAATTGGGATCTTACATCCCCATCACAATGATTGAGGTCTTAGGTCATTTTGGAGACATTGCTTACAATTTTGTGGGGCTTTCACCTGGCATTGAAATGAAATGACATCTCAAGCCCTGCTGCCCAAACAAACGAAAACGGTTAATATGTGAGGACAGTCAAACTCGCCTCACTTTGCCTGGGGAGGCTCAGACCCTCTAAGCAGTTTACCAGTACACATGTGTGGTTGGTTTCAGGTCTGCGTGGCAGTATCCTTCAGCCAAGTGTATTTCTCCAAGCCCCGATGGGTGGCAGCCTCAGTAGTTTCTGTGTGTAGGGCGGACTGTGATTTAAACTGTTTCATTAAACCCTAGAATTCCGTTTTTTAAGCATATACAGTAGAACTTCGATGGCTCGAACACCGATGGCTCGTTTACCATTGATGTGTCGAACCCATTCTTGAGCCCCTAGCGAAATCCTCTACAGAAGAAAAAGTGGGGGATAATTAAGGAGATTTTGGTCTTTTATCTTGCAAATGTATGCTGTGTGTACTCATTAGAATCACCTCGATGAGGCGATTCTAATGAGTACACACAACATACATTTTCATTATAGAACACCGAAAAGATGTCTTAATTGTATCTTGTTATGCCTCCTGACAGTAACTTCAGTGGCTCGAACTGCCCCAGTCTTGAACAGATTGTCAAGTTCGAGCCATTGAAGTTCGACTGTAGTGTAGATTTGATCAGATGCTGTGTTCTGTGGCATCTGGTCAGGGTTTACACTGTTTGCCAAGCCCAACCTATGATGCCAAAATAATCCTCTGATGCAACTCTCTGACCTCAGTCACTATGGCTATTTTCTATAGAAAAAAACTATTCCGACAAGTCAGTGATAGTCATGTGGCCTCTAGCACTAAAGAGCTTTTCTGCTTGGTAACTTTGGGTCGATTGACAAACAATTGTCCAAACATAACCTGTTATTTGTTCCACTATGAGGCCAGAGTTTTGCGCAGATGTAAGAGAGTTATTCTTTTCTGGAATCTGGTAATGGGTTTGGCAAACAGGGTAAACCCAGATCAGATGCCCTAGAACACAGCATCTGATCAGGGTATACACTGTTTGCATTAGATACAAGTACTTAAGGATGTACCAAAACCGTCTAACTTCTTGTTCATGAGCATTTGCCAAGCCTACACCCAGAGAGAATCAGTCCATCAGTTTTGTCAGTGTTTTGATTTATTTACGCTAAAACCCTCTCACCCTTGAGTTTCTGGACTGCACTCTTGCATCACTGAAGTTGGGCACATCCATTTTACTAAATAGGGCATCTTGCTGAATGGTGAGCAATATATATCCCACTAGATGACTCAGAGCAATCACATCAAGATCAACGCCGTTTGCATAAGTATCTGTATCGGGTTTTAGGGTTGTAAGGATATCCGAGATGGGATAAATTGTACAGTCTATGTAGGCATACTGTCATCTAGTTCAAACATACAGAGATATTCCATCATCTATTTCAAACACTGAATTTTAGTTTTGATACAATTCCACAGCAGTCAGCTGAGCTGATCTGGGTATACAGCATGTAACATCGATAAAAATAGCGTACTTTTTTCTATTAATAACCATATTCTCAGTTTCTCCAAAACAGTAAGAGTCAAATGGACAATAGCATTAATTCAAATTCCACCTTTTATAGGAGGGCAAGTCAGTAAGTAACCAGCCTATCCCATTTCCAAATGATTGAGACAACCAAGATTTTCATGCCTTGTTTCAATGCATGTTTTAGGCATGAGGGCAAAATTGCACCCTTATCGTGCCATTCACTCATGTGATATTGCATGTCAAACATGGCTAGCGATGCAAAAGCAAGCTTTTTGCCAAAAGTTGAGTACTGTGCTGTAATTGGGTACTTAATTTGAAAGGGAAAACAGGTCAAGTAATACATTGCGAGTTGACCAATGTTTATTGGTCTTCTGCACCATTGTATGCACAAGTTAGATTCAAGGTTGGGGAATTCAAACGCGGTAGAACGTCTTTAGAAGACAGAACCCGGTCTGGACGCCCATCAGATGCCACTGATGAAGAAATGTGTAACTAAGTACGGGACCTGGTGTACTCAGATAGCCGAATTAAGGTGGAAGAAATAGGGAATGCATTACACATTTCACATGGTAGTGTTCCAACAATTTTACATGATCGCATGGGTATGCAAAAGCTGACAGCCGAAATCCCTTAGTGACGAGCAAATGGTAACCAGATCATCAATATGTAGGACATTGTTGAAGCGGTTTAGATCAAAGGATGGTTTTCTTTCACATCTGGTGACTATAGATGAGACCCGGGTTCATTATTATGAGCCAGAGAATAAAAATCAAAGTCGCCAGTGGGTAGGGCCAGTGTTTCAGAGGCCAAAGAAGTTCAAAATGGAACCCTCTGCTGGCAAGGTGATGGCAACTGTATTTGGGATGCACAATAGAAGTGGAGGCAATGATCAGGAATCGATTCAATTAACCCACAGCTCCCATCAGAGACACCAAAGGGAAAGAAACACAAACATAAAACAACAGACCCCAATAGAAACATCAACAGCGGAAAGCCAAAAGGACAGTTACTTTCCCACAAAATGGCCAATAGGCTATCCAAAATAAAATAATATAAGCGACACAAACACCCAAAGACAACCATAACAAAAATAAATCATGACAGAAGAACTGCATTGGAACGGTCAGCAGAAATGAACTCCACTGGGGGGCTTGAATCGATTTTACATGGCCACAATCCTCGCCCTTCCGTCGTGATTTAGACAAATAATTTGTTCATCTCCGTGAACACAAAAAAATCAAACAACCACAGAGATGAAACAATGGTGAGGATTCAACAGCAAGAAACCACTGAAATGCCGGAGCAAAAGAAAACCAACAGTTACGTCTGTGATGGGCCCAATCAGAAACAGAGTATCAGGTATCTGGCACCAACCAACGTTTCATTGAATTATATCGCTCTAATTCTCAGTAAGCCTTTAGGCTGGAAGCGTCATAGAATCTGAGGTCTGACCATCGGCGTGCAATTAAAGAGGGAAGCAAACTTCTCAACCGTGAGTGGGTCAACTACCATCCATGCAGTCTGTCGTATAACATTTATGTTGTACGCAATCTTTTAATATCGAAGAATGATTTTACGAAATTGGGTGCTGAAGGTGCACAAGGCATTATTATGTTGGACTTTATAGCAAAGAAAAGTACAATAACAGGTGTGTATTATGCAAATTTGCTTGACTAACTGCGATCCGTGAAAAATGCCTAGGTAAACTCACCAAAGGGATTCTGCTCCAACAGGACAATGCAAGAGTCCACGCTTGCAATAGATGCTTTTTAGCAGAATGGGTATGAGCTAATAATGCACTCTGCTTATTCTCTGGACTTAGTTCCTAGTGACTATTTCCTATTCCCATACTATTCCCAAATTTCCGGCCCAGCAAAGAAGTCGTAGCGGCAGTTGAGAAGGCAAGGACCCTGGCTTCTTCAGTTCTGGGGTGATGGCACTGTAACAGTGATGGTCCAAGTGTATCATTCTAGAGGGCAGTTACATCGAAAAAGAAGAGATTGATCTTACCTATAAATAAGTTAGGCCATTTTTATTGACTCACCCTCGTAACTTTGGGTCGATCGATAAACAATTGACCCAAAAATAGAAAAAAAACAAACAAAACAATTTGCTTTAACTCCTCCTAAACCATTGGACAAATTTTATTAAACGTCACAGGAATGTTGCCAAGGTGGCCTCCTTCCAAAATAACTTAAATCCTTCCACTCTGATGACCAAGATGGCTGTCAGAGCTTGGATAGAAAAATCTTTAGAGGACAACTCCTCCTTTACCCCTGTGCCAATTTAATTCAAACAAAATTAATCATAAACGTCATTTCTTCAAAATATCCTTCATTAATAAGGGTATGGATTTTATAGATTTGCCCAGTATCTTCCGTGAGAGATCGGTGCTTTCTTCCATTCCTGCTTATTTTCAAAATACTGAAACACCTATAATTTGCTATAAATATAACAAACCTGTTAGATCTATCATTTTTAATTTCAATAAACTTGTTTCAGATCTTGATATTGATACTAATACTCCTGATTCATGTGATTGTAAAAACTCAAAGTATTGCTATCCTGCTGCTGGTCATGTAATTACTGGCAATTTGAAAATTATTCCTGATTCTAGGATAAGGAATATAATTTCTAAAGGACCGAAATATCGGTTTCCTTCTAAAATTGATTTCAGTAAATGTAGAGATGAAATCGCTGCTTCCTTGAATGAATTCGGTAATCGATGGTGTAAGCGAGAGTATGTTGAGTGTAAAGCCCTAAAGGACTGGAAACTTAGCATTTTAAGACTAGTGAATAAACGCATTTCTTTCTATTCTCAAAATACTAACTTATTACCTCCTAAGCCCAAGACGTCTTTACGTCATCTTAAACTAGGTATTCAAGAATTTCATAAGAAGTTTGTTTTGGCCCCTGCAGACAAGGCCGCTAACAACGTCGTCGTTGTGGGACGGCTCCACTATGTTAACACGCTTAAGCAGGAGCTTGATGGTACTAAGGCCTATGAACTTCAGCCTTTGGCTGAAGAGAGAGCTATAGTAGATAAACATGTTTGTCTTTCAGCCACCAAGTTTGCTGTGTGTGTTAACGAAGGCCAAGACAAGCTTCCTACGCTATACTGGTTACCAAAACTTCATTAAAAACCTTACAAAGCACGGTTTATTGCAAATTCTAGTTCTTGCACTACGACTGAACTTTCTAAATTATTAACTTCCTGTCTTACTGCTATTAAAACGCATGTAATTAAATATTGTGATAAAGTCTTTGAAAGATCAGGAAGAAATCTGTTTTGGTCTATAAAAAATTCGAATGAGGTTTTAAATAAATTGAAATCTAGACAGTTTCGTGCTTCTAGTCTGTCTACCTACGATTTTTCCACTCTTTACACTACACTTCCTCATAATCTTATAAAAGAAAAGCTTAATGATTTAATTGAATGGGCTTTTCACAGAGAAGATTCTCTCTATCTTGCATGTAGTGTCAGAAATGCATTTTTCACTTCTAAAGAGCATAAGAATTATACACTTTGGTCATGTCAGAAAGTGTGTGATGCCCTCACCTTTCTACTTGACAATATTTATATTAGATTCGGTACTAAGTTATTTAGACAAATTGTGGGTATTCCGATGGGTACTAATTGCGCACCTCTTGTGGCTGATCTGTTCTTGTATTGTTATGAAAGAGACTTCATTTTGTCGCTTTCCATTGATAATCAATCTGAAATTATTGAAGCTTTTAGCTCTACTTCTAGATATTTAGATGATTTATTAAATATTGATAATACCTATTTTGATGGTTTGATCAGTCAGATTTACCCCCTAGAACTTCAGTTAAATAAAGCAAATTCTTCTGATACCGAGGCCCCGTTTTTGGATTTACATCTATCTATTGTAGATGGATTTGTTTCGTGCAAAATTTATGATAAACGCGATGACTTTGATTTTGAGATTGTAAATTTTCCTTTTTTGGATGGTGATGTTCCTCGTGCGCCATCCTATGGCGTTTATATTTCGCAATTAATTCGATTTGCTAGAGTGTGTAGTCGTGTAACTGACTTCAACACTCGTAATGAATTATTAACGGCTAAACTCCTTAATCAGGGTTATCGGTACCATAAACTACGCAAAGCCTTTTCAAAATTTTATAGACGCCATTCTGATTTAATTTCAAAATTCAATATTGGACTTAAATCTCTTCTGCAACAAGGTCTATCGGAACCCGAATTTTATGGTGACTTAGTATATAAATTCAGAAAAATATATAACTGCAATGACTTCAGCACCCAATTTCGTAAAATCATTCTTCGATATAAAAAGATTGGGTACAACATGGATATTATACGACAGACTGCATGCATGGTAGTTAACCCAATCACGGTTGGCGACTTTGCTTCCCTCTTTAATTGCACGCCGGTGGGTCAGGCCTCAGATTCTATGACGGCTCCAACGTAAAGGCTTATTGAAAATTAAAGAGATAATGTTGGTTGGTGCCTGATGCTCTGTCTCTGGTCGAGCTCATCGGAGTCTAACTGTTGGTTTTCTTTTGCTCCAGCATTTCAGTGGTTTCTTGCTGTCGAGTCCTCACCGTTGTCTCACCTCTGTGGTTCTTTGATTTCTGTGTTCACGGAGATGTTGCACTGATGAGTTAGGAGGCCTTCATGCGGACTGAACAAATTATTTGTCTAAATCGCGACGGAAGTAAGGGCGAGGATTGTGGCCACGTAAAATCGATTTAAGCCCCCCAGTTGAAATCTTCCACTGACCGTTCCAAGGCGGCTCTTCTGTGGCGATTTATTTATGTTGTTGTTTGTTACTTACTGTGTGTATCACTTGTGTCTTTTAATTTTGGATGGCCATATGGCCATTTTGTGGGAAAGTAACTGTCCATATGGCCCTCCTTTGTTTAGGTTTCCATTATGGTCTGGTCGCTTAATGTTTGTATTTCTTTCCCTTTGGTGTCTTTTATGGATGGAGTAAGTTAATTGTATCAATTCCTGATCTTTGTTTTACTTCTACTTTTCATAGGAATGTTGCTCAGATTACCCTCTACCAAAATAGCTTAAATAGTTCCGATCAGATAAACAAAATTGGCCACCAAAGCTAAAAATAGAAAAAAAAACCTATGAATGACAACTACAGCTTTGGGCAATTTCACTCAAACTTTTGATGGTTTGATTAGTCAGATTTACCCCCCAGAACTTCAGTTAAATAAAGCAAATTCTTCTGATACCGAGGCCCCGTTTTTGGATTTACATCTATCTATTGTAGATGGATTTGTTTCGTGCAAAATTTATGATAAAAGCAATGACTTTGATTTTGAGATTGTAAATTTTCCTTTTTTAGCTCGCCTTACGAAAGTAAGGGGGAGCTATTGCCATACCCCCGGGCGTCCGGCGTTGGCGTCAGCGTCAGTGTCGGCGTCCGCATTTGGTTAAAGTTTACCTGCAAGCTCTTATATGTGATGTTTTACAACTTTATTTTGAATATATAATTAATAATTGCTAAAAAAACAATATTTAACATTATCATTGTTCTTCATTTTACAGGTTTTTAGGCTTAAATTGGACTTTTTGAGAAGTTAATATTTTCCTCTGTATTACCTCCCTTACTTCTCTGTGTTAAAGTTTACCTGCAAGCTGCGTGAGTTCAAATCCCGGGGGAGGAACGTTTTTTTTTTTTCTTTTTAAAAACATAGCGGGGTCTGGGGCTCAAGGTCAAGGTCACTGTGGCTATTTTTAGAAAAACATTGTCATCGCTCTAGTGCCTTCATTTATTGATGGATTTTAATATAACTTCACCCAAATGTTGGGTTTAATGATATCTCAAGTGACTTTGACATTCAGGGTCCGGGGCCTAAGGTCAAGGTCGCTACTTTCAGGGTGACGGGGTCAAGGTCACTGTGGCTATTTTTAAAAAAAAAACATTGTCATCATTCTTGCACCTTAATTTATTGATGGATTTTAATATAACTTCACACAAATGTTGGGTATGATGATATCTCTAGCAAGTTCGACTTTCAGGTTCCGGGGCTGAAGGTCAAGGTCACTGTGGCTATTTTTAGAAAAAACTTTGTGATCGCTCTAGTGCCTACATTTATGGATGGATTTTAATATAACTTCACAAAAATGTTGGCAATGATGATATCTTGAGTGAGTTTGACTTTCAGGGTCTGGGGCTGAAGGTCAAGGTCACTGTGGCTATTTTTAGAAAAACTTTGTCATCGATCTTGCGCCTTCATTTATTGATGGATTTTAATATACCTTGACACAAATGTTTGGTATGATGATATCTTGAGTGACTTTGACTTTCCCGGTCAGGGCTGAAGGTCAAGGTCACTGTGGCTATTTTTTCGAAAAACTTGATCATTGCTCTTGTGTCCAGATTTATTGATGGATTTTAAGATAACTTCATACAAATGTTGGGTATGGAGTTCAACTTTCAGGGTCTGGGGCTCAAAGTCAAGGTCACTGTGGCTATTTTTAGAAAAACTTTGTCATCACTCTTAAGTACCTACATTTATTGATGGATATAATGTAATTTTACACAAATGCTAGGCTAGGCTTTTTTTAATTTGTCTTGCTTGAGGGGATTTGTATCGTCTGTGATGCCTTGTTATTACTTGGTAGTTTGTAGAATTTTTTTTTATCAAATATAGATTTCTTTTTCATTTTTTTTTCCAGTGGAAAGGCTTGAAAACAGGATGATTAGGGGTACATTTTGGTTCTCTTTCATTTGCTGCAGTCTATTGGGCTGTTTTACAGAAGAAAATTTTTTTAATAACTTTCCCTCATCCATCTTAGGCCCCCAAAGGCGAGCTATGTTGTCTTCTGACAACTCATGTTGGATGGTGATGTTCCTTGTGCGCCATCCTATGGCGTTTATATTTCGCAATTAATTTGATTTGCTAGAGTGTGTAGTCATGTAACTGACTTCAACACTCGTAATAAATTATTAACTGCTAAACTCCTTAATCAGGGTTATCGGTACCATAAACTACGCAAAGCCTTTCAAAATTTTATAAACCCCATTCTGATTTAATTTCAAAATTCAATATTGGACTTAAATCTCTTCTGCAACAAGGTCTATCGGAACCCGAATTTTATGGTGACTTAGTATATAAATTCAGAAAAATATATAACCGCAATGACTTCAGCACCCAATTTCGTAAAATCATTATTAGATATAAAAAGATTGGGTACAATATGGATGTCATATGACAGACTGCATGCATGGTAGTTAACCCAATCACGGTTGGCAACTTTGCTTCCCTCTTTAATTGCACGCCGGTGGGTCAGGCCTCAGATTCTATGACGGCTCCAATGAAAGGCTTATTGAGAATTAGAGAGATACAATTCAAGGTAATGTTGGTTGGTGCCTGATGCTCTGTCTCTGGTCGGGCCCATCGGAGTCTAACTTATGGTTTTCTTTTGCTCCAGCATTTCAGTGGTTTCTTGCTGTCAAGTCCTCACCGTTGTCTCACCTCTGTGGTTCTTTGATTTTTAGTGTTCACGGACATGTTGCACTGATGAGTTAGGAGGCCTTCACGCGGACTGAACAAATTATTTGCCTAAATTGTGACGGAAGTAAGGGCGAAAATTGTGGCCACGTAAAATCGATTTAAGCCCCCCAGTGGAATCATTCCACTGACCGTTCCAAGGCGGTTCTTCTGTGGCGGTTTATTTATGGTGTTGTTTGTTACTAACTGTGTGTATCACTTGTGTCTTTTTATTTTGGATGGCCATATGGCCATTTTATGGGAAAGTAACTGTCCTTATGGCCTTCCTTTGTTTAGGTTTCCATTATCGTCTGGTCGCTTAATGTTTGTATTTCTTTTCCTTTGGTGTCTTTGATGGGTGGAGTAAGTTAACTGCACCGATTCCTGATCTTTGTTTTACTTCTACTTTTCATGGTGACTCTACCAAAGTAGATAAAACGGTTCCTCTCTGATGAACAAGATTATTTGTCAGAGCTAAAAATAGGTAAACAAAGCCTTTGTAACAACTTTTCCTATACCTTTTGTCCAATTTTGTTCAAGGTTTGGCTCAGTTAAACAAGATGGCTACCAGAGCTAATAATAGAAAAACCTTTGACTGACAATTTCATCTACACTTTTGGTCCAGTTTCATTTGAAATTCATAGGATTGTTGCTAAGGTGACCCGCTACAAAAAAGATAAAAAGGTTTTAAATCGAATGAACAAAATGGCTGACAGAGCTAAAAATAGAACAACCTTCAATGCTAATTTCTCCCATAACTTTAGTTGCAATTTCATTCAAACTTCACCTCCGTTTCATTTAATCTTTGCAAGTAAGTTGACAAGGTGACCATCTATCTAAGTGCAACAGTTGGAATAAGATGGTTGTCAGTTATCCACATGACTTTTTAGCTCACCTGAGCTGAAGGCTCCAGGGGAGCTATTGTGATCGGTCACCGTCCGTCGTCGTCGTCCTTCCGTATGTCCGACCGTCCGTTCACAATTTCTTTAAACAACATCTCCTCCTAAACCACTGAACAGATTCTAACCAAACTTGGCAGAAATGATCCTAAGTTGGTCCTCTCTGAAAGTTGTTCTAAGAATTCCATTCCATGCAGAACTCTGGTTGTCATGGCAACAAAAAGGGGAAAATAAGAAAAAGCCTTTAAAAATCTTCTCTGAAACCATAAGGCCTAGGTCTTTGATATTTGGTATGAAGCTTCATCTAGTGGACCTCTACCAAGATTGTTCAAATTATAGCCCTGGGGCCAAAAATGACCCCACCTCGGGGCCCACTGGTTTTACATAGGCTTATATAGGGAAAACCTTTAAAAATCTTCTTGTCTGAAACCAGAAGGCCCAGGTATTTGATATTTGGTATGAAGCTTCATCTAGTGGACCTCTACCAAGATTGTTCAAATTATAGCCCGGGGGCCAAAAACGACCCCGCCCCGGGGCCCACTGGTTTTATATAGGCTAATATAGGGAAAACATATAAAAATCTTCTTCTCTGAAACCAGAAGGCCAAGGTCTTTGATATTTGGCATGAAGCTTCATCTAGTGGACCTCTACCAAGATTGTTCAAATTATAGTCCTGGGGCAAAAAACTGCCCCGCCCCGGGGCCCATTGGTTGTACATAGGCTTATATAGGGAAAACCTTTAAAAATCTTCTTTTCTGAAACCAGAAGGCCAAGGTCTTTGATATCTGGTATGAAGCTTCATCTAGTGGACCTCTACCAAGATTGTTCAAGTTATAGCCATGGCGCCAAAAACGACCCCGCCCCAGGGCCCACTGGTTTTATATAGGCTTATATAGGGAAAACATATAAAAATCTTCTTCTCTGAAACCAGAAGACCTTGGTCATTGATATTTGGTATGAAGCTTCATCTAGTGGACCACTACCAAGACTGTTCAAATTATAGCCCTGGGGCAAAAAACGCCCCTGCGCCCAGGCCCACTGGTTTTACATAGGCTGATATAGGGAAAACCTTTAAAAATCTTCTTGTCTGAAACCAGAAGGCCCAGGTCTTTGATATTTGGTATGAAGCTTCATCTAGTGGACCTCTACCAAGATTGTTCAAAATATAGCCCTGGCGCCAAAAACGACCCTGCCCCGGGGCCCACTGGTTATACATAGGCTTATATAGGGAAAACCTTTAAAAATCTTCTTTTCTGAAACCAGAATGCCCAGGTCTTTGATATTTGGTATGAAGCTTCATCTAGTGGACCTCTACCAAGATTGTTCAAATTATAGCACTGGGGTAAAAAACGGCCCCGCCCCGGGGCCCACTGGTTATACACAGGCTTATATAGGGAAAACCTTTAAAAATCTTCTTTTCTGAAACTAGAAGGCTGAGGTCTTTGATATTTGGTATGAAGCTTCATCTAGTGGACCTTTACCAAGATTGTTCAAATTATAGCCCTGGGGCCAAAAACGGCCCCGCCCCGGGGCCAACTGGTTTTATATTGGCTCTATATAGGGAAAACATATAAAAAATCTTCTTCTCTGAAACCAGAAGGCCTAGGTCATTGATATTGGTATGAAGCTTCATCGAGTGGACCTCTACCAAGATTGTTCAAATTATAGCCCTGGGGCAAAAAACTATCCCGCGCCAGGGCCCACTGATTTTACATTGGCTTATATAGGGAAAACATTTAAAAATCTTCTTTTCCGAAACCAGAAGGCCGAGGTCTTTGATATTTGGTATGAAGCTTCATCTATTGGACCTCTAACAAGATTGTTCAAATTATAGCCCTGGGGAAAACATATAGGGAAAACATATACAAAATCTTCTTCTCTGAAACCAGAAGGCCTAGGTCATTGATATTGGTATGAAGCTTCATCGAGTGGACCTCTACCAAGATTGTTCAAATTATAGCCCTGGGGCAAAAAACACCCCCGTGCCAGGGCCCACTGATTTTACATTGGCTTATATAGGGAAAACATTTAAAAATCTTATTTTCTGAAACCAGAAGGCCGAGGTCTTTGATATTTGGTATGAAGCTTCATCTATCTATTGGACCTCTACCAAGATTGTTCAAATTATAGCCCTGGGGCTATCTTGGTAGAGGTCCAATAGATAGATGAAGCTTCGGGGCCAGGCCAGGGGTCGGGGTGCCCCGGGGGTAATAAATCAAAGTTTTCAGAACCTGGTCGTGTGACATATCAAATCGAACGGCATAATGAGTTAAATACAAAACAATCAAAATTTGACCTCTAGGGTCAGGTTTGAGGTCGCCAGAGGTAAAAAACTTGGATTTTCGACCCCATAACCCCCTTTTTATCGATTACCGGACAACTCCTCCTACGCCGTTTCAGATAGAAACATGAAACTTTGGAAACTGATAGGTCTTTGGTCTGAGGAGTGCATGACACTTTCGGAATTTTGATCCTACCCCTAGGGGCCAGGCCAGGGGTCGGGGTGCCCCGGGGGTAAAAAATAAAAGTTTTCAGAACCTGGTCGTGTGACATATCAAATCGAACGACATAATGAGTAGAATGCATAACAATGAGTAGAATACATAACAATCAAAATTTGACCCCTAGGGTCAGGTTTGAGGTCACCAGAGGTCAAAAACTTATATTTTCACCCCCATAATCCCCTTTTTAACCATTACCGGATAACTCCTCCTGCGCCTTTTCAGATAGAAAAATGAAACTTTGGGAGCTGATAGGTCTTTGGTCTGAGGAGTGCATGACACTTTCAGAATGTTGATCTTAAGATTGGGTGGGAGTTGCAATTGAGAACTTATATAGTGGCGTATCTTTAAAAAAGCGTGGGGACATGCGATGGCGTGCCACCAACTGCGCGATTCTAGTTGATATTTGGTATGAAGCTTCATCTAGTGGACCTCTACCAAGATTGTTCAAATTATAGCCCTGGTGCCAAAAACGGCCCTGCCCCGGGGCCCACTGGTTTTATATAGGCTAATATAGGGAAAACATATAAGAAAACAGAAAGCCCAGGTCTTTGATATTTGGTATGAAGCTTCATCTAGTGAACCTCTACCAAGATTGTTCAAATTACAGCCCTGAGGCCAAAAATGCCCCCGCGCCAGGGCCCACTGGTTTTACATAGACTTATATTGAGAAAACCTTTAAAAAGCTTCCCATCTGAAACCAGAAGGCCCAGGTCTTTGGTATTTGGTATGAAGCATCATCTAGTGGACCTCTACCAAGATTGTTCAAATTATAGCCCTGGTGCCAAAACCGACCCTGCCCAGGGGCCAAATGGTTTTCCATAGGCTTATATAGGGAAAACCTTTAAAAATCTTCTTCCATGTAGCTAGAAGGCCCAGGTCTTTGATATTTGATATGAAGCTTCATCTGATGGACCTTTACCAAGATTTTTCAAATTATAGCCCTAGGGCAAAAAACGGCCCAGCCCCCAGACCCACTGGTTTTATATAGGCTAATTCTAGGGAAATCAAATAAAAATCTTCTTGTCTGAAACCAGAAGGCCAAGGTCTTTGATATTTGGTATGAAGCTTCATCTAGTGAACCTCTACCAAGATTGTTCAAATTATAGCCCTGGGGCCAAAAACGCCCCCACGCCGGGGCCCACTGGTTTTCCATAAGGCTTATATAGGGAAAACCAGTGGACCTCTGCTTAGATTGTTCAAATTATAGACCTAGGTCCAAAAATTGCACCGCCCTGGGACCTACATGTTAATCTCTTAGCTCAGGTGAGCGATATAGGACCATCATGGTCCTCTTGTTGAAGCTTTGTGACTTCTTTGAATCAGGTGAGCAATTCAGGGCCATCTTGGCCCTCTGGTAAATCTTCTATCAATTATCTACCCATGGCAGATAATTGATATGGCAGATAATTGATAGTAGAGTTGCATACATTGGAGTTGTGTGCTGTAACACATAATAAAGTTAAAATTGAAAATTTTATGACTTCTTTCTTTCCACCGGCCCCGATAGCTCAGTTGGTAGAGTGTCCGCTCCGGGGAACGGGAGGTCTCGGGTTCGATCCCGGGCCGCGACATACCAAAGTCGTTAAAAATGGTACTAGCTGCTCCTCGTTTGGCACTCAGATTTACGGGGTAGAGCTAGGACTGGTCGATCTAGTGTCAGGATAATGTGACTGGGTGTGGTATCATGTAATGTGTCTGGGACATGATACTTCAGTGAGGCAGCACTATAAACGTGAGCATTGAGCTCCCTGTCGCAACCAGACACCGTCGTGATATGACTGAAAAATTGTTGAAAGCGACGTTAAACCCGAATTCACACACACACACACACACACTTCTTTCTTTCCAGTGAGTTGTGAATACAACGAGTTTCATTGCCATTCGGGCTTCCCTGCCTGTGTGCCATCATATTCAAAATGTGACGAGTATGATGATTGTGCCGACTCGAGTGATGAACAGAACTGTACAGTCTCTTGTCGAGAGTTCACATGTGAAAATGGTCACTGCACTTACTTTAGTTGGAAATGTGACGGTACTGATGATTGCGGGGATAATTCTGATGAAAAGAACTGTAAGTTTTTACATTTGAGGCATGTCATGATACAATTTTTTTTTTTGCCATTTGGGAACAAGGATGCAGAGTGCCCGTGAATCACACAGTCCGGGTCCAGTTAGCTTAACAAGCTTGTTATTTGTCAAATTGTTAACTATACAAGTAAGAACAATTTCTGATACAGTGGTATTTTTGCTGAAAAAATGTGAGCAGCTTTTGCATCTGCAAAAGCTGCTCACATTTTTTTCAGCAAACATATTAGCAATTTTGCCACATTATACGATCAAAGTAGTAACAATATGGGCCCCATCAAGCGATTATGGTACTTATCGCCTATGCGAGCAGCGAAGGTTCAGGCGAGCCTGCGCATCCGCGCAGTCTCGCCAGAACCTTCGCTGCTCGCTCATACAAGCAGTGAATCAAGAGGAACCTTCAGACAGAAAGCCATATCCCTGGCCGCTCTGAATCGCTGGGCATGCGCAGTTAAAATTTGCCATGAGGGAATGCTCGAAGACACAAAATCGCTTGGCGGGGCTCATATGTTAACTAACATGAGTTTTGAGCAACTCGCCCAAAGGTTTCTCATGATAGGGCTCCACAACAATTTTCATAAAAAATCATTTTTGCAAACATTGTGGACCCAGATCAGACTGCTCCTCCAGGAGCAATAACGCACAGCCTTTGTCCAGTTGTCCAAAGCCTCCTTAGCTCAATGAGCTCGTTAGTGGTCATATTGTTAACTGTTCTAGCAAGTACAATATCTAAACTTCTATTATTTTTGCTGAAAAAAAAAAATGTTTTGTTTTTGGGTGGTGGATTGTGGCAAAGGTATTCTATTCATTAGGAAAATATGTCCATGTGAAATAATGGCATCCAACATGGTGTCAGAAATTACATGTTTTGGGTAAAAATGATAACATCTTTCTTATTTCTGCTTTCAACATAGATTATGGGTGCTTGTTATAACCGCCTCATTGAGGCGGTTCAACAGTCTGTTTTTTTAGCAAAAATAAGACAGATAATGTATACCCCATAAACCCCACTTTTCTCTATATAAAGTGGGGTGTAGATGGGTCTTTGTTTAATGTGAAGTATCCTCTACAGGATGTCAAATTGCTATTGGCTAGCTTACAGTTGGACAAGGCCAGCCACCCTTGCAGCAGATAAGGGTAGAAAAGAAATGTTCTTGTAGCACCTGTTTTAACACTCTGCATGCTGGGTAATTTTTTTTCAGCAGACGACATTTTGAAATATTTTTTCTTATTTTCCAAGAAAACAGGATTTGACATTTCATTCAAATTGTTTCCTATGGAGACAATTTGCATGAAATGTCAAGTCCTGTTTAGGAGAAAAATAAGAAAAAATATCATCAATTTGTCGTCTGCTATATTAACCCACAGTAGTGATGTCCGGTATTATCGGTATATCGGTATATTGTGATACAGTTCAGAAAAAAAATCATATCACAATATGGTCGGCCAATACCGATTTTTTTGATATTTTCTGTTTTCATCCATTTTTCATATTTTCTTTCGTAACTGATCGGTAAATACAGCTCCGTGAAAACAGAATCATTCCCGCGGCAAAAGTTAGTAATTTAATCGATTCCCATCCTTTATGTACAAGCCGGTCATAGCATAGGCTGAGCAAGGATTTCGGTGAATCGTGCACCTGTTGTTGTTGTATACGCCGTTTTAGTGTAAGCCACCCAGCATTTACAATTAAGCGTAATCAAGAGAAACCATAGCAAACATTACCATGGCCAACTAAAAGCCAATATCAAGCAACATTTCAGGTTGCAAAAGATGACCGTCACAAATAAAGTGACTGAAGCCATCAACCTAATACAACATTTTATGGCATTTTCAGATATTATCTTTATTTCACCTCATAACATTTGGACAATTCTAGAAAGAACCTTGGACTTGGTTTTGTAAGTGCATGAGCAGGAATAGGTTAAAAGATATATACCCATGAAAAATACCATCTTTTTTTCCCATAAATAGTTGGGTTTTCCAAGTACCAGTGTGTTTCAGCCTGCTACATAATATATAGTGATATGTATCGTGATACGCAGTAACCGTATCGCAATATATCCTGATACGAAAATTCTGACAATACCCATCCCTAACCCACAGTGTGCTAAAGGTTAAGCATGGCACTCAATTTTCAGTTCGTCCATTTGTTAACCAGTCAACATTTGCAATCACCCTAGCATTCACCCAAATGGTCAAATGTCCATTCCTTAAGAACTATAAGAGCTTCATTAATGATACTTGGTACAAACTTGCATCTGGGGATGACAACTATAATGCAGGCCTCCTATTTTTGACCTTGACCTACATTTCATGGTTCACAGAATGTGTTAACTATTGCATTCACCTTAATATTCAAGTTCATTTCTCAAGAACTAAAAGAGCTCTATTAATGATACTTGGTAGAAGGCGCCATCTAGGGATGACAACTATGCAGCAATCATCCATATTTGACATTGACCTGCATTTCATGGTCCATTGACTTTGTGATCTATTGTGTCAACCCAAGCATTCGCCCTAATGTTCATGCCCATTTTTCAAGAACTATATCAGTTTTTTTTTTCAATTATGATTAATTCCCACAGCAATGGAAGCAACTTTTCATCTATTCAACCATAGTGGAGACATTATCAGGGATAAATAAATATTTGCATTCTTACTGTGTTTTAAACCCATGCACAGATGCTGCGGCATCGCCTAGCACTGCAGTGGCCGACCTCCTTACTTACAGTGCTACAGAAGCATCTCGAAAAAAGGATGCTCTTGTCACCGCCTACCACTGCAGTGGTACTGCACTAAAGAGGCATCCTCAACATTACGATAACACACCCGTATGACATAGTGCATTTCTCACATCTCCAAAATGGCTACTTTTCTGCTGAAAATCCTTGATACTTTTCCTATAAATGCTCAAAACATAGGTTGTGTGTGCTCGCTAGAGCCGCCTCAATGAGACGGTTCTAACGAGTACCCATAAACTATGTCTGGGAACAGAAATAAGAAAAATAATGAATACCCCCTAAACCTCAGTTTATTCTATATAAAGTGGGGTTTAGGGGGTCTTCATTTCACGGACTTGTTCACGTGATGAAAAAGGATGCTCATGTCGCCCCCTAGCACTGCAGTGGCCGACGTCTTTACCTTCTGTGCTACCGAGGCATCACCAAAAAAAGGATGCTTGGCAAAATGTTATCCATCATGAGACAATTTGTTTCACTCTAGGCACAGGTCCATACCTGTAAGGTCAAGGTCGTACTTAGCGGTTGAAGGTCATATACTAACATCAGTATATTTTCAGGCCAGGGATCCGTGCCCTATGTACGCTTAGTGTATGGTCAGTAACTTTCTTATTCTTTGATGAATTATGAAATTACTTGGCAGAAATGTTAACCATCATGAGACGATGTGTGGCGCCCAAGATCCAAGTCGGTACCTCAAAGGTCAAGGTCATACTCAAAGGTCAACTGTCAAAAAGGGTCTTTTTTTGTGTCCGGTCAGTAACTTTCTTATTCCTTGATGGATTTTGTTGCTTGCAAGACACAGGTTGGTACCTGCAAGGTCAAGGTCATGCTTTGAGGTCAAAGGTAAAAAAAGGGCTTTTTTCGTGTCTGGTCAATAACTTTCTTATTTCTTGATGGACATTATAAAGTTACTTTGCAGAAATGTTCACCTTCATGATGTGTTGTACACAAGACCCAGGTCAATACCTCCAAATTTAAGGTCATACTTTGAGGTCAAAAAGGGGGGGGGGCATCTGTGCTTTTGTAGAAAAACAAATTCTAGTGATACTTGATAAAAGCTTGCATCTAGGAATGACAACTTTTATGCAAGCATCCATTTTTGACCTTGACCTACATTTCATGGTTCTGTGACTTTGCACCCCCTCCACTCACACACACACAGGCACAACATAGCTTTAGCAGAATTTTCATTATTTCTTCTGTTTCTTCACTTTAACCCATAACATGTCATTGTCATCTGCTTTGAGATGTTGTTTTTCTCGGCGGCTTAACCCATTTTGTACCGTAAAGCCCAAAACGGTAATTGGCAAACAGTGCAGGCCCAGATCAGATGCGGCAGAATGCCGCATCTGATCAGGGCCTACACTGTTTGCAAAAAATTAAGCCATTTTCTAAATTAATTTTGAAGAAAACAAAACCTGACACTCCTTAATTTTGAAATTCACTCCTTCTATATATAAGGAGGAAGATTCCATTTGGTACAAAAAGGGGTAAGTGTTGAGAAAACATGGTAGTAGTTGAGGTGTTTTAATACTTTGAGTAATATGATTTGTTTTCTTGATTAAAGGTCCTAATAGAACAACAATGACATACCACACCTGGACAACTGAAGCTCCACCTAGGACATGTCATTCTGGGGAATTTCGATGCAATACTGGCTACTGCCTTCCCATCAGCCAACGTTGTGATGGCATAGATGACTGTGGAGATTTCAGTGATGAAAGAAATTGTGGTAAGTTTTGTATTACCACTCCCACCTCTACCTTTCTGCCTAAAGGGCCAAATAGATTTTTTGGTTTGTTTGTTTGTATTGGGGTTTAACAGCCCAGTCAACACTATTTTAGGTCATTTTTGATCAGGTCAGTTTACCTATCCACACTTTACCTGGGCAGGCTTATACGTAAGTGGTTATCCAGTATAGTGCACTTTCTTTCACCAGAAACTGACAACTGCCCTTCTTGAATCAGCGGAAGGGAAAAAATGACCGTAGAAAAGATTTCATGATCAATCTCCACGAAAGAATGTTGCCAACCCTGGCAGGAATCAAACCTGCGTCCTCTTGATCACCAGTCAGACGCGCATCAGACTGAGCTACCAGGGCCGCCCCTAATCAGAATTTAAAGTTGACATTCTATTTATTTATTTTTCACGGAACAACAGACTTGACATTTCATGAGGATTGTCTGTTTCTTTATTAAATATGGACAAAATACCTTGCCCCTTTCACCTTTAAAACATCAAGCAGAATGTGTTATCGTATTCGGGCGTGTATTACCCGCAGTTTTTTTCCCTCAAATTACAGGCCCAAGTTCAGGGTGCGGGTAATCCGCCCGAATTATTTTTGGACCATTTTATTTTTACTTTTGTCAGCTGAAAATACGATGCATCTCATTTTATGCTCTATCCTTTTACGATTTCCGACATAAATAAGCTTAAATTGTCCACTCAATTTTACTTACACATGAGTAATATAACAATCTCCATTACTAGCAAGCCCGATTTTGTGAGTATTATTCCTAAAACTCTGTTTTTTAAATGAAATAAACAAGTAAGTTCAATGCGAACATCAAAGTTTTGCGGCATCCAAACTGCCGCCCACAAACCACCGCTAGTTTTTTTCTGCACGCGATCGGTAAATGACGTCATCGGACCCCAGCAACCCCACACGTGTTTATTGTTTTATCTTAATGGGGCCTATCTCTTTCATGAAAAATTGTTTGGAAACGGTAAAAAAATTCTCGATAGGAAAATGGTTGTGGAAAACAGCGCTTTCCATTAGCTCCGTGTCAATAATCAACAACAGCATACAGAATCTGATGTGTTAACACAAATTAAAGCATTCAACTTTTCTCGACAAGCGTCTGCTATTTGGCGCCAAAACATAACCATTCACGAGATAGTAGAATAGTCGTAGCAACTCGTCTTAGGAGCAATTAAATAATTTTCACATTGATTGCTGATTAAATTTTATGATTGGGGAATAAACGCAAATTAGAGACATAACTTGACCATATTTTCACACCTTATCGACACACACCGCAGGGTGGCAATTTTATGACAGGGATTAACAATAGTGTCATAATTGAACCGTTATAAATCATCAAACAGTGTAAATCCAAATCAGACGTCTGGGCGTCTTTGGGAGGTGTCTGATCTGGGACTGCACTGTTTGTCGATGTCCCAAAAAAGGGCCGCGGGCATATGTGGGTTAATAAATAAATAACAATGGTGAATAGGTAAAGTTTTTTCAACATTTTAATGTAAAATACATGCTTTCTGCTGATACTCGCACGCACATGCATTTTCCCGCCTTTTGAAGACGATCGCGCGTTCCGTTGTGTGTTACAAAATCTAGCCAAATTCTTACTTTTTCTTACTTACGCATCCACCAAAATTTCAGCAAATGTTCCATGCGGGTAATACAACATAATAACAGTTTTCCCCCAGATTTTAGCAAATAAAGGGTGCGGATAGATAAATGCGGGTAATACACACCCGAATACGGTAGATGCCATTCTGATTTTTAGCTCACCACAGCCAAAAGCTCAGGGGGGAACTAATGGGATACACGTTGGTCTGTTGTTGACATTTTCAATATTTCTAAATGACATCTCCTCTGAAACAGCTGGGCCATTTGAATCAAAATAAGGCAAATTACATACGGGGCTGCAATTGGGTGGTAGATTAAATGTTTGCTTGCAAGGACTGGGTCTGATGGCCAAAATGGCTGTCGTGCCCAAATATAATAAAAATCTTTGAAAATCTTCTGCTCAGAAACTGAATTGCAGATGATCTTGAAACTTGGTATGCAGTTTTGGGGTCAGATAGCTTGGTTGACCTTGACCTATTTTATATCAAGGTCAAGCCTTTTTATGGTAAAAAAAAGGTGAACAAGAAGATTCATGAATGTGTTGCAGTCTGTTAACCCTTAGCCCACTGTTCACGACAATCCCTTTGCAAACAGTGTAGATCCAGATCAGATGGCTTCTTCAGAAGAAGCCATCTGATCAGGATCTACACTGTCTGACATTCAGTTTGTAAAGTTGTAAGAACAAATAACATAAAGTAATCTGATTGGTTCAAAGTCGGAAATGGGTGTGGCTAACTTAATTATTCAGTGGTATAAGGGTTAAAATACGTGGCTGCAAGAAGGAAGAGCCCACCTGAGCTGTGATGAGCATAGTGGCCCATGGGCTTCTTGCTCTTATTTATACTCCGAACATAGGTTGTGAGTGCTCGAGTGGTTCTAACAAGTACCCACCACATTGGTCTTGGAGCAGAAATAAGCATCACGAAAACACGCCTATATAATTTTGACCCCCCTTGAACCCCATTTTTATATAGTAAAACTGGGGTTTCCGGGGGTATACCTTATTTTTCTTATTTCTGCTCTAAAATATAGAGTGTGGGTACTCGTTAGAACCGCCTCAATGAGGCGGTTCTAGCGAGTGCCCACAATCTATATTTTGAGCAGAATTCAGAAAAATTTTCACAATTTTTCATCATAAAATTTTCGGCGATAAAGGTGGCAATGTATTTGTATAGGCGTGTTTGCGTAATGATTTCAATGGAAAAAATCCTTAGCTCAAGATGGGATGGAGATACTCAAGAATCTTTGGTCCCTGCCCATCGTGGCTTGAAGAAATATATGGGCTGCATGATGCTTCCACGCAGAGCTGAAACCGACCGCACACGAGTACTGGTAAACTGCTTAGAGGATCTAAGCCTACCCAGGCAAAGTGGTGCGAGCCGGCCCGTCCATGCATAATACTTTATTGGTTTGACATGACCGCAGGGATCGAGATGTCATTTCAACTCAATATCGGGTAAAAGTCATTCAAAATTGGAAGCAATGTCTCCAAAGTGACCTAAATAGTGATGACGGGGACGCTAAACCTCAAAACAAACAAAAAACTCAAGAAGCTTTGGTGCAGTGGTAGCGCAACGGATTTGTGATCAAGAGGTTGCGGGTTCGATCCTCATGCTGATCAAAGTGTTGTGCCCTTGAGCACTGCACTTCATCCACATTGCTTAAAAAAAAGTACTGGTTACCACCCAGGAAATCCTGAAGTGAGCGAGTAGCAGTAATAGGAGAAAAAAAAAAGAATCTTCTGATTAATTCTAAACAAAACAAATGTTGTGAATATTTCTTAGAATTGCCTCGGTGAGGCAATTCTAACAAATATCTACAACATTTGACCGAGGCAATTCTAACAAATTCTAACATTTGTTTTGGGTATTTGTTAGAATCACCTCATTGAGGCAGTTCTAACAATTGTCCACAACATTTGTTTCTTTGAGTAGGTAAGGGAAAAATATCCCTTATTTCCTATTATGCTTCTCCTTATTGGGATTCTTTATAGCGGCACTTTCTTTATAATGACAATTTCTTTATAGTGGCAATTTCTTTATAGTGGCAATTTCTTTATAGTGGCAATTTATTTATAGCGGCAATTTCTTTATTATGGCAATTTCTTGGCAATTTCTTTATAATGGCAATTTCTTTATATTGGCAATTTCTTTATAATGACAATTTCTTTATAGTGGCAATTTCTTTATAGCGGCAATTTCTTTATAGCGGCAATTTCTTTATAGTGGCAATTTATTAATAGTGGCAATTTCTTTATATTGGCAATTTCTTTATAATGGCAATTTCTTGGCAATTTCTTTATAATGGCAAATTCTTTATATTGGCAAAATGTTAGGGAACAAATACTGTCTTTATAATGAGGGTCCTCTGTACAGACAAAATACACCACAACCTCTTTATAACACTATTAATGGGGTCCAAAGCAGTAACAGTGTTAGTAAAACAACTGTGTTATATCCAAACAAAAATGTGTAGATTATATAGAAAAATGACCATTAATGGTCATTTTTCTATATAATCTACACATTTTAATGGTCATTTTTCTATGTAATCTACACATTTTAGGAGAAAAATGACCATTAATGGTCATTTTTCTATATAATCTACACATTTTAGGATTTATCTTGAAACTGTGTTATATCCAAAACCATGTTATAATGAACAGTGTTATAATGAGTCTGTGCTTATAGATCATCGAAAGTTATGCCTTAACTTTGTTTGTTTGGTTCAAGGTTTAACGTCCCCGTTAACACTGTATAGGTTATATCCCTTAACTACTTACGCCTCTTGACCTGGTGCAGTGATTAACCTCAGTGGCTCAAATTCTCCCTGTCTAGAACAATGCCCATAGTCTCCAGGGTGTTTGACGCACTGAAGGTCAGCTGTATCAACCCTTGTTCTGCTGAAAAAATTAATTTAGCCACACCCATTCTGACCATCAGCCAATCAAATAGCTTGAGAAGCCTCGGAGGTGTAGTGGTTGTGCTACTCGCCTTGTAAACCAGGGGTCGCAGGATGGATCCCGGGCTTCTCCAGACTTTTGGATGAGTCGTTAAACCAAGATCCCATCTCAATATGACCTTAGCTGTTGGTTTGATGCAAAACTCACACACTCACTCACTCATTCACTCACTCACACTCAAATAACTTGAAACTATGTATCTCACCCACTCACTCAAATAACTTGAATCTATGTATCTGTTCAGATATTTAACTGACTGGCAAACAGTGTAGGATCTGATCAGATGGCTTCTGAATGAGCGATCTGATCTGGATATACAGTTTGCATAGAAAGGGGTCTTCGTGGTTGGTGTGATGAGGGTTAACAGTAAGAACCCAACCTATCTTTTGGAATCCTGTATGGTGTTTGTTTGATTTGAGGTTTAATGTCCCCGTCAACACTGTAAAGGTCATTTTGGAGACGTTGCTTCCAATTTTGTGGGACTTTTACCCGACAATGAGATGAAATGACATCTCAAGCCCTGTCGCCCAATGAAACCAATAGGGTTTATTAGCATGGACGGTCCGCCTTGCACCGCGGTTCCTGGACAGGCTTAGATCCTCTAAGCGGTTTACCAGTACTAGTGTGCGGGCCAGATTCATGCAGCCAATATATTTCTTCAAGCCCCTATGGACTGGGGCCTGTATGGTGTACTAGCTACTTACCTCATAAACCTGGGATCGTTCGTTCAGTTCCTGCTTCTCCAGACTTGAGCATGGCTCTTGTAACGGAGGTCCAGTCTCTTAGTCAGACCTAATCCACAAGACTCCAAGAAAAAACTGTATTAGACAATGTCTTCATTTGTCGTCTGCTCTTCTTGTTGTAAACTTTTAAAACATCCTTTTGCATACAGGCAAACAGTGCGGGCCCTGATCAGACTGCTCCAAGAGGAGCAGTCTGATCTGGGTCAACACTGATGTGGGCCCTGATCAGACTGCTGCAAGAGGAGCAGTCTGATCTGGGTCCACACTGATTGCAACAATAAGGGGATACTGTATTCAATATTGTCATTTGGGGAGGTAAAGCATCGGTTTTATGGCTGGAAATTTCATTTTACAGCGACGCATTAGCAGAGCCATAAAACGGAATTTGAGACCGTAAAACTGACGATTTACCTCCCCAAATGACAATTTTACATACATTTATTCCCATTCTAATGTACTTAATCAACTTTTTTGTTAAAAAATATACTAGTTGGCTCAAAGCGGAAAGCGCTGTGAGCTGCGTAAAACCAAATGCCAGCCAATGAAAAGCGACATTACATGATGATGTCGGGTTTCTGACAGTAAATTGCTGAATATACTGTCACAAATATTTGATGTCATCCCACCAGACGACGCATTACATATGCATGTGCAATAGAATGACTTTTAAAGTACTCGGCAACAACAAAGCATACAACAATTGTTTCGATTGACAACAGTGATATTTGCAGATGACAGTTGTTGTGATTGGCATCTTTAAGGGCTAACATGTATTTTTTCAGGAAGTAGAACATGTGGCTGGGACGAGTTCCCCTGTAGAAATGGCAGACAGTGTGTTGCTTTGTGGAGACGTTGTGACGGAAACCGTGACTGTCATGATGGTTCAGATGAAATGTTGTGCCCCCCTCGTAAGTACTACATTAATTTTCTGATCATCACGAAAACATCCCTGTTTGAATATATTGAAAATTTTACCTCCAAAAAAAAAAAAGAAATTTCAGATAAAAATTCTGAAATGTTTCACTGTTCTACTCAAAACAGATTTTATACCGCAATCAGGCATTCTAGTATCCTAATAAAGGGGGTCGAATAACTGCACGCTATAATCGGTATTGACTTATAATACCTTCTACTGACCTATAATACGTCTAGTGACCGTTTATAGACCGGACCTACTTTTCAGGCTACTAATTTACAAGTGTAAACAATAACATGCAACCTTTGATACATAAGAAAACAACGAAACTGCAAGTTCAGATCTTTGCAATATTTATTTGAACAGATTTTCAGAAATTGCAAATTCTTACCTTCTTGGCCTTTCCTGGTTTGAATGGCCCATTGGAATAACTGCGCACTGCTACTGCAGTTGCATCTCAACCTCAAAAATAATTTCTAAAGCTAAAATAAATTATTTATTTGCACATTTTCATACAGAATGTAAAGGGCTAAGAAAATTTATTTGAGCATCCATGTTGTTTCCTATGTCTTTGTAGCGCGGTGATGTCAGAAACTTTGTACTCCTTGACGTCACGTTATACTACGTGTGCGCGCCATGGCACTGAATGTCGTTTAACATGCCACACTGTCTACTGTCTTTTTTGCTTACTTTTTGCAAAACCCCTTGATTGTTTTGAATTGCGGTATAAACTAAATACATGATTAGTGTCTTTATTAATAAAATATAATCGGTTCGCCGCAACAGTTTTACAGGGGCTCGCTAAAGCTCACCCCTGTAAAATTGTCTAAGGCTCACCGATTATATGTTATTATTAAAGACCTTTGATTTACTATGTGGGTACCCGTTAGAACTGCCTTGCTGAGGGGGATCTAACAAGTACACACAATCTATGTTTCTGAGCAGAAATAAAAAAAATAATGTATAACCCTATAAACCCCAGCTTTACTTATAAAAGTGGGGTTAAAAGGGGTCAAAATTATAAAGGCATGTTTTCGTGATGTTTACCTATATACACTGGGATGTTGTATGTCTACAACAGGGCTTTGTAGATCGGTCAGATGTAAGTCCAGTTGTTGATGAGGGTTCATCCAGCTTTTGGAAGCTTTGTTAGCTAACGACCTCTTTTAGTGATCAACACGTTAATTGTTCAAGCAATTACAATATCTTGTACACTGGTATTTTTGCTGAAAATGTGGATGCATTTGCAAAAGCAGCTTAATTTTTTTTTACAGTAAAAATATAAGTGTGCATGTTGCTCAGTGTTGGGTGAAAGTCCCACAGAATTGGAAGCAACGTCTCCAAAATGACCTAAATAGTGTTGACGGGGATGTTAAACCCCAGTTCAAACAAACAAAGCCTTATTAAATTATCAAAGTTTTAACAATTTCTTAACTAACAATGTCACTAGTTTTGGTCAGCTGTACCCTGACGGCTTCATCCCTGGGTCCAGCAACTTTCTTTCCCGGCAGCTGATCATAAAATATTTTCTGTTGCCCACCACTCATGTCCACCTTTTTAACCCATACCGGAAACCCACAAACCGGTACCCTGGCAAACAGTGCAGGCCCAGATCAGACGCCGCAGAACGCCGCGTCTGATCAGGGCCTCCACTGTTTGCTAAAAGTTCATACATTGTCAAAATAAATTTTGAAGAAAACACAACCTGACACCCCGAAATTTTGAAATGTACTCCTGCTCTATATAAGGAGGAAGATTCCAATTGGTACAAAAAGGGTTAATAACTGGCAAAAATATTGACCTCTATGCTTCCTCTGGAAAAGAGCATTTTAGTTAACTAATCATAGCTTGTTTACTTGAGATAGAAATTATTGTTATAGACGGATCCAATGTTTTGACGTGACTTTGTTTACATGTCATTGCGCATGCGCAAAATTAGTTTTCCTTTTGATTAACTATCTTTCGTGGTTGGCAAAAAGCCCCTGGTTCCATATAAACACATTGTAAATAGGTTTAATATTACGGGCATTTTTAAGTTGACTGAAACAGAAAATCGATCGATTTACACTTTAAATGAGTAGATAAATATATTCTTGCATCTTCCACGTTTTTAGTCATTCGTTTTGCGCATTTTCATTACAAATAATTAAGACCGTCCCGCCTCGTTACCTGCATAAGTTTAACTGATAATTATCATCAAAACATCCTCAAATATTCTAGAAACCAATAGTTACTAGCAAAGACATGTCTATTATAAAAGTTTTCAGGTCAATTTTGTCGTTTCGATTCCAAACAAAATACAAGTTTACAGAAAATAGCATCGCATTTACAATGGCGATAAATGGCCAAAGACGTTTTTTGCCCACCACGGGTAAGTCCCGGCAAATAGTATTATTGAGTGATGACGTAGTGTTTGGATGTGTCTATTATTTTTTCAGCTAGCTTGTGGCTAATTTTTCATGCCACAGATTCTGGTGAATGAAAGTCATATGGTGTTTGACCAGTCATTTTTCATATACATTAAGCTGTTGAACAGAACTAAAACTCTTTTTACAAGGTCACAAACAGACTGGCAGACAGTTTAGATCCTGATTTCCCTGCTTAAGGGGAATAGGAACACCTTCAGGGGAGGCAACCCCTGCAAAAGTATTTTTGTCTCCCATGTCAATATGGGTCAACTCTTAAAGGAGGAGCAAATTCTTTCCTTTAAGAGTAGACCCCTTTTTCAGTAGGGCAGGGCTTAGAGAAAAGCAGACAGGAAGTCCCGAAATTTGTCTCCCTTTGAAAAATGGCAGAAAAATCTGTTCCCATTCCCCTTAAGTCCAATGCATAGATGATTTGAGCCCACTTGTTCAAAGCAACATTAATCATTACAAATACATTGTACATTTTATTGCCAAAGAAGGCAAATTTTAAGAAGAAAAAATGTCATATTTTTCTTATTTCTGCTCAAAATATAGATTGGGGGTATATGTCAGAACCGCCTCATTGAGGCGGTTCTAACGAGTACCAACAATCAATATTTTAGAGCAGAAAAAAGAAAAAACGCCTCATCTGAACAGCTTTTGCCTATTCAAATACATTGTAAATTTTATCGCCAAAAAAGGCAAATTTTAAGAAGAAAAAAATGTGATTTTTTTTCTTAATTCTGCTCAAATATAGATTGTGGGTACACGTTAGAACCCCCTCATCGAGGCGGTTCTAACGAGTACCAACAATCAATATTTTAGAGCAGAAAAAAGAAAAACGCCTAATCGAGGTGGTTCTAACGAGTACCAACAATATATATTTTAGAGTAGAAAAAAGAAAAATAAGGTTTACCCCTGCACACCCCAGTTTTACCATATAAAATTGGGGTTCAATGGGGTCAGAATTATATAGGCATGTTTTCATGATATTAACCATCTTATTAGTGGTCAAAATGATAACTGTTCTGGTAAGCAAAATACCTAATATAGTGGTATATTTGCTGAAAAAAATGTGAGCAGCTTTTGCATTTGCTTGGGCTTTCATGGGATCTACAGGGCATGCCCCTACCCCTCCACTGCTTAAGAGGCCTTATATATCCGGCCATACAGATCCCCACTGCTAAACCATACATATTATTTCCTTATGATAAGACGCATTTAGTGGCACCACTAGAGCTCCATTGGGTCCATGCTCCACCCCTTCTACTTCTGCTCCACCCCTTCAACTTCATAAAAGGCCTAATGTTTCAGATACTGAGTCCACATGGGTGTTTATTAGGATTTTGGGGTTCATTTGGGAGACTAGTTAGTAGATCAAAATGATATCATGTTAACCCTTGTCCTGCTGAATATTTAAATATGTAACACCCAATACTGATTATCAGCCAATCAGATAACTTGATGCAAATTACTGCATCAAATTCACAAACTGGATGGCAAACAATGAAGATCCTGATCAGATGGCTTCTTCAGAAGCCATCTGATCTGGATCTACATTGTTTCAAAGATAAGGCATATCCGGGCTCAGCAGGACAAGGGTTAAAATACATGGGTACCATTGGGCAATGCCCACCAGAGCTCTTGAGCATAGTGTCCCATGGGCCTCTAGTTTAATTTATGTTCATCAGGAAAATATAATTTTGACCACCTTGAACCCCATTTTTATAGGGGTAAACCATATTATGTCTCCCCCCGAATTTTTTTTTTTCAGAGAGGCATATTGTTTTTCCCCCAGGCGTCTGTCTGTCTGTCCTTCCATCCGTCAGTCCGGACGTCCGTCTGTCTGTCAGTCTGTCACACATTCGTGTCCGCTCCATAACTTGAAAACCGTTCGAGCTGTCTTCACGAAACTTCATATAAATATTAATCAGCATTAGACGATGTGCAGTGCACAAGAACTATAACTCTTGCATTTATACTATTTGAATTATCTCCCTTGGAAGTTTGTCGGTATGTATATATATATGGGCAAATCGTGTCCAGTCAATAACTTTCTTATTTTCAGATGGATTTTAAAATTACTTGGCAGAAATATTAACAACCATACGACGATGTGTGGTGCGCATGAGGCAGGTCGGTACCTCAAAGGTCAAGGTCATACTTAGAGGTCAAAGGTCAAAAAAGGGGCCTTTTTTCGTGTTTGCCCAATAACTTTCTTATTTTGAGCTGGATTTTAAAATTACTTGGCAGAAATATTAACAACCATGAGACGATGTGTGGTGTGCATAAGGTCATACTTAGAGGTAACAGGTCAAATAGGGCCTTTTTTTCGTGTTTGGTCAATAACTTTCTTATTTTGAGATGGATTTTGAAATCACTTGGCAGAAATGTTAACCAATATAAGATGATATGTTGCATGCTTGACCCAGGTTGGTACCTCAAAGGTCAAGGTTATACTTAGAGGTCAAAGGTAAAAAAGGGGCCTTTTTTTCGGGTTTTGTCAATAACTTGCTTATTCTTAGATAGAATTTGATGTTACTTGGCAAATATGTGAATTATCATGAGATGATGTGTTGCATGCATGATTCAGTTTGGTACCTAAAATGTCAAGGTCATACATAGAGGTCAAAGGTAAAAAAAAGGGCCTTTTTTCGTGTTTGGTCAATAACTTTCTTATTTTTAGATGGATTTTGAAATTGCATGGCAGAAATGTTAAAGGTGCATTATTGAGCTACCGGGTCTCAAATTTTTTTTTCTGGTTTTTATTTTCAATGCATACTCCTTTGTCATGTGTACACTTTTGGAGCCAAATACAGCTTCAGAACTTTGTGAAAATGGTCAATTTCATTCGTGTTTACTCTTTGCTCTGAATATGTGTTCGGAATTTCTGTTCTAAAAATAAATCTGTCACTTTACACATACATGGCGACAGTATCATCTCTGAGTGTCGTTACTTATGGCATGGTCTTCAGCGTCATATTTTTTTTCCGATTCATGCATGGCCTACGCAAACAAGGCCAAAAATGAACATCGCATAACGTCATATATGGGGATTCTATTTTTGTCACAAACTAAAAATAGATCTAACTAGTGTTCGAAACCTAGTTAGGGAATCCTTCTCAAACTCGTTTACCTGTCATCATAATCGTTCGCATTTTTGCATAAAATGCATTCATTTGTATTGTTTTAAAGAAAAATACCGGCGATATGTATTTTATTTTTGGAAGCATTTTTTCCAGATAGCTCAATAATGCACCTTTAACCACCATGAGATGATGTGTTGCACGCATGACCCAGTTTGGTACCTGAAAGGTCAAGGTCATACATAGAGGTTAAAGGTAAAAAAGGGGCCTTTTTTGTGTTCTATCAATAACTTTCTTATTTTTAGATGGATTTTGAAATTAGTTGGCAGAAATGTTAACCACCATCAGACGATGTGTTGCGTGCATGACCCAAGTTGGTACCTCAAATGTCAAAGTCAAACTAAGAGGTCAAAGGACAAAAAGGGGCCCTTTTTTAGTGTTCAGTCAATAACTTTCTTATTCCTGGATAGATTGTGAAATTACATGGCAGAAATATTAACCATCATGAGACGATCTTGTGCACGCTAGACCCAGGTCGGTACCTCCAAGATCAAGGTCATACTAAGAGGTCAGAGGAAAAAAAGTTTTTTTGTTTTTTTTGTCCAGTCAATAACTTTTTTATTTCTGGTGGACTTTATAAAGTAACCCTGCAGAAAGGTTCACCGTCATTAGACCATTAGTCATGTGCAAGACCAAGGTCCATACCTCCAATGTCAAGGTCATACCTAGAGGTCAAAGGTAAAAAAGGAACAGCCAATAACTTCCTTATTCTTTGATGGATTATGAAATTACTTGGCAGAAATGTTAACCATCATGAGACGATGTGTTGACTTCAGAGGTCAAGGCCATACTTAGAGGTCAAAGGTAAAAAAGGGCTTTTTTGTGTACAGCCAATAACTTTTTTATTTTTAGCTCACCAGAGCCGAAGGCTCCGGGGGAGCTTATAGGATAGGCAGTTGTCCGTCGTCTGCGTCGTCGTCGTCTGCGTCTGGTGACGTCAACACTTTTAAACGACATCTCCTCTGAAGCCGCTAGGCCGATTGGGCCCAAATTTCATCTGTAGCATCCTTGGGTTGGGGGATTGAAAGTTTGTGTTTTTTATGAAATTCGGCTAATTAGTTTGGTTGCTATGGCAACTTAGAGTTTCCATAGACTTATAATGGGGAAAATTGAAAAATGGCATTTACTGCCAAGCAGCTGCAGATATTTTGACAAAACTTTCATAGAAATATTCCTTAGGTAATCTTCTATCTGCCATATGATTTTAGGCCTACTGCTCATTTGTATTGGTTGCCATGGAAACCAAATTGAAAAAAATAGAAAAAAAAAAATACTTAAAAAATCATCTCCTCAGAAACCGTATGCTCTATGAGGCTGAGAGTTTATGGAAATATTCACCATATTTGCCTTTACAGGTTTTGTGTTTTTAATGAAATTCGGCTCTTTAGTTTGGTTGCTATGGCAACTTAGATTTTCCATAGACTTATAATGGGGAAAATTGAAAAATGGCATTTGCTGCCAAGTTATTGCAGATATTTTGACAAAACTTTTATAGAAATGTTCCTTGAGTAAATGTCTCTCAGCCATATGCTTCAATGCCAACATGGGGGTCCCCCAGGTTAAGCCGGGGCCATGCCCCACCCCCTCCACTTCATAAAAGGCCATATAACTCGGAAACCATCCAGATCCCCACCCCAAAACCATATATATTCTTGTTCCTTATGATAAGATGCATTCAGTGACACCAACCTGGGGGTCCTCCGGTACATGCCGGGGTCATGCCCCACCCCCTCCATTCCATAAAAGGCCCAATATCTTGGAAACCTTACAGATCCCCACCCATAAACCATATATATTCTTGTTCCTTATGAAAATATACATTCACTGACACAAACTTGGGGGTCTCCCAGGGTGTGCCTGGGCCTTGCCCCACCCCTTCTTCTTCACAAAAGGCCATATATCTCAGAAACCATTTAGATCCCCACCCCAAAACCATATATATTCTTGTTCCTTATGATAAGACGCATTCAGTGACACCAACCTGGGGGTCCCCCGGCCTGTGCCGGGGTCATGCCCCACCCCCTCCATTTCATAAAAGACCCAATATCTTGGAAACCTAACAGATCCCCACCCCTAAACCCTATATATTCTTGTTCCTTATGAAGAGACTCATTCATTGACACCAATTTGGGGGTCTTCCTGGGTGGGCTGGGGCCTTGCCCCACCCCTCCACTTACAAAAGGCCATCTATCTCAGAAACCATTCAGATCCCCATGCCAAAACCTTATATATTCTTCTTTCTTATGATATGACGCATTCATTGACACTAACCTGGGGGTCCCCCAGGATGTGCCGGAATCGTGCCCCACCCCTTCATTTCATCAAAGACCCAATATCTTGGAAACCTTACAGATCCCCACCCCTAAGCATATATATTGTTGTTCCTTATGATAAGACACATTCATTGACGTCAACCTGGAGGTCTTTCGGGTCAAGCCAGGGCCTTGCCCCACCCCACCACTTCACAAAAGGCTATATATCTCAGAAACTGTTCAGAGCCCCACCCCTAAACCATATATAATTATCTTCTTTGTGATAAGAAACATTCAAATAACACTAGCTTGGGAGTCGTCCGGACTGCCTGGGTCATGCCCCACTGCTTTACTTTATTAAAAGCCATATATCTCAGAAATCATTCCGATCCCCACCCATAAACTATAATATTCTTGTTCCTTATGATAAGACTCGTTCAGTCACACCAGCCTGGGAGTCACTTTGTGCTACAGCAATGCACCCCGCCCCTCCACTTTAAAAGGCCATATATTTCAGAAACCATTCAAATCCCCACCCCATAATCATATATGTTCTTGTTCCTTATCAATAGCACACCCACTTGGGGGTCGCAGGGGCCATTCCTCTCCTCTCCACGTGATAGAAGGGCCTCATATATCAGAAACCATTCAGATTCCCACCCATAAACCATATATATATATATATATATATTCTTGGTCCTTATAGGGACAACAATCTTGGGCTTTCCTGGGATCAACAGGACATGCCCCAACCCCTCCACCGCTTAAGAGGCCTTATAACTCTGGTATACAGATCCCCACTGCTACACCATATTTATTCTTATTCCTTATGATAAGACGCATTTAGTGATACCAGCCAGGGCTCCATTTTGTCCATGCGCTACACCCTCTACTTAATAAAAGGCCTAATGTTTTAGATACTGAGTCCAGATGGATGCTCATTTGGATATAGGGGTTCATTTGGGAGACTTTATCCATCATAGTGCAGATTATATTTTCTGGTCCTTGGGGATCATTGAGTTCATTTAGAATCATTTTGAAAATAGAGTTCTGCCTAAGCCGGTGCTAGAGGGCTTGGCCGGTGTAGCACTTTTCAGTATTGGTCATGAACAGACTCAATAAAACCGAGTCTGCTATTTTTGTTTATTTGGTGTATTCTTTGCTTCCAAAGGATCTAACTATTCAGAACTTATTTATAATTGGTAGATTAAAATGATGTCATGTTAAAATACATGTACATGGCTGTCAATGGGCAGTGCCCACCTGAGCTCTGGTGAGCATAGTGGCCCATGGGCCTCTTGTTTTATGAACATTTGTAAAGTTCCTTTGCAGAAATGTTCATCTTCATTAGATGATGTGTTGCACACAAGACCCAGCTCAATACCTCCAATGTCAAGGTTATACTTAGAGGTCAAAAATGGGGGAGACATCTGTGTTTTTGTAGAAAAATTAATTCTAGTTTTTCTTATTTCTGCTCTAAAATATAGATTGTGGATATTCCTTGATGAGGCACTTCTAGTGAGTACCCACAATCTATATTTTGAGCAGAAATAAGAAAAATATTACAATTTTTCATCTCAATCTCATTTTCATTTTTTTGGCAATAAAGGTTACATTGTACTTGTATAAGCGAGTTTTCCTATGGACAGAATATTTTTTTTTAAAACAAGAATTAATCTTCATTAAAGCTGACTTTGACCGGCCTCTGTGGCCTAGTGGATAAGAGCGCTGACTCTTAATCATTTGGTCTCTCACCGCTGTGGGTTCGAGCCTGGCTCGGATCACATGTGAGATGCCAAGTTTTGCAACGGAAGGTCAGGTGGTTTTTCTCTGGGTACTCTGGTTTTTGCCCACCTCTAATTAATTATTGGCTCGATATGAGTGAAATAATCTTGAAAGGGCCGTAAAACCAAAACCAAAAAAAAAAAAAAAAATAGTGGACTTTCTCTGTATATTTTAGGTTCAACACCCCCTCCAAACTGTGGTGACTATGGTATTCTGTGTTGGAACAGTTCGAACCACGATTGTATCCAGGCATCACAGCTGTGCGATGGATATCAAGACTGTGTCAATAATGAAGATGAATCAATGTGTGGGGGTAAGTCCATGCAGCCCAACCTCATTATTCAGTCGACCCTCTTTATACCAAGATTGGACATAAAAGTTAGTGATTCCTCAGCTGAAGATGACACAGATTCACCCATTCCCACATGGGAACATTGTGAATTTTGCTGATTTTTACAGTGTTGCGCCTGACAGCAACTTCAAATAGTTGTTATTTCATAATGAATGTTTTACACCAGACTCGGCATGAATGTTGACTGGGCAGTAGCATTTCAAACACAACCTTACTAGGCTAAATCATTGTTGCCGTGATAAAGAGGGGTATCTGAAAGCTGACAAAATGTGCGATTTCCCATGTATTTTTAGCTCACCTGAGCACCAAGTGCTCATGGTGAGGTATTGTGATCAGTGAATGTCCGTCATCCATTGTGAATCGTCTGCCGTGCATCGTCAACAATTTGATTTAAATGTGAACTCCTCCTAAACTCTTGGGCCAATTTGATTCACAGGAATGTTGCCTGGGTGGCTCCCTACCAAAATAGCTAAAATCGTTCTGCTCCGATGAACAAGATGGCCACCAGAGCTAAAAATAGAAAAATCTTTAAACACCAACTCCTACTGTACCCTTTGGCCAATTTCAATCAAACTTCACAGAAATGTTGCTTAGGTGACTCTTTACTAAAATAGCTAAAACGATCCCGCTCAAATGAGCAAAATGGCCGCCAGAGCTAAAAGTAGAAAAACATCGTAAATTTGCTTCAAACACGAACTCCTCCTAAACCCTTGGACCAATTTGATTAAAACTTCACAGGAAAGTTGCCTAGGTGACTCCCTACCAAGTGGCTAAAACCGTTCCGCTCTGACAAACAAGATGGCCACCAGAGCAAAAAATAGAAAAAAATCTTTAAACGACAACTCCTCCTGTACCTTTAAGCCAAGTTCATTCAAACTTCAGAAGAATGTTGCTTTTATGACCCTCTACCAAAATATCCTTGACCTTGACCTTGAAAGTCAAACTCACTCAAGATATTGCCAAAAGGAACATTTGTGTGAAGTTATATTGAAATTGGTCCAGAAATGAAGGCGCTAGAGGGATTACAAAGTTTTTCTAAAAATAGGCACAGTGACCTTGACCTTGAAAGTCAAACACACTTGAGATATTGTCAAAAGGAACATTTGTGTGAATTATATTAAAATTGGTCAAGAAATGTAGGCGCTACAGCGATTACAAAGTTTTCTAAAAATAGCCACAGTGACCTTGACCTTAAGGCCATGACCTTGAAAGTCAAACTTGCTCGAGATATTTTTATCAGGAACATTTGTGTGAAGTTATATTGAAAACGGTGGACAAATATAGGCGCTAGAGCGATGACAAAGTTTTTCTAAAAATAGCCACAGTGGCCTTGACCTTGAGGCCACGACCTTGAAAGTCTAACTCACTTGAGATATTGTCATAATGATCATTTGTGTGAAGTTATATTGAAATCTGTGAAGAAATGTAGGCGCTAGGGCGATAACGTGACTTTTATAGCAGCCGTGACCTTTTGACCCCTTGAGATGGCCCCTTTGGGCGGAGCCAACTTTAACGTCCCTCTCGCGCGCCCTCAACATGTAAGGAAATCATGTAGCAAATATGGTTGAATTCTGGCCAGTGGTTAAGGAGGAGATAGCGTGACGGACAGACGGTCAGACGGACAGACGGTCAGATGGACAGACGGACGGAGGCGTTCACAATATCCCCGAACGCTTTTTTTAAAACGGTGGGGATAACTAGAGCGAGCAGTCGATGGCAAGCCATCACAAATCCCCACACTTTTGCCACATTGCAGACCTGACCTTTTGACCCCTTGAGATCGCCCCTTTGGGTGGAGCCAACACTAACATCCCTCTTGCACGCCCTCACCATGTAAGGAAGTCAAGTAGCAAATATGGTTGCATTCCGGCCAGTGGTTAAGGAGGAGATAGCGTGACGGATGGATTGACAGACGGTCAGACGGACGGAGGCATTCACAATATCCCCGAACGCTTTTTTAAAAGCGTGGGGATAAACCGTGTAAATTTGCTTCAAATGCGAACTCCTCCTAAACCCATTGGCCAATTTTATTTAAACTTTACAGGAATGTTGCCTAGGTGACTCCCTACCGATATAGCTAAAATTGTTCTGCTCTGATGAATAAGGTGGCTGCCAGACCTAAAAATAGAAAAAAAAAAACTTGAAACGACAACATCTGTACACATGGGCCAATTTCATTCAAACTTCATGGGAATGTTGCTTAGGTGTCCTTCTTCCAAATAGCTAAAACAGTTCTGGTCTGATGAGCAAAATGACCTTCATAGCTAAAAATAGAAAAACATCATAAATTTGCTTCAAACACAAACTCCTCCTAAACCCTTGGGCCTATTTGGTGCAAACTTCACAGGAATGTTTCTTAGACGACTCCATACCAAAATAGCTAAAATCTTTCTGCTCTGACAAACACAATGGGGACCAGAGCTAAAAAAAGAAAAAAATCTTGAAACGACAACTCCTCCTGAACCCTTGGGCCAATTTCATTCGAACTTCATTGGAATTATGCTTGGATGACCTTCTACCAAAATAGCTAAAACAATCTTGCTCGGATGAACAAAGTGGCTGCAAGAGCTAAAAATAGAAAAACATTGTAAATTTGCTTCAAAAGTGAACTTTTCCTAATCCCTTGGGCCAATTGGATTCAAACTTCACAGGAATGTTGCCTTGGTTGTCATTTGGGTGACATGGAGACTCCCTTCCAAAATAGCTCAAATCATTTTGCTCTGACAAACAAGATGGCTGCCAGAGCTAAAAATAGAGAAAAAAAAATCTTCAAATGACAACTGCTTCTGTACCCTTGGGCCAATTTCATTAGGCATATAGATGACCCTCTACCAAAATAGCTAAAACGATCCCGCTGTGGGGAACAAAATGGCCACCAGAGCTAAAAATAGAAAAACATTGTAAGTTTGCTTCAACCGCAAACTCTTCCTAAACCGGTGGACAAATATAGGCGCTAGAGCGATGACAAAGTTTTTCTAAAAATAGCCACAGTGACCTTGACCTTGAGGCCACGACCTTGAAAGTCACCCTCAGATTTCATTTCAGCAGCTGGCTGGGCTATACCGCAAATTTTTTTCCTCACGTGGGGTGGGGGGGTGGGTGGGGAGGGGGGGAGACAAGTGCCCCCTTCCAACCCACCAAAGGTATATCTTCAGTGGGGAGCCGCATGAAAAAAAAGGTCATTTTTTGTTTAGGACAACTCATCCTGCCAAAAAATAGCAGCCAGGGATGGGAAATGCAGATTTAAGGTGATTCTGGGACTCAAAAATGGGAGAGGGTGGCAGACACGGAAAAAGGTATAGCTGTGTGTGAAAAGGTTATTGGAAATTTTCAAGAATATTTTATTTAATACTCCAAAACAAATGTAGATATTTGTTAGAATCGCCTCAGTGATAATTTTGGGCTTTAGTTTTGATTTTCTATAAAATAAAGATCCATTATATTCAAACTTCAATGCTTGAACCCTTTTGGGATCCTGAAAATTTATTCCAGATAAGGTTAGATAGACCTGCTGAGTACCCATAATGATCCTAAGTATTGGGAGAGATAGGTCTAAGCAAACTGTGTAGACCCAGATCAGACTGCTCCTGAAGGAGCAGTCTGATCTGAGTCTACACTGTTTGCCTTTCTGTCTGCACCTTTTTGGCTCCTTGCAGGGTCGTGAACAAATTTGTTAAAATTTTAGGAGAATTACAGCAAGTCCTCAAGTTGTCCGAAAATTTTAGGATTTTTACGGAATTTACCTAGCACACAAGTCTGGAGGCACACAAGGATAATAAAGGGATACCCTACGCACCACTACCCCCATTGGGGCTTGGAAAAATAGACAGGGCTGCATTGTACTTACATATAGAGCTGAAACCAACCGGTGCGAAACACTGATAAACAGCTTAGAAGGTCTTAGCCTGCCCAGGGAAATAGGTGCAAGTTAGATTGTTTCATAAACATTAGGGGTTTCTTTTGGTGACAGGCTTTGAGATGTAGTCTCATCTCAGAGTTGGAAAAAAGTCCATCTCAGAGTTGGAAAAAAGTCCCACAAAATCGGAAGCAACATCTTTAAAATGACCTAAATAGTGTTGACGGGGATGTAGAACCGCAAAACAAACAAAACCTTTTTGATCTTCTAAAATAATGGTGAGTAATGATGATGAGTAAAAAAATGAGTAATTATTAGTACTGATGAGTAAACACAACATACATTTTCATGATCCGGTCCCCGCCCATCGGGGCTTGAAGAAATAGATGGGCTGCATGATGCTTCCACGCAGAGCTGAAACCGCTACCCCACACAAGTACTGGTAAACTGCTTAGAGGATCTAAGCCTGCTCAGGCAAAGCGGTGCGAGTTGGACCTTCCATGGTTATAAACCCTATTGGTTTTATTGGGCGACAGGGCTTGAGATGTCGGCGGTAAAGTTTACAATGTATTTGTATAGGCGTGTTGTTGCCTAATGTGGGTTCCATATAAGGCTCCTGAGGACTTCTGTTGGGTCTTTAGCCCAAGTTCCATCTTCCTGTGGGACTAACCCCTCCCCACTTACACACACCCACCCTTCACCTGACCAATAGACTTTATTCACCATTTTTGCATTATTTGCTGGCTCCCAGCTTACACTTTATCAATATTGGAAAAACAGGTAACCAGACCCCCTGACCTTGAAAGGTCAGGGGGTCTGGTTACCTGTTTTCCCAACACTGATAATCTTCAGACTAGGAACCAGCAGATAATGAAAATAAGGTGATTTTACCTTGATCAAGTTGAGTAAGCATGGAGTGTAATTTATTTCTCTGTATGTCCCCATATTTACCTGTAAAGTTTGATTGCTTGGGGATTTGACCAACTGCAACTTGTTAATGTGCTGGTAATTGTATGAGCAAGCATTATAAAATAAAAACAGATAGGGTAATATCACTATTAAGATTTCTCTCATGAAAATTTGAAAACTTTGGAGAGATTATTACCAACATAATCAAGACTTGCTCCCCAATGTTACTTTCTGCCTTTGCCTTGATTACCAGTGTCTTACCATGACTTCCAATATCCCTGGCTACCATTGTCTAAACCATGGCTACCAGTTCTAAACCATTGCTACCATTATCTAAAACATGGCTACCAGTGTCTGAGTCATTGCTACCATTGTCTTAGCAATGCTACCAGTGTGTAAACAATGGCTGCCATTGTCTAAACCATGGCAGCCAGTGTCTAAATCATGGCTATCATTGTCTTACCATGGCTTCCAGTGTCAAAACCATAGCTGGCAGTGTTTAAACTGTGGCTACCAGTGCCTAAGCCATGGCTGCCAGTGTCTTAATCATGGCTATCATTATCTTACCTTGGCTACCAGTGTCTAAACCATAGCTAGCAGTGATTAAACTGTGGCTTCCAGTGTCTAAACCATGGCTACCAGTGTCTAAATCATGGCTACCAGTGTCTTACCATAGCTACCAGTATCTAACCCTGGCTATCATTGTCTAAACCATCGCAATCATTGTCTTACCATGACTACAGTGTCTTTTTCATGACTACCAGTGCCTAACCCTAGCTGCCATTGTCTAACCCTGTCTACCAGTGTCTAAACCAAGGTGATCACTGTCTTACCATGCCTTTTTCATGGCTACCAATGTCTAACCATCACTGCCATTGTCTAACCCTGTCTACCAGTGTCTAAACCAAGGTGATCATTGTCTTGCCATGGCTACAGTGTCTTTTTCATGGCTACCAGCGTCTGACCCTGGCTGCCATTGTCTAACCCTGTCTACCAGTGTCTAAACCAAGGTGATCAGTGTCTTGCCATGGCTACAGTGTCTTTTTCATGGCTACCAGCGTCTGACCCTGGCTGCCATTGTCTAACCCTGTCTATCAGTGTCTAAACCATGGCGATAAATTGTCTTGCCATGACAACAGTGTCCAGTGTCTAGCCATAGCTACCAATGTCATTTAATTTACAGGTGGAAGATCATGTAATTCCAAGACAATGTTCAAGTGTCGTTCAGCAGAAGGTTGTGTCACTAGAAAAGACATCTGCAATGAAGTTGACAATTGTCCTGATGGCTCCGATGAACTTGGATGCAGTAACTTCACAGGTAGGCAGTGTATCACACAGTGACAAGTGTATGTTACTTTTCCTGTGATTTAACCCTTCTCTTGCCGAATATTCAGTTTAGCCACACCCATTTCTGACTTTGAACCAATTAGATTACTTGATGTTATTTATTCCTACAAATTCATAAATTGAATGTCAAACAGTGTAGATCCTGATCAGATGGCTTCTTCAGAAGCCATCTGATCTGGATCTACGCTGTTTGCAAAGGAAAGGGTTGTCGTGAACAGCAGGACAAGAGTTAAAAATCTCTGATTGGGGAAAAACTGTACAGCTAGACAATAAAACCTACACACTGTATTTGCCATACTAAGAGCCCAAGTATGCTTAGACATTTCAGTTTCACTCTTTGTATGCTGGGTAGTTCATCACGCTAACAAGTCTGTGAAATGAACAGCCCCTTACACCCAAATTTATACAGGGAAAACTGGGGTTTATGGGGAGGGGGGTATACATTATTTTCCTTATTTCTGCTCCTAGACATAGGTTGTGGGTACTCATTAGAACCGCCTCAATGAGGCAGTTCTAACGATTACCCACAAATTGTTTTGAGTATAAATATGAATAATATCACAAATTTTCATCTGAAATTTGCCGTTTTGGAGATGTAAAAAAGTGCATTATGACACATAGGTGTGTTATCACATTGTTTTTAGCAGCAGACAACATACTGAAATTCTTTTCTTATTTTTCCTAGAAAACTGGATTTGACATTTCATACAGAGAAAATTTGCATGAAATGTCAAGTCCTGGTGTCTGGGAAAAACAAGAAAATGATCAACAATTTGTTATGCCCCCGCCTATTCGGAGAATAGCGGAGGGGCATTAAGTTTTACCCCTGTCCATCCGTTCGTTTCTCCGCACTAACAAATGTATAGTTAGGTGGCTATGTAAATGGACAGAATCAATTTAAGTCAATGGGATTTATTCCGTTAGACACCGAAAATACTTCTTTTCTGTGGCTAAAAGTAGCCACTTAAGTATCAATCCTGCCAAAAATAGCCACATAAGTATACATCCGTGAGAACATCAGTCCGTTCGTCCGTCCCGACATTGTGTCCGGGCCATAACTCCTAAACCGTATGGAATATATTCATGAAACTTCACAGGTGCATTCATCACACTGAGACGATGTGTCATGAACAAGGAAGACAACTCTTGCATTTTTGGTTTTTGAATTATCTGCCCTTACTTTTATATAGTAAAACTGGGGTTTAGAGGGGTAGAACTATTTTTCTTATTTCTGCTCTAAAATATAGCTTGTGTGTACTCGTTAGAACCGCCTCATTGAGGCTGTTCTAAAGAGTGCCCACAATCTATATTTTGAGCAGAAATAAGAAGCATATCACAATTTTTCATCTGAAAATTTTCTTTTTTCGGCTGTAAAGTTTACTATGTATTAGTATAGGTGTGTTTTCATAATGCAGGTGCAACCTTTTGCTCCTTGTGCCGATGTTTGACATGTTTGTTTGGTCCAAACATGTCCAAAAGTGGTGTAATAAGCATATTATTATACCCCATCCACACACAGAGTTTGAGGGGGTATATAGGAGAAAGCTTGTCCCGTTTGTCTTTTTGTTTGTTTGTCACTGCCAGAATTTTGCATCACAAACACATGGCTATATAATTCTGACCCATTGAACCCCACTTTTATTTAGTAAAACTGGGGTTTACAAGGGTAAAACAAGAATGAAGGCAATGATCAGAAATCGATACTATCAACCCACAGTCCCATCAGAGACACCAAAGGGAAAGAAACACAAACATGAAACAACAGACCCTAATGGAAACATCAATAGAGGAAAGCCAAAAGGACAGTTACTTTCCCACTAAATGGCCAATTGGCTATCCAAAACAAAATAATATAAGCGATACACACACTCAAAGACAAGCCATGACAAAAACAAACCGCGACAGAAGAACCGCCTTGGAACGGTCAGTGAAACGAATTCCGCTGGGGGCTTAAATTAATTTTATGTGGCCATAATCCTCCCCTATGTTTTGAGCAGAAAAAGGAAAAATATCACAATTTTTTCATCTTAAGATTTTAGTTTTTTCCATGGTAAAATTTCCAATGTACATGTATTTGTAAAGGCTTTTTTCGTAATGGTCTGGGGCCAGTTGTTCAAAACAAACAACATTGTTAGTTAAAGTATCGTTAAAACTTTGAACATCAAATATGGCAAATATGCTAAAATTTTTGCTGAAAAATGTGAGCAGCTTTTGCAGATGCAAAAGCTGCTCACATTTTGTCAGCAAAAATACCAAAATTTTAAATATTGTACTTGCTAGAACACTTAACAATATGACCACTAACAAGCTCGTTAAGCTAATGATGCTTTGAACAACTGGCCCTAGGACAACAACTTGAAAAATACTTGAGGTATTCAAATGAATCTTTACACACTTGTAAAGGAACTGTGCAGAAGCGTGATGCACAAGGGCTATAACTCTGCAATATTAGCAGAAGTTATTATTGGACTTTGTATTGCCTTTATTCAAAATTATGTTTGAAAAGTTTGCAAGAAGGTATAGAAGACAACATATTCAGATGACATTTTTAGGTTCAGTTGTTCTGGGCTTCTTAACCTATTTTGTACCGGAAACCCCCAAAACGGGTAGTTGGCAAACAGTGCAGGCCCAGATCAGATGCTGCAGAATGTGGCATCTTATCAGGGCCTACACAGTTTGCAAAACCCTCAGCCAATTTCCAAATAGATTTTGAAGAAAACACAACCTGACACCCCGAAACACCTGCTATATATAAGGAGGAAGATTGCATTTGGTACAAAACGGGTTAAGAAGCCTCTGTGGTGCAGTGGTTGTGCTACTCGCCTAGTAAACCAGGGATTGCAGGATCAATCCTGATATTCTCCAGACTTTTGGATGAGTCTTTAAACCGAGGTCCGCTCTCCGTATGACCTTAGCTGTTGGTGAGACGTAAAGCTCAAACACTCACTCACAAAATGGCTTTGTTTGTTTGTTTGATTTGAGGTTTAACGTCCCCGTCAACACTGTATAGGTCGTTTTGGAGATGTTGCTTCCAATTTTGTGGGACTTTTACCCGATATTGAGATGAAATGACATCTCAAGCCCTGTCGCCCAATGAAACCAATAGGGTTTATAAGCATGGGTGGTCTGACTCACACCGCTTTGCCTGGGCAGGCTTATATCCTCTTAAGCGGTTTACCAGTCAGTTTCAGCTCTGCATGGAAGCATCATGCAGCCCATCTATTTCTTCAAGCCCCGATAGGCGGGGGCCGTCACAAAATGGGTTAAGGGTTCATGACTTAAATGTATATTTCAGAAACGAATTTCACAAGCTGCAATAATAACTTCACCTTCCACTGCAAGTATGAGGACAGATGCATACCTTACATGTTTACTTGTGATGGTACACCGCAGTGTCAACATGCAAGTGATGAAAACTTGGGGTATTGTATGGGTAAGTGTTAGATTAAGTCCGTGTAGGTGTGCTTGATTATCGTATTTACCCTAAATATTCGGACACCTTAAGGGGAATGGGAAGCCAACAGGGGAGGCAACTCCTGCAAAATTATTTTTGGCTCCCATGTCATTAGGGGTCAACTCTTAAAGGAAAAGAATTTGCTCCTGAGAAGCAAATTTTTTCTTTAAGAGTAGACCCCTTTTTAGCTCACCTGTCACGTAGTGACAAGGTGAGCTTTTGGGATCACTTTTTGTCCGTCGTGCGTCCGTCCGTGTGTGCGTGCGTCCGTGCGTCCGAAAACTTTTCTTCAAACGACATCTCCTCCTAAACCACTGATCAGATTTTGACCAAACTTCACAGGAATGATCCTTAGGTGGTCCCCTTTCAAAGTTGTTCAAATGGTTCCGGTCCATTGCTTATATAGGTCACAGGAGCCAAAAATAGATTTTTTTCACCGAAAACTTAAAAAATCTTCTTCTCTGAAACCGCAAGGCCCAGGTCTTTGATATTTGGTATGAAGCTTCATCTAGTGGACCCCTACCAAGATTGTTCAAATTATAGTGCTGGGGCCAAAAATGCCCCCGCACGGGGGCCCTTTGGTTTTGCATGGACTTATATGGGGAAAATCTTTAAAAATCTTCTTCTCTGAAACCGCAAGGCCCAGATCTTTGATATTTGGTATGAAGCTTCATCTAGTGGACCCCTACCAAGATTGTTCAAATTATAGTGCTGGAGCAAAAAATGCCCCTGCACGGGGGCCCTTTGGTTTTACATGGGCTTATATAGGGAAAATCTTTAAAAATCTTCTTCTCTGAAACCGCAAGGCCCAGGTCTTTGATATTTGGTATGAAGCTTTATCTAGTGGACCCCTACCAAGATTGTTCAAATTATAGTGCTGGAGCTAAAAATGCCCCCGCATGGGGCCCTTTGGTTTTACATGGGCTTATATAGGGAAAATCTTTAAAAATCTTCTTCTCTGAAACCGCAAGGCCCAGGTCTTTGATATTTGGTATGAAGCTTCATCTAGTGGACCCCTACCAAGATTGTTCAAATTATAGTGCAGGAGCTAAAAATGCCCCCTGCACGGGGGCCCTTTGGTTTTACATGGGCTTATATAGGGAAAATCTTGAAAAATCTTCTTTTCTGAAACCGCAAGGCCCAGGTCTTTGATATTTGGTATGAAGCTTCATCTAGTAGACCCCTACCAAGATTGTTCAAATTATAGTGCTGGGGCCAAAAATGCCCCCGCACCAGGGCCCTTTTGTTTTACATGGGCTTATATAGGGAAAATCTTGAAAAATCTTCTTCTCTGAAACTGCAAGGCCCAGGTCTTTGATATTTGGTATGAAGCTTCATCTTGTGGACCTCTACCAAGATTGTTCAAATTATAGCCCTGGGGCCAAAAATGCCCCCGCTCCGGGGCCCTTTGGTTTTACATAGACTTAGATAGGGAAAATCTTGAAAAATCTTCTTCTCTGAAACCACAAGGCTTAGGTCTTCGATATTTGTTATGACGCTTCAGCTAGTGGACCTCTATAAAGATTGTTCAAATTATAGGCCTGAGACCAAAAATGCCCCCGCCATGTGGCCCTTTGGTTTTACATAGACTTATATAAGGAAAATCTTTAAAAATCATCTTCTCTGAAACACAAGGCTTAGGTCTTTGATATTTGTTATGAAGCTTCAGCTAGTGGACCTCTACCAAGATTGTTCAAATTATAGCCCTGGGGCCAAAAATGCCCCCGCTCCGGGCCCCTTTGGTTTTACATAGACTTATATAGGGAAAATCTTGTTTTACATAGACTTCTATATGCAGGGTAAACCTTTAAAATCTTCTTTTCTGAAACCAGAAAGCCCAGGTCTTTCATATTAGATATGAAGCTTCATCTTGTGGACCTCTACCAAGATTGTTCAAATTTTAGCCCTGGGGCCAAAATTGACCCTGCCCGGGGCCCACTTGTTATGCTTTGGATCAGGTGAGCGAACCAGGGCCCTCTGGGCCCTCTTGTTTAGCAAGACTGAGCTTATAGAAAAGCAAACAGAAAGCCCTGAAAGTTGTCTCACAAGCTGCAACAGTAACTTCACATTCCACTGCGAGTACGAGGACAAATGTATACCGTACATGTTTACTTGTGACGGTACTCCGCAGTGTCAACACACAAGTGATGAAAACTTGGGGTATTATATGGGTGTTATAGTTCAAACAAACTGACCTGAGACTGGTGAACATAATTTCACCCCCGTCTGAATGCATGTATTTATCTTCGCCGTCTCCCGAAGATTGCGGTATTGTTATTCAATACATAGGGTTGCAATTCACGATATGCCAAAAACTCACAAGAAGTTTACGAAAGCCGATGTATCGGGCAATCAAACAAATTGACCTGAGACTGGTGAACTCTATTAACATAGTTTCACACCCGACTGAATACATGTATTTATCTTTGCCATCTCCCGAAGATTGCGGTATTGTAATTCAATACATAGGGTCGCATTTAACGATATTCCGAAAATTCACGAGAAGTTTACGAAAGCTGATATATCAGGCAATAACATTGACTAATTTATTCTTTGCATAAAGGTCAGTCTCATGTCAAATTGTTCGAACTGTAGATGAATTGGTGTGATTACCGTATTTACCCTAAATACCCTTCAGGGGAGGCAACTCATGCAAAATTATTTTTGTCTCCCCTATCAATAGGGGTCAGCTCTTAAAGGAAAGAATTTGCTCCTGAGGAGCAAATTCTTTCCTTTAACAGTAGACCCCTTTTTCAGTAAGACTGATCTTAAAGAAAAGCGACCAGGAAGACCCGAAAGTTGTCTCCCTTTGAAAAATGGTGGAAAAATCTTCCAGGTGTTCCCATTCCCCTTAACTCTGTATCATAATATTTCTGAAATTTGAACAAGTACAATTAACCTCCCGATTTTGGGCCTTAAGAAAGCTGAATGAGTGCGGCATCCCATCTGGGTTTACACTGTTTGCCTAGGCCTGTCTGTCCGAATACATATGGTAACTAGAATTGTGCAGTTGATGGCATGCCATCGCATTTCCCCACGCTTCCCTTGGATTTGATATGTTACATGATCACGTTCTGAAAACTTTTGATTTTTGATGTCCCAGGGCCACTCCCCCTGGCCCTGGCCCCAGGGGTGGGATCAAAATTTTGAAAGTGTCATGCACTCCCCAGACCAAAGATGGATCAGTTTCCAAGAATTCATGTTTGTATCTATAACAGTCTAGAAGGAGTTATCTGGTAATAGTTATGGAGAGGGTGGGGCCTCTACCCCTGGCCCAAGCCCCAGGGGTGAGATAAAAATTCCCGAACATGTCATGCACTCCCCAGACCAGAGATCTATCAGTTCCCAAGGTTTCACGTTTGTACCTCTAATGGTCTAGGAGGAGTTATCTGGTAATAGTTATGGAGAGGGTGGGTGTTTGACCTCTGGTGACCTCCACATTGACCCGAGGTTCGAATTTTGATTGCAATTTATTTTACTTATCATGCCATTAGATTTGATATGTTACATGACCACGTTCTGAAAACTTTGATTTTTTACCTCCTGGGGCCCCTACCCCTGGCCCTAGCCCCAGGGGTGAGATCAAAATTCAGAAAGTTTCATGCACAGACCATAGCTCTATCACTTTCCAAAGTTTAAGGTTTGTATCTCGAAAGGTCTAGGACTGAGGAGTTATCTGGTAAGATGGATGGCAAAGGTGATTACAATATCCCCACTTTTTCTTTTGAAAAGGGTGGGGATAAATATGGTAGTCTTTCTTCATAAGCGGGACACATGAAAATGTATAACTTAGCATGTGAGATTATTGGGGTATTGCAAGGATATTTGTGAATGTTGTCTTCACATTACGAAAACACGCCTATACAAATACATTGTAAACTTCCCCACCAAAAACAAAAATTTTCAGATGAAAAATTGTGATATTTTACTTATTTCTGCCGGCCCCCGCGCATAGGGGCTTGAAGAAATATATGGGCTGCATGATGCTTCCACGCAGAGCTGAATCTGGCCTGCACACTAGTACTGGTAAACCGCTTAGAGGATCTTAGCATGTCCAGGATCCGCGGACTGTCCATGCTAATAAACCCTATTGGTTTCATTTGTCGACAGGGCTGGAGATGTCATTTCATTTTCAGATGCAGTTTTTCATGGCCTCTTAAGGGTTAATTTTCTTCTGGCTATGCCGCTGACAAAATTGGCAAAACAAGCATTGCTGCTAATGAGCGACATGGCTATACAAACATAACTGGTAATGAGAGGCATGGCAAAACAAGCTCAACTGGTGATGAGCCAGATGACAAAACAAGTATAATTGGTAATGTTCCACCCACATGACAAAACAAGTATAATTGGTAATGTTCCACCCACATGACAAAACAAGTATAATTGGTAATGTTCCACCCACATGACAAAACAAGTATAATTGGTAATGTTCCACCCACATGACAAAACAAGTATAATTGGTAATGTTCCACCCACATGACAAAACAAGTATAATTGGTAATGTTCCACCCACATGACAAAACAAGTATAATTGGTAATGTTCCACCCACATGGCAAAACAAGTATAATTGGTAATGTTCCACCCACATGACAAAACAAGTATAATTGGTAATGTTCCACCCACATGGCAAAACAAGTATAATTGGTAATGTTCCACCCACATGGCAAAACAAGTATAATTGGTAATGTTCCACCCACATGGCAAAACAAGTATAATTGGTAATGTTCCACCCACATGGCAAAACAAGTATAATTGGTAATGTTCCACCCACATGGCAAAACAAGTATAATTGGTAATGTTCCACCCACATGGCAAAACAAGTATAATTGGTAATGTTCCACCCACATGGCAAAACAAGTATAATTGGTAATGTTCCACCCACATGGCAAAACAAGCATAACTGGTAATATGTCACAAACTTAGCAAAACAAGCATAATTGGTAATGAGCCATGTGGCAAAACAAGCATAACTGGTAATGAGCCTAATGGCAAAACAATTTGTTTGATTTAAGGTTTAACCTCCCCGTCAACACTGTATAGGTCATTTTGGAGATGTTGCTTCCAATTTTGTGGGACTTTTACCCGACATTGAGATGACATGACATCTCAAGACCTGTCTTCCAGTAAAACCAATAGGGTTTGTAAGTATGGACGGTCCAACTCGCACTTCTTTGCCTGGGCAGGCTTAGATCCTCAAAGCAGTGTGCGGTTCGTTTCATCTCTGCGTGGAAGCATCATGCAGCCCATCTATTTCTTCATGCCCAGATGGGCAAGGCAGCATTGCAAAACAAACATAACTGGTAATAAATCGCATAACAAAACAAGTGCAACTGGTAATGAGCCACATGGCAAAACAAGCATAACTGGTAATGAGCAACATGGCAAAGCAAACATAATTATTATACCCCCGGCATACGAAGTATGCCATGGGGGTATATAGTTTTTGTCTTTTCCGTCTGTCCGTAAACAATTATTTTGTGTCAAAGATATCTCAGGAACTGCTTCACATAGAAACTTGAAATTTTGCACACATGATCAGTATGACTACTTGTATTGTGGGAAAGAAAATAAGGGCCAAGGGGTCAGGCCTTTTAGAGTTATTTCCCTTTGTAGTTTTTGTAAATTTTGTGTCAAAGATATCTCAGGAACTGCTTCACATAGAAACTTGAAATTTTGCACACATGATCAGTATGACTACTTGTATTGTGGGAAAGAAAATAAGGGCCAAGGGGTCAGGCCTTTTAGAGTTATTTCCCTTTGTAGTTTTTGTAAATTTTGTGTCAAAGATATCTCAGGAACTGCTTCACATAGAAACTTGAAATTTTGCACACATGATCAGTATGACTACTTGTATTGTGGGAAAGAAAATAAGGGCCAAGGGGTCAGGCCTTTTAGAGTTATTTCCCTTTGTAGTTCTTGCTGTTTAATAGTGTATATTTTTATTTTGTGTCAAAGATTTTTTTATACCCCCGGCATACGAAGTATGCCATGGGGGTATATAGTTTTTGTCTTTTCCGTCTGTCCGTAAACAATTATTTTGTGTCAAAGATATCTCAGGAACTGCTTCACATAGAAACTTGAAATTTTGCACACATGATCAGTATGACTACTTGTATTGTGGGAAAGAAAATAAGGGCCAAGGGGTCAGGCCTTTTAGAGTTATTTCCCTTTGTAGTTTTTGTAAATTTTGTGTCAAAGATATCTCAGGAACTGCTTCACATAGAAACTTGAAATTTTGCACACATGATCAGTATGACTACTTGTATTGTGGGAAAGAAAATAAGGGCCAAGGGGTCAGGCCTTTTAGAGTTATTTCCCTTTGTAGTTTTTGTAAATTTTGTGTCAAAGATATCTCAGGAACTGCTTCACATAGAAACTTGAAATTTTGCACACATGATCAGTATGACTACTTGTATTGTGGGAAAGAAAATAAGGGCCAAGGGGTCAGGCCTTTTAGAGTTATTTCCCTTTGTAGTTCTTGCTGTTTAATAGTGTATATTTTTATTTTGTGTCAAAGATTTCTCAATAACTACTGTACATAGAAACTTGAAATTTTGCAAACATGATCAGTATGACTAGTTGTATTGTGGGAAAGAAAATAAGGGCCAAGGGGTCAGGCCTTTTAGAGTTATTTCCCTTTGTAGTTCTCTGTCTTTGTGTCCGTAAACAATTATTTTGTGTCAAAGATATCTCAGGAACTGCTTCATATAGAAACTTGAAATTTTGCTCACATGATCAGTATGACTACTTGTATTGTGGGAAAGAAAATAAGGGCCAAGGGGTCAGGCCTTTTAGAGTTATTTCCCTTTGTAGTTCTTGCTGTTTAATAGTGTATATTTTTTTATTTTGTGTAAAGATTTCTCAATAACTACTGTACACAGAAACTTGAAATTTTGCAAACATGATCAGTATGACTAGTTGTATTGTGGGAAAGAAAATAAGGGCCAGGGGGTCAGGCCTTTTAGAGTTATTTCCCTTTGTAGTTCTTGCTGTTTAATAGTGTATATTTTTATTTTGTGTCAAAGATTTCTCAATAACTACTGTACATAGAAACTTGAAATTTTGCAAACATGATCAGTATGACTAGTTGTATTGTGGGAAAGAAAATAAGGGCCAAGGGGTCAGGCCTTTTAGAGTTATTTCCCTTTGTAGTTTTTGTAAACAATTATTTTGTGTCAAAGATATCTCAGGAACTGCTTCACATAGAAACTTGAAATTTTGCACACATGATCAGTATGACTACTTGTATTGTGGGAAAGAAAATAAGGTCCAAGGGGTCAGGCCTTTTAGAGTTATTTCCCTTTGTAGTTCTTGCTGTTTAATAGTGTATATTTATACCCCCGGCATACGAAGTATGCAATGGGGGTATATAGTTTTTGTCTTTTCCGTCTGTCTGTCCGTAAACAATTATTTTGTGTCAAAGATATCTCAGGAACTGCTTCACATAGAAACTTGAAATTATGCACACATGATCAGTATGACTACTTGTATTGTGGGAAAGAAAATAAGGGCCAAGGGGTCAGACCTTTTAGAGTTATTTCCCTTTGTAGTTCTTGCTGTTTAATAGTGTATATTTTTATTTTGTGTCAAAGATTTCTCAATAACTACTGTACATAGAAACTTGAAATTTTGCACACATGATCAGTATGACTACTTGTATTGTGGGAAAGAAAATAAGGGCCAAGGGGTCAGGCCTTTTAGAGTTATTTCCCTTTGTAGTTCTTGCTGTTTAATAGTGTATATTTTTATTTTGTGTCAAAGATTTCTCAATAACTACTGTACATAGAAACTTGAAATTTTGCAAACATGATCAGTATGACTAGTTGTATTGTGGGAAAGAAAATAAGGGCCAAGGGGTCAGGCCTTTTAGAGTTATTTCCCTTTGTAGTTCTCTGTCTTTGTGTCCGTAAACAATTATTTTGTGTCAAAGATATCTCAGGAACTGCTTCATATAGAAACTTGAAATTTTGCTCACATGATCAGTATGACTACTTGTATTGTGGGAAAGAAAATAAGGGCCAAGGGGTCAGGCCTTTTAGAGTTATTTCCCTTTGTAGTTCTTGCTGTTTAATAGTGTATATTTTTATTTTGTGCCAAAGATTTCTCAATAACTACTGTACATAGAAACTTGAAATTTTGCAAACATGATCAGTATGACTAGTTGTATTATGGGAAAGAAAATAAGGGCCAAGGGGTCAGGCCTTTTAGAGTTATTTCCCTTTGTAGTTCTGTATATGCAAAGAAGCTTTTGACATTGCTATTTTCAGCTGAGGTGATGGCACTGGCCGGGGGTATACGTGCCCCACTGGGCACTTTTGTCTAGTTGGTAATGAACTAAATGGCATAACAAGCAAAATTAGTAATTGGCCACATGGCAAAACAATTTTAACTGGTAATGAGCCATGTGGCAAAACAAGCATAACTGGTTATGAGACACATGCCAAAAGCATAATTGGAAAAGAGCCACATGACAAAACAAGCATAACTGGTTTTGCAAAACAAGCATAATATCTGGTTTTGCAAAACAAGCATAACTGTTAATAAGCCCTGTGGCAAAACAAGCATCATTACCTAATATTAGTAATAATATTACCTGGCAAGGCAAGCATAATTTGTAATAGGCCACATGGCAAAACAAGCATAACTGGTAATGAGCATGGCAAAACAAGCATAACTGGTAAATGAGTCATATAGCAAAACAAAGACAGAAATTAATAAGCCACATGGCAAACAACAACAAAAAAAAAACTGGTAATAAGCCACATGGCTAGGCTTACATACAGTGAACAATATGGCAAAACATGTGCAACTGGTAATTAGTAATGAGCAGGGCTCTAGAAGTCCGATTTTTCACCGGTCCAGACCCTTTTTTGAAAATGAAAACCAATTTTGCTGAAAAATTTTGCTGAAAAATCGGTCCGAAAAAAACCCCCAATAAGCTAAAATCGAAGTGAAAAAACAGAGAAATTATACCTGGTTAGGTGTCAAAATGTTTATTGTGCCAGTAATATAATCCAATTATCTCTCTCGGGGATGAATTTGAGTTTGACAGTAAACACGTTTTCGAGATCTCGCCAGGTATCGCAGACTCTCGCGGGATTAAGGCTAATGACAGTCAGTCAGCCAAAACGTGATTAAGCGGTGCGTGATTGTGATATCAAAGAAGCCTTGATCGTGTTTGATCTAATGGCAATCAAACATAATTTGTTTGTTTGTTTTCGTAAACTGTTATACTAAACTATCCTAGCTTGTAAGAATTAAAAGTGTGTTAATTATATCGGCACTTTAAATGGCTCGATTGATCAATAGCACTGGAGCAGTTAAAAAACATTATCATGTTTGGAAGTAATTAAAGAATTTGGGGTATATAAGTTGCAGATTTTCATTTGGTTTTCGCTGTTCAATTTTATTGCAATGGCTCAACGTAGCATCTTATCGATGTTCAAAAAGTCAAACGACCGGATTGGCAACCCGGTTCAAGACAAAATCCGGCTTGGGGAACCGGATAAGGGCATAAACTGTCGGCCTGGCAAACCGACTGAAAAACAATCAGAATGTCGGATTGGCAACCCGACACTGATACATGAACAGGAACAAAACCGGCATGGGGAACCGGATCCTGAAATGAACTGTCAGCCTGGCAAACTGACAGAAATACTATCAGAAAGTCGACGTGGCACAGGGGCGAACATTACTTCATTTTAGAAAGGCAATACTTGTTGTAATGGCTAACAGCAGCACAACGCATTATGAAGCTGGGTACCAACGGTAATTTACTGCATTCAGTAATTCTAAAAATACACCTGGGGAATTTCCAAAATATAATACAGGTACTGGTTCAGGAATAACATGGATAATAGAAAGCAAAATGTGGTACGACTTTCTCTTTATTTCAACTATTTATTTACATAATGAACAATAGATAAATATACACCAAATGATCAAAACATGCCTAAACAAAACATGCACAAACAATCAAACAAAAAACATGCAAAACGAAAAACGAAGCATGCAGCAAAAAACTTGCAAAAATAAGTCAGTGATGACGTCATCGGTCACCTTCTGGACCGATTGGGATTTCAAAATTTCTAGAGCCCTGGTAATGAGCCACATAATAAGACAAACATGACTGGTAATGTACCCCATGGCAAAACAAAGCGTAACTGGTGATGGGCCACCTGACAAACAAACACAACTGATAATGAGCAGCATGGCAAAACAAGCATTACTTGTAATGAGCCACACAGAAAATCAAGCCTAAGTGGTAATGTGTCATATGGCAAAGTGGCGGTTTATTTATGGTGTTGTTTGTTACTTACGGTGTGTATCACTTGTGTCTTTTTATTTTGGATGGCCATATGGCCATTTTGTGGGAAAGTAACTGTCCTTATGGCCTTCCTTTGTTTAGGTTTCCATTATGGTCTGGTCGCTTTATGTTTGTGTTTCTTTCCCTTTGGTGTCTTTGATGGGTGGAGTAAGTTAATTGTATTGATTCCTGATCTTTGTTTTTAGCTCACCTGACCGAAGGTCATGGTGAGCTTTTGTGACCGTAAGATGTCCGGCGTCGTCGTGCGTCGTCCGTCGTCCGTCGTCCGTCGTGCGTAAACTTTTTCTTGTGAACAAACTAGAGGCCACAGTTTTGGTCCAATCATCATCAAACTTGCTCAGAATGATCATCATGACAATATCTCGGTCAAGTTCGAATATGGGTCATGTCGGGTGAAAAAGTAGGTCAGTAGGTCAAATCATAGAAAAACCTTGTGAACACTCTAGAGGGCACAGTTTTGGTCCAATCATCATCAAACTTGCTCAGAATAATTATCATGACAATATCTCGGTCAGGTTCGAATATGGATCATGTAGGGTCAAAAAGTAGGTCAGTAGGTCAAACCATAGATAGTCCTTGTGAACACTCTAGAGGGCACAGTTATGGTTCAATTATCATCAAACTTGCTCAGAATGATCATTGTGACAATATCTCGGTCAAGTTTGAATATGGGTCATGTCGGGTCAAAAAGTAGGTCAGTAGGTCAAATCATAGAAAAACCTTGTGAACACTCTGAAGGCCACTGTTTTGGTCCAATTATCATGAAACTTGCTCAGAATGACCATTGTGACAATATTTCAGTCCAGTTCGAATATGGGTCATATCGGGTTAAAAAGTAGGTCAGCGGGTCAAATCATATAAAAACCTTGTGAACACCCTAGGGGCCACAATTTTGGTCCAATCTTAATCAAACTTGCTCAGAATGATCATCATGACAATATCTCGGTCAAGTTTGAATATGGGTCAAATGGTTCCGGTCCGTTGCACATCTAGGTCACAGGAGCCAAAAACAGATTTTTTTCACCAAAAACTTAAAAAATCTTCTTCTCTGAAACCACAAGGCCCAGGTCTTTGTTATTTGGTATGAAGCTTCATCTAGTGGACCCCTACCAAGATTGTTCAAATTATAGTGCTGGGGCCAAAAATGCCCCCGCACGGGGGCCCTTTGGTTTTAAATAGGCTTATATAGGGAAAATCTTTAAAAATCTTCTTCTCTGAAACCACAAGGCCCAGGACTTTGATATTTGGTATGAAGCTTCATCTAGTGGACCCCTACCAAGATTGTTCAAATTTGAGTGCTGGGACGAAAAATGCCCCCGCCACGGGGCCCTTTGGTTTTACATTGGCTTATATAGGGAAAATCTTTAAAAATCTTCTTCTCTGAAACCACAAGGCCCAGGTCTTTGATATTTGGTATGAAGCTTCATCTAGTGGACCCCTACCAAGATTGTTCAAATTATAGTGCTGGGGCCAAAAATGCCCCCGCCCCAGGGCCCTTTGGTTTTACATAGGCTTATATAGGGAAAATCTTCAAAACTCTTCTACTCTGAAACCACAAGGCCCAGGACTTTGATATTTGGTATGAAGCTTCATCTAGTGGACCCCTACCAAGATTGTTCAAATTATAGTGCTGGGACAAAAAATGCCCCCGCCACGGGGCCCTTTGGTTTTACATTGGCTTATATAGGGAAAATCTTTAAAAATCTTCTTCTCTGAAACCACAAGGCCCAGGTCTTTGATATTTGGTATGAAGCTTCATCTAGTTGACCCCTACCAAGATTGTTCAAATTACAGTGCTGGGGCCAAAAATGCCCCCGCCCCGGGGCCCTTTGGTTTTACATAGGCTTATATAGGGAAAATCTTAAAAAATCTTCTTCTCTGAAACCACAAGGCCCAGGTCTTTGATATTTGGTATGAAGCTTCATCTAGTGGACCCCTACCAAGATTGTTCAAATTTTAGTGCTGGGACAAAAAATGCCCCCGCCACGGGGCCCTTTGGTTTTACATGGGCTTATATAGGGAAAATCTTTAAAAATTTTCTTTTCTGAAACCACAAGGCCCAGGACTTTGATATTTGGTATGAAGCTTCATCTAGTGGACCCCTACCAAGATTGTTCAAATTTTAGTGCTGGGACAAAAATGCCCCCGCCACGGGGCCCTTTGCTTTTACATTGGCTTATATAGGGAAAATTTTTAAAAATCTTCTTCTCTGAAACCACAAGGCCCAGGTCTTATATATTTGGTATGAAGCTTCATCTAGTGGACCCCTACCAAGATTGTTCAAATTATAGTGCTGGGGCCAAAAATGCCCCCGCCACGGGGCCCTTTGGTTTTACATAGGCTTATATAGGGAAAATCTTTAAAAATTTTCTTCTCTAAAACCACAAGGCCCAGGACTTTGATATTTGGTATGAAGCTTCATCTAGTGGACCCCTACCAAGATTGTTCCAATTTTAGTGCTGGGGCCAAAAATGCCCTGCCCCGGGGCCCTTTGGTTTTACATAGGCTTATATAGGGAAAATCTTTAAAAATCTTCTTCTCTGAAACCACAAGGCCCAGGACTTTGATATTTGGTATGAAGCTTCGTCTAGTGGACCCCTACCAAGATTGTTCAAATTATAGTGCTGGGACAAAAAATCCCCCCCTGCCACGGGGCCCTTTGGTTTTACATAGGCTTATATAGGGAAAATCTTTAAAAATCTTCTTCTCTGAAACCACAAGGCCCAGAACTTTGATATTTGGTATGAAGCTTCATCTAGTGGACCCCTACCAAGATTGTTCAAACTATAGTGCTGGGGCAAAAAATGCCCCTGTCCCGGGGCCCTTTGATTTTACATAGGCTTATATAGGCAAAATCTTTAAAAATCTTCTTCTCTGAAACCGCTAGGCCCAGGTCTTTGATATTTGATGTGTAGCTTCATCTAGTGGACCTTTGACAAGATTGTTCAAATTTTAGCCTTTGTTGATGTTTGGTATGAAGCTTCACCTTTACGACCTCCCTCAACATTATGTACATTAAAGCCCTGGGGCCAATAATGGCCCTCTCTGGGGCCCACTTGTTACACTATGGATCAGGTGAGCGATCCAGGGCCATCATGGCCCTCTTGTACTTCTACTTTACAATGGTAAAACAAGCATAATTGGAAATGTGCCACATGCCAAACTAACATAACTGGTAATGAGCTACATGGCAAAACAAGCATAACTGGGAATGCGACGTATTGCAAAACAAAGCAGAACAAGCATAACTGGTATTGAGTCAGATGACAAAACAAGCATAATTGTTAAAGAGCCAAATGGCAAAACAAGCATAAGTGGTATTAGAGAGAATTAGAGAGATAATGTTGGTTGGTGCCTGATGCTCTGTCTCTGGTCGGGCTCATCAGAGTCTAACTGTTGGTTTTCTTTTGCTCCAGCATTTCAGTGGTTTCTTGCTGTCGAGTCCTCACCGTTGTCACACCTCTGTGGTTCTTTGATTTTTGTGTTCACGGAGATGTTGCACTGATGAGTTAGGAGGCCTTCATGCGGACTGAACAAATTATTTGTCTAAATCGCGACGGAAGTAAGGGCGAGGATTGTGGCCACGTAAAATCGATTTAAGCCCCCCAGTGGAAATCTTCCACTGACCGTTCCAAGGCGGCTCTTCTGTGGCGATTTATTTATGTTGTTGTTTGTTACTTACTGTGTGTATCACTTGTGTCTTTTAATTTTGGATGGCCATATGGCCATTTTGAGGGAAAGTAACTGTCCTTATGGCCTTCCTTTGTTTAGGTTTCCATTATGGTCTGGTCGCTTAATGTTTGTATTTCTTTCCCTTTGGTGTCTTTTATGGGTGGAGTAAGTTAATTGTATAAATTCCTGATCTTTGTTTTACTGCTACTTGACCCAAATGGCAAATCAATCACATGGCAAAATAAACAAAACTGGTAATGAGCCACTTGGCAAAACAAGTGCAAATGGTAATGAGCGACATGGCAAAATAACCATAACTGGTAAAAAGCCACATTGCAAAAAAGCATAACTGGTAATGAGTTACATGGCAAAGAAGCATAACTGGTGATGGGACACATGGCAAAACAAGCATAACTAGTATTTAGGCTTATGGAAACATAAGAGTGAGTGAGTGTTAGAGTTTAACGTCCCACCAACAGCTAAGGTCATACGGAGACGGGACCTCGGTTTAAAGACTCATCTGAAAGTCTGGAGAAGCCCAGGATCGATCCTGCGAACCCTGGTTTACAAGGCGAGTAGCGTAACCACTACACCACGGAGGCTTCTAGAAAACATAAGAGATACTGGTAATAAGCCACATGGCTGGCAATGAGCCACATGGCTAGAACTGCAAACAGTGAGTTGCACTGTAAACAAGCATAACTTTTGTTGAACCACACATCAAGACAACCTTACCTTAAAATTTATGCTTTAATGGTGAAATTGAACAGCCTGCATGTTAGAGAGTCTGATGAGAGCTAATGCTGTCTACCTACTGTAAATGGCAGACCCTGATCAGATTCTGTAGATTTGAAGCTAATGATATAACCCCTGCAAGACATGTTATATGATTTTCCCTCTATGGTTTATTACAGATATAGAATACAAACCTGGTGTTTTTGCTATAAGAGCTGTAAAGATTGGAAAACAAAATATGACAGTACAGTGGGGCGCCTATGGGAAAAATGTCGCCTATACTTATATTTTCTCATACATGTAAGTTATATAATTTCTCATAATGTAAATTAAATAATGCAGTGGATATAGTGGCTGGTAATTTGAGTAATTTTTAGAACAAAACATGCTTTCTACAGTGAGTTAGAAACTTTTAGACAAATGCAAACTTTCTGACAGTGCAAACTTTCTGATGGTGAGTTAGAATTAGAGAAAATGCAAGTTGTGGATATAGTCGCTGGTAATTTGAGTAATTTTTAGAACAAAACATGCTTTCTACAGTGAGTTAGAAACTTTTAGAGAAATGCAAACTTTCTGACAGTGCAAACTTTCTGATGGTGAGTTAGAATTTGAGAAAATGCAAGTTTTCTGACAGTAAGTTAGACATGAGTTAGACCATTTTAAGAGGGGATGCAAACTTGCTGACAGTGACTTAGAAAAGTTTAGAGGAAGTGGAACTTTTCTGACAATGAGTTAGACAAAATTTAGAGGGAATGCAAACTTGCTGACAGTGACTTAGAAAAGTTTAGAGGTAGTGGAACTTTTCTGACAATGAGTTAGACAAAATTTAGAGGGAATGCAAACTTGCTGACAGTGACTTAGAAAAGTTTAGAGGTTGTGGAACTTTTCTGACAATGGGTGAGACCAGATTTAGTGGAAATGCCAACTTTTTAACAGTGACTTAGAATAGTTTAGAGTAAGTGTCACTTTACTGATAGTGAGTTATACCAGATTTATAGCTTTATGGAAATATTCACCAAATTAGCCTTTACAGGTTTTGTGTGTGTGTTTTTTTTTTATGAAATTTGGTTCTTTAGGTTAGTTGCTATGGCAACTAAGAGTTTCCATAGACTCATATTAGGAAAATTGAAAAGTGGCATTTACTGCCAAGCCTTTGCAAATATTTTGTTAAAACTTCCATGGAAATATTCCTTATGCAATTTTCTGTCTCTTATGAAAATCAGCTCTTTAATTTGGTTGCTACGGCAACTCATAGTTCCCATGGACTTACAAAGGTGAAAATTAAAAAAAAAAAATGGTATATACTGCCAAGTCATTGCAGGTATATTGACACAATGTTTATAGAATTGTTACTTGAGTAATCTTCTGTCAGCCATGTGCTTTTATGCCCACTGCTCGTTGTACAAAAGGGTTTCAAAATTCAAATCCGCTGATTCAAAACCTTGGAGCATGCAAAAATCTGCCGGAATTTTGTCTGACAAGTTGTCAATAACAGCTTAATGGATTTTTAGCTCACCAGAGCTGCTCAATGGATTTTTAGCTCACCAGAGCCGAAGGCTCCGGGGGAGCTTATCGGATAGCCAGTTGTCTTTCATAATTGTCTGTTGTATGTCATCTGCGTCAACACTTTCAAAATCTCCTCTGAAGCCACTGGACCGATCAGGCCCAAATTTCATCTGTAGTATCCCTGGAATTGGGGATTGAAAGTTTTTGATTTTTTATGAAAATCAGCTCTTTAGTTTGGTTGCTGTGGCAACTTAAGAGTTTCCATAGACTTATAATGGGGAAAATGAGCACCCACAACCTATGTTTGCAGTATAAATAAGAAAAATATCACAGATTTTCTTAAAAAAAAAAAAAAAAAAAATAGCCATTTTGTATGTTTTGACTAAATTATGCAAAAATAATTTTCAATATTTCTTTCAAATTTCAGTTATTCTCTTCATGGCAGTTACCATGGCTCTAATACTACATTATATAACACAACACAACATACACTGACAGGCTTAGTTGTGGCGCAGAAGTATTACATTAATGTGTATGTCCAAAATGGAACAAAGGTTTTGAGGCCATATCGAAAAATAGATGTCACAACTATGGATGATGGTAAGTCAAGATTCATTCACCCTATCTAGTCATATTTGCTCCATATTTACTTCTGGAGTAATCTGGGTTCAGTTGTTTAACCCTGTTTGTACCAAATGGAATCTTCCTCCTTATATATAGCAGGATTCCATTTCAAAATTTAGGGGTGTCAGGATATGTTTTGTTCAAAATTTATTTTGAAAATGACTGAACTTTTAGCAAACAGTGGAGGCCCTGATCAGACGTTGCGTTCTGTGGCATCTGATCTAGGCATGCACTGTTTGCCAGGGTACCCGTTTTGGGGTTTCTGGTACAAAATGGGTAAAGGTGTTGGACCGGTGTGCATGAACAAGAAAGTCACAGGAAAAAAGTCATGGAAAAAAAGTCACGGAAAAAAGTCAAAGGAAAAAAAAAAAGTCATAAATAAAATTATAGAAAAAAAATGCATCATTCATCAGGTAAATGAGTCTTTATTGTGAATACCCCTGTGTCCCCCACATATCATTACGATAACACACCCGTGCGACATGGTGCATTTTTCACATCTCCAAAATGGCTACTTTTTTGATGAAAATCCGTGACATTTTTCTCAGTTATACTGCAAACATGAACTTTGGTTGCTCGTTAGAATTGCCTCATTGAGGCGGTTCTAGCGAGTACCCACAACCTATGTCTTGCAGCAGAATTAAGACAAATATTGTACACACCCGTAAATCCCAGTTTTCTCTGGGTTTTCTCTGGGTCCGTATGACAGACGTCAGTACTCGAAGTGACTGCATCATTAAAAATCCACGCAGTTTTCACGGACTTTATCACGTGATGTATAGAAAATATGATTAAAACTAATTCTGTTACTTTTCTTCCGTGACTTTCTTCCTACCCAAAACTGTGACTTTTTTTTTACTTTTTTCCTGTGACTTTCTTTCCTACATTCGTTGGGCTGGGCTATGCAAAAAGGGGTTTTGAATGTGTGCCAAGCAACAACTCTGATCAGCCTGCACATCCCCAGTCTAATCAGAGTCTTTTATGTGTTCCATATGGATGTCTCTTGACTCAAAACTTTGGGATGGTAGTCTGTCTTAACCCTTATCCCACTTCATAAATTAATTTAGCCACACCCATTTAGAATTCAACCAATCAAATTACTTGAAGAAATTTATTCATTCAGATTTGTGAACTGAATGACAAACAGTGTAGATCCTGATCAGAAGGCTTCTTCCGAAGCCATCTGATCTGGATCTACACTTTTTTAGGGCCCCGCACTGAAAGTGTGGGTGCCCTATAGTAATCACTCTGTCCATCCGTCTGTCTGTCTGTCCGTCCACAAATTTCTGATAGCGCTGCCGGGGCCCTAGTCAGTTTCACTGACAGCTCTAGTGTTAGATAGGGGTTGTTGCGTTCAGCAGGATAAGGGTTAGGTTCCAAGAAAGAGGTCCTTTTACCTGTGTGCCAAGCAACAGCTCTGATCAGCCTGCACATCAACACAGGCTGATGGAGCCTTTGCTGTGTTCTATATGAATGTCATATTATATTTTCTTGCACACCAGACAAGCAAATCCGTGATTTTACCCTGGGATAGAAATTTATGTTCTGACCCTGGTGTTCCGACCCGAAATTGAATATAATTGCGTGTTTGATAAATGCACCGGTTGAATACGATCTTGTATGCGCTGTCGTTAAGGTTGACGTCACTAAACATTCCTGTACTGTCATCACAATATGGCGGACGTCAGTACTCGAAGTGACTGCAGCATTAAAAATCCACGCAAAGAAATGGAAGGTATGCAAGAAAAAGAATCCTATATGGGTGTGAGGGGTGGATAGAAAAATCTGTCCCTCGGGATCACTGTCCTGGATGGATACTTATGTGGCTATTTTTGGTAGGACTGATACTTTGATGGCTACTTTTAGCCACAGAAAAGACTTATTTTATGTGTCAAACAGAATAAATCCCATTGGAGTACATTGATTCTGTCCATTGTCATAACCACCTAACTATCCGAACAGATGGACGCACATTCCCATGTCAAAGTCTTGTGAACCCCATAACTTCAATACCTTTCGAGATATATTGATGGTACTTGGCACAATTGTACACAAGGTTGAGAGGGTGTGTCTTGCACAAGAACACAACTCTTGGAATTTGAGTTATCTCCCCTGACAGTATTTTCTTGTGATCACCTTGTGATCTCTGTAACTCCAGTAACCTTTGAGATATATTGATGGCACTTGGTACAATTCTACATGAGATTGAGTAGGCATATCATGCGCAAGAACCACAACTCTAGGTGCCATGGTATTTGAGTTATCTCCCCTGACAATATTTCCTTGTGATCACCTTGTGATTGCTGTAACTTCAGTACCCTTTGAGATTCATTGATGATACTTTGTATAATTATACATTAGCTTGAGTAGACATCTCATGTGCAAGAATCACAAATCTAGATGCCATGCTATTAGGGTTATCTCTTCTGACATTATTTCTTTGTAATGGCCATAACTCCAATACCCTTTGAGATATATTGATCCTACTTGATACAAAATATACGAGGTTGAGTAGACATCTCATGTGCAAGAACCACAACTCTAGGTGCCATGGTATTTGAGTTATCTCTACTGACATTCCTTGTGATCACCTTGTGATCGCAGTAACTCCAATACACTTAGTGATATATTGATAGTACTTTGTTTATTTATACATGAGGTTGAGTAGGCATGTTATGTGTAAGAACCATCCCATGGTATTTGAGTTGTCTCCCCTGACAATCTTCTTGTGATCACCATAATTCCAGTACCCTTTGAGATATATTGATGGTACTTGGTACAGTTATATATGACATTGAGTAGGTGTTTCATGTTCAAAAACCACAACTCTAGGTGCCTTCGTATTTTAGTTATCTCCCCTGACAGTATTTCCTTGTGAGCACCTTGTGATCCCCCTTTGAGATTTGTACATTTATACATGAGGTTGAGTTGGTGTGTTATGCGTAAGAACCTCAGGTTGAAATAAGAATGAGGTCTTATGAATACAAAATCAGGTATTGAACCCATTATATGCGGGGAAAACCCTAAAAGGGTACCTTGGTAAACAGTGCAGGCCCAGATCAGACGCTATGATCAGGGCCAAACTATTTGCAAACAGAATTTTCAGTCAAAAATAGAATAAAACAAAAAAAAATCAGGTATTGAACCCATTATATGCGGGGAAAACCCTAAAAGGGTACCTTGGTAAACAGTCCAGGCCCAGATCAGACGCTATGATCAGGGCCGAACTATTTGCAAACAGAATTTTCAGTCAAAAATAGAATAAAACAAAAAAATAGGCCTGACACCCCATATATGATAAACAGACTTGTCCAATATATAGCAATGGAAGAGTCCACTAGCATCAATGGGTCCAATACAGTAATTGTCTGAGTATGCCTTTGACGTTTGAATGCCTTCAGTATACCAGCACTCTGTACAGTGATCTCCCTAATGTTCAGAAAATGTCCTTAACTCTTATCATGCTGTTCACGACAACCCCTGTCTTTGGAAACAGTGTAGATCCAGATCAGAAGCCATCTGATCAGGATCTACACTGTTTGACATGAAGTTTATGGATTTGTAAGAATAAATTACATGAAGTAATCTGATTGGTTCAAAGTCAGAAATGGGTGTGGCTAAACTGAATATTTTCAGCAAGATCATGGTTAATATCATTTGGGCATTGAAACCCTAATTAACACATAACTCATACAATTTCTTGCAGGTCTTGCTGATACTTTGCAGCAATTTTGTTTGTTTATTTGATTCGAGGTTTAACGTCCCCGTCAACACTGTATAGATCATTTTGGAGACGTTTCTTTCAATTTTGTGGGGCTTTTACTCGATATTGAGATGAAATGACATCTCAAGCCCTGTCACCCAATGAAACCAATAGGGTTTATAAGCATGGACGGTCCTACTCGCACAGCTTTGCCTGGGCAAGCTTAGATCCTCTAAGCAGTTTACCAGTACTCATTTGCAGTCAGTTTCAGCTTTGCGTGGAAGCATCATGCAGCCCATCTATTTCTTCAAGCCCAAATGGGCGGGGGCCGACTTTGCAGCAATATACTTGAGGATTAGCTTGTTTGCTTTTTTCTTGTGTGCTTTCTGCATTTGTACAAACTTCTGAATGCCATATTGGCTTTCAGTCGGGTGGTTTGCCATTTCTTCTGATGACCATTTTTAGCTCGTCTGTTTTTTTGAAAAAAAACTTTCGAGCTATTGTCATCACTCCGGCGTCTTCGTTGTCATCGTCTGGCGTCGTCGTTCCAAAAAAACTTAACCTTGGCTATAACTTAAAAACTATTAGACCTAGCCTCATGAAACTTCATACACACACTCAGCATCACAAGAGCTACATTTTGACCAAGGACCATAACAACATTGTTGATTTTGGCTGAATTATCTCCCCTTTTCCAATTTTTTTCTGAAACACATTTTTTGCTCTCATTTTAATACTATTCACAACAGAGCCTTCAAACTTCACATGAATGTTCCTTGGGACAAGACCTTTTCAGTGATACCACACTTTTTGATCTGTGACCTTGACCTTTGAACTTTGACCTATTTTTCGAAAATTTAACCGAAAACCTTAACCTTGACCATATTTCCAAAAGTATTTGGCCTACCTTCATGAAACTTCATACACATACTCACCATCACAAGAGCTACATTCCCTACAAGTTTTATAACTCCATCTTGCAATTTGATTGCTCTTGTTTGACTTAGAACTTTGGTTTTCTAAAAGAAACTGCAGACGAGCGTTGGCACCCGCATGCGGTGCTCTTGTTATCTCCTTCATCTGGAGCTATTCTCGATATATATTTTCAGTCCCTGAAAAGCCGGAACATGTTGGTGCAAATTATGATAAAGATGAGACAATTAAAGTGAGCTGGTACCCACCACATATTTACAAAGGAAAGGTCCTTAAATACAGGGTAAGAGTGCCTTTTTTATTAGCTCAGTAAAATTCAGCTACTAAGATGAGCTATGATTGTGACTACATTTGTACCTAATTCTTCTTTTCGAACAACATAATATTTAACCATCATCCTTCTGAACAGGACAATCCCTACATTTGAAAAAAAGTGTAGATCCAGATCAGACTGCTTGAAGAAGCCATCTGATCAGAATCTACACTGTTTGTCATGAAGGAATATATCAAGTGATTTGATTGGTGGATAGGCAGAAATGTGTGTGGCTAAATTGATTAATTCAGCAGGGTAAGGTTTCTGCTCTTCTTTTCACCCTTGTCCTGCTGATCATGACAACCCCTATCTTTGCAAACAGTGCAGAAACAGATCAGATGACTTCTCAAGAAGCGATCTGATTAAGATCTACACTGTTTGACGTTCAGTTTATGAATTTGTATGAATAAATTACATTCAGTAATCTGATTGGTTCAAATGATGAAATGGGTGTGGCTAAATTGAATATTCAGCAGGATAAGGGTAAATGTGTTTTCTACACTCATTGTCCTATTTATTTGATAGGTGGCAAATGTTACACCACAGTTGACCTTATTACTTGATATGTGGTATGTGTTACACCATAGTCAACCTCCTTACTTAATATGTGGCTTGTGTTACACCACAATTTGACCTCATTGCTTGATATGTAGCCTGTTTTACACAAAAGTTTACCTCCTTACTCGATATGTGACATGTTGCACCACAATTTCACCTCATTACTCGATATGCACTAGATGCTACATCATAGTCATCCCCCTCAATTAATATGCAATGTGTAACACCACAGCATTTACTCCTCCCCTGATATGCAGTATGTTACATCACAGTTTACCCTATTTACTCAGTATGCAATGTGTTACACCACAGTTTGCCTTCCTTACTTGATATGTGATATGCTGCACTATATTTGACTTACTCCTTTGATATTTGACATATTATACCACAACTTGACACCCTTACTTGATATGCAACACATATTACACCACAATTTGACCTCCATACAAAATACATGAATGTGACAAGCATTATCCCACAATGTGACCTTACTTCATATTTCACATGTCACACCACAATTTTTCCTTCTTATTTGAGATGTGAAGTGTTACACCAATATTTTACCTCCTTACTTGATATGTGACGTGTTAACCACAATTTGACCTCTTTATTTTATATGCAATGTGTTGCACCAAAATGACCCCTTACTTGATATGCAGCATGTATTATACCACAATTTGACCTCCTTACTTGGTATGTGACATGTTACACCACAACTTGACCTCTGTACGTGATATGTGACATATGTTTCACCAAAATTTGACCTTCTTACTTGATATGTGACATGTTGCACAAATCTTTGATCTCCTTATTTTATATGTGATGTATTACACAACAATTTGACCTCAAGGTTATGTTTCCTACAGGCTGTTTGTCCTCTATATCAAAATGGTCTGCCCATCTCCATATGATCTATGCTGTTGGTGGGACATAGAACAAACAAATTCACACACATACAAGATTGTCTGGCTTTGATTTAGGTCAAAAGTTTAATATTATAGCTTTTCCTGTTCCTTTTGTCAATTTGACGTCCAGGGTCGAGTTTTTCAATGCATCATTAGCTTATCAAGCTCGTTAGTGGTGATATTGTTAACTGTTCTAGCAAGTATAATATCTAATATAGTGAAATTTTTCAGAAAAATGCGAGCAGTTTTTGCATTTGCATATTAGTTAACATATATTGTTAAAACATTGATCGTTTAACATGGCAAATATGCTAATATTTTTGCTGAAAAAAAGATGTGAGCAGCTTTTGCAAATCTGCTTACATTTTTTTCTGCAAAAATACTAGAATATTGCATTTGATAGAATACTAGAATATAGAACAGTTGACAATTTGATCCCTAACAAGCTTGTAAAGCTAACAATGCTTTGAACAACTGGACCCTGGTCCCAGGGGTCAGTTGTCCAAAACTAATGATGTTATAATTTTGCATATCATTAAAATTGGATAATTGAATGTGGCATATCTACTAATTGTTATGCTATAAGAAGCATGCATAGCTTTTGCAATGTCATTTTTTCCAACAAAATACCAGGGGCCAGTTGTTCAAAGCGACGTTAGCTTAATGAGCTCATTAGTGGTCATATTGTTAACTGTGCTAGCAAGTTTAATATTAAAATTTTTGCTGAAAAATGTGAGCAGCTTTTGCATCTGCAAAAGCTGCTCACTTTTTTCAGCAAAAATATTAGCATATTTGCCATAATAAGTGATCAAAGTTTTAATGATACATTAACTAACGACATCATTAGTTTTGAACAACTGGCCCCTGATTATTACGTATGTTAATTGCTAGAGAAGTTAAGAATTTCACTCTTTATGAGCTCCTTAAACTAACGATGCTGTAAACAACTCAGTCCAGATGCTCAAAACTAACGATGTTGTTAGTTAACATATTTGAACTTTGATCATTAATATGGCAAATGTATATGTTTTTTTGTTTTTTTTTCTAAAATAATGTTTTGTTTTGTCGGATATGAAGTTTAATGGCCTGTCAAAGCTTTGCTGTCTGATGACAACTCTTATTTTACTATTGTCTTTCAGATTTATGTTTCAAAGATACAGTCACAGACATTTGCTTACCACCAAGATGTTGATTTCAGTGAACCACATGAATACAGTGTGGTCCTGGAGCCAGAGACGTTGGGAATACCGTTTGAGAAAGGACAAAATTACAGTGTCATTGTAAGTTATGGCCACTTGAATTTTATTGCAGTGAAGTCAGCATGTTGTGTAAAAGAGTTATCTGTAGAATCTGGGCTGGAATCATGGGTTGGACTTGGCAAACTGTATAGACCCAGATCAGACGCTGCAGAATGCGGCGTCTGATCAGGGTCTATACTGTTTCCTTACAGTACAGGAATTTTAGGGTCAGATGCCAAAAAACACAGGGTCTGATCAGGATCTACACAGTTTGCTTACAGCACAGGATTTTAAGGGTTAAGTGAAACAGTCTAAGTTCCCGTTCAGGCCCATTTTTATGCCCCCATTGTTGGCTGAACTATCTGCCCTTGAAATTTTGCAAAACTGTCTGTTCGTTTGTCTGTCTGTCCGTCACAAAAACTTTAACCTTGATCATAACTTCAAAAGTATTTTACCTAGCCCCATGAAACTTCACACACTTATTCACCATCACAATGGCTACATTCTGACCTAGGGCCATAACTGTTGTCATTTTTGGCGGAATTATCTCCCCTTGAAATTTTGCAAAAACTCAGAAATTTGCTCAGGAGAGGGCATTGGTCACCTATAGTGACAGCTCTTGTCCCAATCTACACTCAGAAACAATCGATCCACCAGTACTCTCAGTGCTTTGATTGTTCGTTACTCTGTCTTATCTTGTGATTAACAAACCTGTGCAACCAGAAAATGCTCAGATCAGCCTGCAAAGAAACAGCACTGTGTGTATGATTCTGACGAATTCACTGTGCACTGTACATTAAAATTCCTGCATTAAGACCGCCTTTGGGACTGTTCAAAAGTGGTCTGTAAGACCACTTTTGAACAGTCCCTAAGGTGGTTTCCTACTCGAAGACATTTGGTGTAGAAACACAAAGAAAGAAAAGGTGAAACTTTTAAATAGTGTTTTTAAGAAGAGTTAGTTTGAATTTTAGTTGGTCTTATCAGAGGAATTACACTTTACTTGTTAGCCACTTTGGTATAAGCCTGCCCAAGGAAAAGTGTGGTTAGGTAAACTGACCGGCTTGATATGACCTTAAAGTGTTGACTGGGCTGTTGAACAATAGGCACTGTCCTGTCCCGAGTGAAATGTGAAGACCCTGGTGTAAGTTTTTGTCAGTCTTGAAGCCCTTGTATGTATGGTCATGCCCTGGATAATTTTTATGCCCCTGGAATCGAGATTCAGGTCTGTCTGTTTGTCCATTTGTCTGTTTGTCTGCCTACAAAAACCTTAACATTGGGCATAACTTTTGAATGGTAATAGAAAGAGCTTTCATATTTCACATGTGTATACCTTATCACAAGACCTTTCCAGTGGTACCAAAATTTTTTATCTCGTGACCTTGACCTACTTTTTTTCAAAATTTTAATTTTGGCAACCTTGTGCATAACTTGTGAATGGCGCTGTCCGGGGGGCATCAGTGTTTCACAAACACATCTTGTTTTTTATCATTTTTAGATGACTGCTTTCACCAGTGAAGGGGAAGGGGAGAAGTCAAAGCCTACATATTTTGTCTACGGGCCTCATTGTGTGTTGTCCTATGTCGGAAACCTGACTGCTACAAACAAGGGAAACAACTCTGTTATGTTAAGCTGGCAGCCTTTTGATAGTAAAAAACCTGTTGATAGCTATGAGGTCTTCTACTTTGATGACTGGGGTGTTAAGCGAGAACTGCGTACAAAAGATGGAACAAAAACAAGTTTACTAGGTAAGTAAATGAGCTGACAAATGAGAACAAGGCACCAATTAAAGGGGATTGGGAACTTAATAAAAACCTATGTTGTGAGTATTCAATAGAACCGCCTCGACGAGGCGGTTCTAATGAATACCCACAACATAGTCGAGGCGGTTCTAATGAATACCCACAACATAGTCGAGGCGGTTCTAATGAATACCCACAACATAGGTTTATATGAAGAAATAAAGAAAACTATCCTTCACTTCTCAAAAAATACCAAGTTTATATGTTGCGTTTGTCAGCAGCAGAGCCTCAGGCAAGACTGAGTTTATATGCAGTTCATTTCGTAGCAACAGATAAGCTTTATATTTTGTGATAATTGAAGAAAAGTTTTTGTCACTTCTTAATAAAAACCTATGTTGTGGGTACTCATTAGAACCGCCTCGACAAGGTGGTTCTAATGAATACCCACAACATAGGTTTATATGCAGAAATAAAGAAAACTATCCTTCAGTTATCAAAAAATACTTGTGATAATTGAAGGATAGTTTTTGCCAATTCTTAATAAAAACCTATGTTGTGGGTATTCATTAGAACTGCCTCATACCCACAACATAGGTTTATATGAAAAAAAAAGAAAACTATCCTTCAGTTATCAAAAAATACTTGTGATAATTGAAGGATAGTTTTTGTCAATTCTTAATAAAAACCTATGTTGTGGGTATTCATTAGAACTGCCTCATACCCACAACATAGGTTTACATGAAGAAATAAAGAAAACTATCCTTCAGTTATCAAAAAATACTTGTGATAATTGAAGGATAGTTTTTGTCAATTCTTAATAAAAACCTATGTTGTAGGTATTCATTAGAACCGCCTCGACGAGGCGGTTCTAATGAATACCCACAACATAGGTTTATATGAAGAAATAAAGAAAACTATCCTTCAGTTATCAAAAAATACTTGTGATAATTGAAGGATAGTTTTTGTCAATTCTTAATAAAAACCTATGTTGTAGGTATTCATTAGAACCGCCTCGACGAGGCGGTTCTAATGAATACCCACAACATAGGTTTATATGAAGAAATAAAGAAAACTATCCTTCATTTATCAAAAAATACTTGTGATAATTGAAGGATAGTTTTTGTCAATTCTTAATAAAAAACCTATGTTGTGGGTATTCATTAGAACTGCCTAATACCCACAACATAGGTTTATATGAAGAAATAAGGAAAACTATCCTTCAGTTATCAAAAAATACCAAGTTTATCTGTTGCTATGACATTTATAGTCATCCAGCAAAGGCTTGGGCAAGCCTGAACAGAAGCACAGTCTGGTCTGAGCTGTTCCCTTCAGGTAAACATGGATTAATACCTTGTAGTAGTTTCATCCAGAACAGAAGCACAGTCTGGTCTGAGCTGTTCCCTTCAGGTAAACATGGATTAATACCTTGTAGTAGTTTCATCCAGAACAGAAGCACAGTCTGGTCTGAGCTGTTCCCTTCAGGTAAACATGGATTAATACCTTGTAGTAGTTTCATCCAGAACAGAAGCACAGTCTGGTCTGAGCTGTTCCCTTCAGGTAAACATGGATTAATACCTTGTAGTAGTTTCATCCAGAACAGAAGCACAGTCTGGTCTGAGCTGTTCCCTTCAGGTAAACATGGATTAATACCTTGCAGTAGTTTCATGTAACAAGTCATACACTACTACTACCATTTTTGCTTTTGCATCATCATCATCATTGCCATCATCATTGCCATCATCATCATATTAGCTCCATCATTGTCAACTTCATCATCATATTTATCATCATCATCACCAACATCACCAGCCATCATCATCATTATCATAATCATCTTCATTTTTGCTTTTGCATCATCATCATCATTGCCATCATCATTATATTATCTCCATTATTGTCATCTTCGCTATCATCTTCATCATCATCATCATCAGCAGCAGCATCACCAACCATTATCATCATCATCAACATCACCAACCATCATCATTATAATCATCTTCATTTTTGCTTTTGCATCATCATCATCATTGTCATCATCATCATCATATTATATCCATCATTGTCATCTTCAACATCATCTTTATCATCATCATCATCATCACCAACTTTCATCGTCATCATCACCAACCATCATCATCACCAATCATCATCATCATCATCAACACCACCATCATCATCATCATTGTCATCATCATTGTCATCATTACCACCATCATCATCATCATCTTTGTCATCATCACCACCACCATCATCATCATTGTCATCATCATCACCATCATCATAATCGTCATCACCACCCCCACCATCATCACCATCATCATCATCAAGAACTAAGCTTAACTGTTAATGAGGCCATATTTTCATGTTTCAGTGGATAACCTGTGTGCTGGCAGTTGGTATCAATTCGGGGTGACGCCTGAAAAACAGGGGTGCAGTGGGGATAGTCGTACTCTTTATATAGGACAAAAAACTGACGGTAAGTTAGGCAGAGGGGGCTCAGGCAAATGGCACACACAACCAAACCGATAACATACAGTGAAATTATACTATTAAGACCACCTAAAATTAAAACAAATTATGCTTTTAAAGGATTTTTAGACTGTTTCTGGTACATTATAACATACATTATAGTCATTTTGATGTATAATCTATACATTTTTGGGATCCATCTTTAAACCATGCATCATGATAACAAGTTTGTAACAACCCCTCTAAACCCCACCCTATGTAGAGAAAACTGGGGTTTACAGGGGTAAAAGCATTTTGCTTATTTCTGCTGCTAGACAGAGGTTGTGGGTACTCGTTAGAACTGCCTCATTGAGGCGGTTCTAACAAGTACCCACAGCCTATGTTTAGAGTATAAATAAGAAAAAATACCACAAATTATCATCGGACAAGTAGCCATTTTTGAGATAAGAAACGAAGTCCATTATGTCACATGAATGTGTTATTGTAATGTTATATCCAAAACAGCATTATAATGAACCATTGTTATAGAGAGATTGTGGTGTACTTGTTACAATTGCTGTGATGAGACAATTCTAACAAGTACCCACAAGGTAAGTTTTTATTCAGAAATAAGAAAATAATATCCTTAACACTGCATATGCTGGGTATTTTTTTCAGCAGAAGACAGTTTGAAATATGCTTCTTATTATTTTTTTCAGAAAACCGGATTTGACATTTCATGCAAATTGACTCCTGTCAAGACAGTTTGCATGAGATGTCAAGTCCTGTTATCTTGGAAAAATAAGAAAAATATCAACAATTTGTCGTCTGCTGAATTAGCAGACGACAAATTGTTGATATTTAACGGTAACGGTTAATCTATCTTTATAACTGTTATCTTAGAATTCGTATTCTTATTTGGTATGCAATTGGATTTAAGGTGAATGGAAACACCTTCAGGGGAGGCAACTCTTGCAAAAGTATTTTTGTCGCACCTGCTTTAGCAGAAAGACATAGGCGTCCAAGTTTCCATCCGTCCGGTTGTCCATCCGTCTTTCCGTCAACATTTTACACTGGGTGTCTTGTCATCCCAACTCCTCCTACAGTTTCATACCGATTATTTTGAAACTTTGCATGTGTTTTTGCCATGGAATGAGGATGCGCATGTGATTTGGAATTTGTCATCAGATCATTTTTTGTCACTTTTTCCACATTGTGAACTTAGTCATTTTTAACCTTCAATTGATATATGATAGGTACCTCTTGTCATCGCAACTTCTCTTGCAGTTTTATATCGATCATTTTGAAACTTTGCATGTGCCTTTGCCATGGTATGAGGATGTGCATGTGGTTTCGACTAAATTCTCAGAAGATTTTTTTTTACTTTTTGCACATTATGAACTTAGCCATTTTTAAGCTTCATTTGATATACGATAGGTACCTCTTGTCATTGCAACTCCTCCTACAGTTTCATACCTATTATTTTGAAACTTTGTGTGTGTTTTTGCCATGGTATGAAGATGCCCATGTGGTTTGGACTTTATCTTTGGATAAATTTTTGTCACTTCACCACATTGTGAACTTAGTCATTTTTAACCTTCAATTGATATATGATAGGTACCTCTTGTCATCGCAACTCCTCTTGCAGTTTTATACCGATTATTTTGAAACTTTGCGTGTGCTTTCGCCATGGTATGAGGATGTGCATATGGTTTGGACTTTTTCGTCGGATCATTTTTTGTCACTTTCTCCACATTGTGAACTTAGTCATTTTTAACCTTCAATTGATATATGATAGGTACCTCTTGTCATCACAACTCCTCTTGCAGTTTTATACCGATCATTTTGAAACTTTGCATGTGCTTTCGCCATGGTATGAGGTTGTGCATGTGGTTTCGACATAATTCTCAGAATATTTTTTTTCTTCATTTTTTTTGCACATTGTGAACTTACGGTAGCCACTTTGTATGTGTTTTTGCTATGGTATGAGGATTCGCATGTTGTTTGGACTTTATCCTTCGATCAATTTTTATCACTTTTTCCACATTGTGAACTTAGTCAGTTTTTTACCTCACATTTATAGGCTATGGATTGTTCCCAAAGCCTTATATTCATTTCTTCTGCCTTAAATAAACTTTTATTTTTAGCTCACCTGAGCCGAAGGCTCATGTGAGGTATTAGTATACCACGAGCCGGCGTCCGTCGTCCGTCGTCGTCGTCCGTCGTCGTCCACACTTTCAAAGAAGTATATCTCCGGAACCAGTGGGCCAATCTTGATCAAATTTCATGTGAAGCATTATCAGGTAGGGGGAAAGGCTTCATACTGTTTTCGGGCAGATCGGATTGGAACTCTGGTTGCCATGGCAACAAATAGCTCCCATAGACTTTACATAGGAAAAAGTTTGTCATCACTCTAGCTCCGTCAATTTTTTTCTGATCGTCTTCATTCTTGCAGATAAAGAGGACAGGCATGAAATCTCGATCAAGTTCGATTTTGGGCTGAATCGGATTATTCACTCAGGAGTTACGTGCCCTTGAGCGTTAGGAAAAAGCTTGTCATCACTCTAGCTCCGTCAATTTTTTCTGATCGACTTCATTCTTGCAGATAACGAGGACAGGCATAAAATCTCGATCAAGTTCGATTTTGGGCTGAATCGGATTATTCACTCAGGAGTTACGTGCCCTTGAGTGTTGAAAAAATTGCCTATTGACTTAACATGGGGAGAAGTTGTCATCACCGTAGCTGCTTCAATTATTTTCAGATTGGCTTTATTCTTGCAGATAACCAGCACAGCCATGAAATCTCGGTCAAGTTCGATAACTGGCAGAATCGGATCATTCACTTAGGAGTTACCTGCCCTTGTGTGTTTTTGCATTAGGGTTAATGGGAATTTCAAAAATGTATATCTTAAAGACTACTTGGCCAACTTTGATCAAATTTCATGTGTCGCATCATTGGGCAAGTGGAAAGGCTTCATTAGGTTTTCAGGCAGATCTGAGTGGAACTCTGGTTGCCATGGCAACATCTAGCTCCCATAGACTTCACATAGGAAAAAGCTTGTCATCACTCTAGCTCCGTCAATTTTTTTCTGATCGACTTCATTCTTGCAGATAACCAGTACAGGCATAAAATCTTGGTCAAGTTCGATTTTGGGCCGAATCAGATAATTCACTCAAGAGTTACGTCCCCTTGAGTGCCCGAAAAATTGCCTATCGACTTAACATGGGGAAAATGTTGTCATCACTGTAGCTAGTAACGAGGACAGGCATAAAATCTCGGTTAAGTTCGATTTTGGGCAGAATCGGAATATTGACCTCGGAGTTACGTGACCTTGAGCGACAAAAAATTTGCCCATAGACTTAACATAGGGAAAATGTTGTGACTACGATAGCGACTTGAATATTTTTCAGATCAGCTTCAAACTTGCAGGTAACGAGGACAGACATAAAATCACGGTTAAGTTCAATTTTGGGCCGAATCGGATTATTTGCCTTGGAGTTACCTTCCCTTGAGCATGAAAAAATACGTTGTGACCACGATAGCAACTTTATTTTTATTCAGATCAGCTTCAAACTTGCAGGTAACGAGGACAGGCATAAAATCCCGGTTATGTTCGATTTTGGGCCGAATCAGAATATTGACCTCGGAGTTACGTGATCTTGAGCGACAAAAAATTTGCCCATAGACTTAACATAAGGAAAATGTTGTGACTACGATAGCGACTTGAATTTTTTTCAGATCAGCTTCAAACTTGCAGGTAACGAGGACAGACATAAAATCTCGGTTAAGTTCGATTTTGGGCCGAATCGCATTATTTGCCTTGGAGTTACCTGCCCTTGAGCATAAAAAAGTAGGTTGTGATCACGATAGCAACTTTATTTTTATTCAGATCAGCTTCAAACTTGCAGGTAACGTGGACAGGCATAAAATCTCAGTTAAGTTCGAATCGGAATATTGACCTCGGAGTTACATGACCTTGAGCGAAAAAAAATTTGCCCATAGACTTTACATAGGGAAAATGTTGTGACTACGATAGCGACTTGAATTTTATTCAGATCAGCTTCAAACTTGCAGGTAACGAGGACAGACATAAAATCTCGGTTAAGTTCGATTTTGGGCCGAATCGGATTATTTGCCTTGGAGTTACCTGTCCTTGAGCATAAAAAAATACGTTGTGACCACGATAGCAACTTTATTTTTATTCATATCAGCTTCAAACTTGCAGGTAACGAGGTCAGGCATAAAATCTTGGTTAAGTTCAATTTTGGGCCGAATCGGAATATTGACCTCGGAGTTACGTGACCTTGAGCTACAAAAAATTTGCCCATAGACTTAATTAGGGAAAATGTTGCGACTACGATAGCGACTTGAATTTTTTTTCAGATCAGCTTCAAACTTGCAGGTAACGAGGACAGACATAAAATCTCGGTTAAGTTCGATTTTGGGCCGAATCGGAATATTTGCCTTGGAGTTACCTGTCCTTGAGCATAAAAAAATACGTTGTGACCACGATAGCAACTTTATTTTTATTCATATCAGCTTCAAACTTGCAGGTAACGAGGACAGGCATAAAATCTCGGTTAAGTTCGATTTTGGGCCGAATCAGAATATTGACCTCGGAGTTACGTGACCTTGAGAGACAAAAAAATTTGCCCATAGACTTAACGTAGGGAAAATGTTGTGACAGAAATAGCGACTTGAATTTTTAGCTCACCTGAGCCAGAGGCTCCAGTGAGCCGATAGTATACCAAGGCTCCGGAGTCCGTCGTCTGTCGTCCGTCCATCCGTCGTCCACACTTTCAATGAAGCATATCTCAGAAGGCAGTCGACCAATCTTGTTTAAATTTTATGTGTAGCACCATTGGGCAAGGGGAAAGGCTGCATTAGGTTTTGGAGCTAGTCTGGTTCATTTGTTCCTTCATTCTTCTTTCTCTCCATATAGAGATAATAGACCAATGTTAAATTTTTGATCAAAGATTTCTCAGGAACTATAAAAGCTAGTAGCATCAAATTTGGTATTCAATAGAATAATGATGACTTATTTTGTGTAAGAGACATTGGGCTTTCTCAGCTTATTTGTTCATCTGTTCTTTCATTCTTCTTTCTCTTCATTTTGACCAATGTTAAATTTTCGTCAAAGATTTCTCAGGAACTATAGAAGCTAGAAGTCTCAAACTTGGAATGCAATGCAATAATGATGACTTATATCCTGTAAGGGTCAATGGGCTGGATTCTATTAGCAGATTTAGTAGTCAAGTCTGTGAATTGTTAAAACTTAAAGTTCCTCAGGTGAGCGGTTTAGGCTCATTGAGCCTCTTGTTTTGTTTGGGGCAGGTGGGGAGCAGGTGCGACATCAACTTCACCGAAGTTGAATCTCTGGTCAGTGGGACAGGGCTTATAGAAAAGCGAACAGGAAGTTCCAAAAGTTGTCTCCCTTTGAAAAATGGCGGACAAATCTGCCAGGTGTTCCCATTCCCTTTAATGGCAGTGGTTATGTTTTTCAGGTACACAAGTTGACGCTCCTGTGTTGAAAGTAGATCCTATTGATGTAACAAAAATAAATGTGTCATGGACCATTCCAAAAGGGGCCAAACCAAAAGAGGTAGGTAGTTGGTTTATTTGTTTGTGTTAAGGTTTTATTTTTGCCCCCACCCATCAGGGCTTGAAGAAATAGATGGGCTGCATGTTTGCTTCCACGCAGAGCTGAAACCGACCGCACACGAGTACTGGTAAACCACCTAGAGGATCCAGGCAAATCGGTGCGAGGCGGACCATCCATGCTTATAAACCCTATTGGTTTCATTGGGCGATAGGGCTTGAGATGTCATTTCTCCCCGTGATAATCCTAGGTTTTCTGTTGAAATCATTACGAAAACATGTCTATCCAATATATTGGAAAAAATTTACCACAAAAAATGAAAATTTTTCGATAAAAATTCCGATATTTATTTCTGCAAAAAACATAGATTGTGGGTACTCGTTAGAATCGCCTCGGCAAGGATGTTCTAACGAGAACCAACAATCTATGTTTTTGAGCAAAAATAAGAAAAATAATGTATGAGTTGACCATCTTTATGTCAGTGCACCATAAGTTTTCAGACACCTCAACTACTTACCATAAAATTTGAACAAGTACAATTTACTTCAGGATGTTGTGGAAAATGGTGTGGACCCTGATGAGATGCTGCAGTCTGCGGCATCTCATCTGGATCTGCACTCATTGCTCAGGTTTATCTATCCGAATACATATGGTAAATAGGGTAATCTGTTTTATGTTTCAGAGTTATACCCTTTTCTATGATAACCGTCCTGAAGACCTGCACACTTTCGTCCTGGAAGAACGCGCTTTGAATGTGACAACCAATCAGACCTATGTCGTTGTCAACAAGTTGCGGGCATGTGATATGTACACATTCCGAGTGGCAGCGACGGGAGAAGGAAGATGTGGCTTATCCAAAGGAGCTTCACACATGACAGGCTTTGGTATGTCTCGTGAACCCTTTTTACCAAATGGAATCTTCCTCCTTGTATATACCAGGAGTTCATTTCGAAATTAAGGGGTGTCAGGTTGCGTTTTCTTCAAAATCTATTTGGAAACTGGCTGAATGTTTTACAAACAGTGTAGGCCCTGATCAGACGCCACGGACTGCGGCATCTGATCTGGGCCTACACTGTTTGCCAGGGTACCCGTTTCGGGGTTTCTGGTACCAAATGGGTTAATACACCCCAACCCCTTCATTAAACTGTTGTTGGGGTCAAAAGCAGAAGCCATGTTAGCGAATTAACAACCTTGTTATATCCAAACAAAAATGGATACTCAGAGGACCCTCATTATAACGACAGTATTTTTTCCCTATTATTATGCTGTTATAAAGAATTTGCTGTCATAAAGAATCCCAGTTAAGAGTATTACTCCAAAGAAACAAATTTTATAGATATTTGTTAGAATCGCCTTGGTAAGGCGATTCTAACAAATATCTATAACATTTGTTTCTTGGAGTATTAGATTACAATACCCTTTCATGCTATGGACTTGATTTGTGCATTTCCAACCCGAGTTAAGCACACACAGCTTGGAACCGAGGCTAAGCCTTTAGCTAAGTAGTCATTCCATTCAAAATGCCGTTATAGCGAGTTTTGCCATTATAACGAATGTCGTTATATAGAGGATTAACTGCATTATTTATGGTAATTTTTGTGTCACCTGCTTTAAGCATGGCAAGGTACTGGAGTTGGGTTTTCTTCTTGTGTCAATCTGTCAACATACAACATGTTAAAGTCCATTTCTGGAGAACTGCAGTCCATCACGAAAACACGCCTATATAATTCTGACCCCCTTGAACATCACTTTTATATAGTAAAACTGGGGTTTGCAGGGGTATACATTATTTTTCTTATTTCTGCTCAAAAACATAGATTGTGGGTACTCATAAGAAATACCTCGTTGAAGCGGTCCTAACCAGTTTATTTCTGCTCAAAAACATAGATTGCAGGTACTCGTTAGAACCGCCTTGTCTTTTATTTAGTAAAAGGGGGGTTTACAGTGGTATACCTTATTTTCTTATTTGTAGGTACTCGTTAGAACCGCCTCATTGAGATGGTTCTAACGAGTATCCACAATCTATTTTTGAGCAGAAATAAGAAAAATACCACAGTTTTTCATCTGAAAATTTTCTTTTTTCAGCAAGTACCCACAATCTATATTTTGAGCAGAAATAAGAAAAATATCACAATTTTTCATCTGAAAATTTTCAGGTTTTTATTCGGCCGTTTATTTTAAATTGTATTTGTATAGGCATGTTTTCGTAATGGACATATTCTTTTCTATTTTTAGATGCAGATACAACATCTTCATTTCTATTTTTAGATGCAGATACATCTTCATTTCTATTTTTAGATGCAGATACAACATATTCATTTCTATTTTTAGATGCAGATACAACATCTTCATTTCTATTTTTAGATGCAGATACAACATCTTCATTTCTATTTTTAGATGCAGAAGCACCTCCAGAAGATGTCCAGATTATTGCAATCAACAGAACAACAGCTAACCTAACATGGCACTCCTCCTGTATGACAGGATTTGAAGCTGTGGTTTGTATATTATCATAATCGCTTTAACCATACCATTCTTGTTTTAAACTTTGAACAAGTACAATTAACTACCCAATGTTGTTTCTCCACCCAATGATGTTTGGAGAAACTGATTTGGCTGCATGGTGCTTTTACGGGCACAGGTGAAACCAACTGAACTTGAGTACTGGTAAACTGCTATGGTCTAAGCCTGCACAGGAAAAGTGATGCGAGTTGGATGGCTCCTTAAACCCTTAGCGATAGGGCTTGAGATATCATTTCATCTCAATGTCAGGTAAAAGTCCCACAAAAGTGGAAGCAACATCTCCAAAATGACCTAAATAGTGTTGATAGGGATGTAAATTCTCAACATAAACAAAAACTGCTTAATAGGAGGTTAAGGCCTGCACGGGAAAAGTGGTTGGAATCCAACTATCCCTTAAACCCTAGCGGTTTCTTTGGGTGGTAGGGCTTGAGATGTCATTTCTCTAAGTGTCTGGTAAAAGTCCCATAAAATCAGAAGCAACATCTCCAAAATGACCTAAATAATGTTGACAAGAACTTTAAACTGCAACATAAACAAATACACTCCTCCGAGATTTTCAGCATTTATGTTGCATGATTTCGGATTTCAGCTGACTTCTTGGAAGCAAGCTGATCTGGAACAATACTGGTTTCAAAAGAATTCAGCCTCGTGTGCATTAACCCATATATGACAATGGAATCTCAATTCTAATAAGTTTGGAGTGTTCCATCTCCAATTATAGGGGTGCAAGGTTTGTCTTGTTAGCAGTAAGTTTTGCAAAAAATGTATGTACCTCCAGCAAACTGTGTAGACCCAGATCAAGCATCACCTTTTGCGGCATCTGATCTGGGTCTGCCCCCTTTGCCAATTTCTGAGAAAAGGCAGCTAGGCATATATGAGTTAAGGGCCTTTTTAGTCATATTTTGGCACTTTTTGGTTTTATTTCTTTATGTTGCAGTCCTATTTGCTGATAAAGCAAGAGGTATATGGACACAGCCCTGTGGAGAGGGATCAGCCCTATCCGAAAACCAACAAAACTGATTTGTACATGGTATATCGGAAACTAATCCCTGGTGCCACGTACAAGTTCACGCTGAGGACAACCGAAAAAAATGCTAGGGACTCCGAGCCAGTAACTATAACCATGGGTAAGCTGGAGTTTGTATTGAAATTAGACGGTAAATGGCTTGGGTTAACCCATTTTGTACTGGAAACCCTAAAACGGGTACCTGGCAAACAGTGCAGGCCCAGATCAGACGCCGCAGAACGCGGCGTCTGATCAGGGCCTCCACTGTTTGCAAAAGGTTCAGCCATTCTCCAAATAAATTTTGAAGAAAACACAAACTTACACCCCTTTATTTTGAAATGGACTCCTACTGTATAAAAAGAGGAAGATTCCATTGGTACTAAAAGCGTTAATCAGAGAATGAGGAAAGAATGATACACACTGACAGCCCCAAATTTTTAAATAGACTCTCATTATATACAGTCAAACTTCAATGGCTAGAACACCTTTGGGACCTTGAAAATTTGTTCGAGACGGGTAGTTTGAGCCACTGAGGGTTAAAGATAGGAGGCATAGTGGCGATAGGTTTTGCACTTCATTTTGACGTTGTATGATATAAATGTATGCTGTGTGTACTCATTAGAATCACCTCAATGAGGTGATTCTAATGAGTACACACAGCATACACACAGCATACATTTGCAAGATAAAAGACAAACATATCCTAAATTTTCCCGTGATGTTTCTTATGTCGAGAAATTACCTAGGGAGTCAAGAAATGGTTAAAACAAGTCATCAGTGTTTGAGCCAGCGAAGTCCTACTGTATAGTGAGGAGTGGGGTGGTTGGATGAGGCAAAGGTGACGTGGATCTTTAGTCACTGGGGCATCCAAGTGATATTGGTTCAAAGTCAGGCAAGACCTGTTGTCCTTGCAGCAGGAAAAGGTAGAGGAAAAGTGTTGTTATTTATTCTGTTTCTACACTTCCATTCATTTTCCTCTCTCTCCCCTGTCCCTCACTTTCATCTCCTCTACTATAAAAATCTTATATGGGTGTGAGGGGTGGATAGAAAAATCCGTCCCAAGGGTCACTGTCCGGCATCACGAGGCTTGCGAGTGATGCCGGACAGTGATCCCGAGGGACAGATTTTTCTATCCACCCCTCACATCCATATTGTATTCTTTTTCTTGCATACCTTCCATTTCTTAGCGCAGAATTTCAATGCTGCAGTCACTTCCGTTACCAACGTCAGCCATATTGTGTTGACACTGCAGGAATGTAAAGTGACGTCACGGATCGTGCATGACCTAAACCTTAAAGACGGCGCACACAAGGTCGTAATCAACCAGTGCATTTATCAAACACGTGATTTTATTCAATTTGGGGTCGGAACACCAAGGTCAGAACATAAATTTCTATCCCAGGGTGGAGCTTGAAGAAATATATGGGCTGCATGATGCTTCCACGCAGAGCTGAATCTGGCCCGCACACTAGTACTGGTAAACCGCTTAGAGGACCTAAGTCTGTCCAGGAACCGCGGTGCGAGGCGGACCGTCCATGCTAATAAACCCAATTGGTTTCATTGGGCGATAGGGATTGAGATGTCATTTCATCTCAATGTCGGGTAAAAGTCCCACAAAATTGGAAGCAACGTCTCCAAAATGACCTTTACAGTGTTGACGGGGACGTTAAACCTCAAATCAATCAATCAACTACCCCAGGGTAAAATCACGGATTTCCTTGTCTGGTGTGCAAGAATATCTCTTCTATCTCTTCTCCCTTTTGCCAGGTGACGTCACAAAATGACCAACAAGGGTTGAGTGTTGTTAAACCCCATCACAGTCAATATATATAGTGAGGAAGTTTCTACTTAGTTCATCATGTAAACCCCACTTTATATAGAGAAAACTGGAATTTCAATGAGGCAGTTCTAACGAGCACCTATAATCTATGATTAGGTTGTGGGTACTTGTTAGAACTGCTTAAATGATGATGTTCTAACGACCACCCACAACCCATTTTATTTAAGATTATTTTACAAAAATGTCAGTATTCCGCCATAAGTAATTCACTACAACATCTTTACATCACTGTTCATTATAACATGGTTTTGTATATAACAGTGTTTAGTGGAAGATTTAAAAAAATGTATAGATTATATAGGAAAATGACCATACATAAATGGCCCTTTTTCTATATAATGTACATTTTTATCCCCCGACCGAATAGGTTCGGGGGATATAGCGATCAGCCTGGCGTCCGTCCGTCCGTCCGTCCGTAGAGGCAACCTTGTGATGGCCATAACTCCTATACCCTTTGAGATTCATTGATGGTTCTTGGCACAATTGTTCACAAGGCCGAGACGGCGTGTCATGCGCAAGAACCAGAACTCTGGATGCCATACTTTTTTAGTTATCTCCCCTTTTAATAAAATAGAGTGACTACTTTGTGATGGCCATAACTCCAATACCCTTTGAGAGATATTGATGGTACCTGGCACAGTTGTTCACAAGGCTGAGACGGTGTGTCATGCACAAGAACCACAACTCTGGTTGCCATGGTTTTGGAGTTATATCCCCTTCCAATAAAATAGAGTGACAACCTTGTGATGGCCATAACTCTTATACCCTTTGAGTTTCATTGATGGTTCTTGGCACAATTGTTCACAAGGCTGAGACGGCATGTCATGCGCAAGAACCAGAACTCTGGATGCCATACTTCTTTAGTTATCTCCCCTTTTAATAAAATAGAATGACTACTTTGTGATGGCCATAACTCCAATACCCTTTGAGCTATATTGATGGTACCTGGCATAGTTGTTCACAGGGCTGAGACGGAGTGTCATGCACAAGAACCACAACTCTGGTTGCCATGGTTTTGAAGTTATCTCCCCTTTCAATAATATAGAATCACTACCGTGTGATGGCCACATCTCTAACACTCTTCGAGATATATTGATGAGACTTGGTACAGTTGTACATGAGGTTAAGCAGGTGTGTCACGTGCAAGAACCACAACTCTGGGTGCCCTGGTTTTTTAATTATCTCCCCTGACAATATAACCTTGTGATGGCCATAACTCAAATACCCTTTGAGATATATTGTTGGTACTTGGCACAATTGTATACAACATTGAGATGGCGCTTCATCCTAAGAACCACAACTCTGGGTGCTATGATATTTGAGTTATCTCCCCTTCCAATATAACAGTATGACAACCTTGTGATCATCGTACCTCCAATACCCTTTGAGACATATTTGTGGTACTTGATGCAGATGTACATGAGGTTAAGCACGTGTGTCATGCTCAAGAATTACAACTCTGGGTGCTCTGGTTTTTTAGTTATCTCCCCTTGCAATATAACCTTGTGATGGCCATAACTCCAACACCCTTTGAGATATATTGAAGGAACTTGGCACAATTGTATACAAGGTACAGAAGGGATGTCATGTGCAAGAACCACAACTGTTGGTGCTGTGGTATTTGAGTTATCTACCCTTTCAATATAACAGTATGACCTGCTTGTGATCACTATATCTCCAATACCCTTTGAGACATATTGATGGTACTTTATACAGAAATACACGAGCTTAAGCAGGCATGTCATGCACAAGAACGACATTTCTGAGTGCCCTGGTTTTTTAGTTATCTCCCCTAACAGTAAAATCTTGTGATGGCCATAACTGCAATACTTTTGTGATATATTGCTGGTTTAATTCTGTTGCACTTTCTATTGGTGAACAATCTTCTGAAGGCCATATTGGCTTTTGGTCGGGGGATTTGCCATCTCTTCCGATGGCTATTTTTGTTTGTATATAACACAGTTGCTTTACTAGCATGGATTCAACCTTGGACTCTAACAGTGTTATAAAGAGGTTGGTGGTTGCTTTGCAGGCTAACAGTGATGTGATGAAACTAATTTTCTTACACACCAGATAAGGAAATACATAGTTTTAGCTTTGGAGAGAAATTCTGTTCTAACCCTGGTGTTCTTACCCAAGATCAAATATTCTGGCATGTTTGTTAAATGCACTGGTTGAATACAACCTCATATGCACCATCATTAAGGTTGACATCACAGCATGTTATGTGACGTCACTAAACATTCCTTTAGTGTCATCACAATATGGCGTATGTCGGTATTCGAAGTGACTGCATCATTAGAAATCTATGCTAAGAAATGGAAGGTATGCAAGAAAAAGAACCTATATGGGTGTGAGGGATGGATAAAAAAAAAACATCCCTCGTGATCACTGTCCAGATTCACTCGGCAAGCCTCTTGATGTTGGTCAGTGACCCTCAGGCTAGAAAAATCCATCCCTCGTGATCACTGTTCGGCATCACTCGGCAAGCCTTGTGATGCCGGACAGTGACCCTCGGGAAGGATTTTTCCATCCACCCCTCACACCTATGTAAGATTCTTATAGTACCTTACATACCAAATGAAAGATGTACACAGCATAAATTTTAATCTCCATATTTCAGATCCATATGATGGACCAATAGATCTTACACATAGCCCCAAAACAGTCAACATGGATTGTGGAAATTTTAGCTGGAAAGGAAACAACAAGCAACTTCCAAAAGGAAAATTTACGGTAAAAGACAACATCATTTCCACTGTCACATTAACAAGGCTGTAACACCTCCATAAACCCCACTTTATTTACAGAAAAGTGGGGTATACAATATTTTCCTTGTAAAACAAAGTTTGTGGGTACTCGTTAGAACCACCTCAAAAAACAAAGGTTGTGGGTACTCTTTAGAACCACCTCAGGTGGTTCTAGCGAGTATCTGCAATCTATGTTTGGACTGTAAATAAGAAAAATGTAACAGATTTTCATCAGAAAAGTAACCATTTTAAAGATATAAAAGAATGCACTATGTCATACGAATATGTAGACCTCGTGTTAAAAGAGCAGTGGTTGCATTTTGCTCTGATCTTGATCTACACTGTTTACCAGTGTTCAGTTCTGGGGTGTCCCATGTAGAATCTATTAAATAGCACCCCTGGGTCTCATATGATCTTCAGGTTTCTAGGCCAAAGACTTTAAAAAATTAAGTTAATTTTTATTTACATTTTTTTTTCTTTAACAAAATGCCGACAGGTGAGATGTGATGTCCTGTGCCAGCTTTTGTTAGTGTCAAAATGAGAAGTACAATCCATGCTAAGAAATGGAAGGCATGCAAGAAAAAGAATCCTATATGGGTGTGAGGGGTGGATAGAAAAATCCATCCCTTGTGGTCACAAGGCTTGCCAAGTGATGCCAGAAAATCTGTCAAAGTGGGGTTTATGGAGGTGTTCATTTAGGTGGTTCTAACAAGTACCCACATGAGGCAGTTCTAACAAGTACCCACAATCTTGGAACAAAAATAAGAAAAATAATGTATACCCCCCTAAACCCCAGTTTTCTCTATATAAAGTGGGTATAGGTAGGTCTTCATTTCACCAACATGTTCACGTGATGTCTTGCACACCAGATAGGAAAATCAATGATTTTACCCTGGTATGGAAGTTATTTTCTTGCACACCAGACAAGGAAATCCGTGATTTTACCCTGGGATAGAAATTTATGTTCTGACCCTGGTGTTCCGACCCCAAATCGAATATAATCGCGTATTTGATAAATGCACTGGTTGATTACGACCTCGTATGCGCCCTCGTTAAGGTTGACGTCACTAAACATTCCTGCAGTGTCAACACAATATGGTGGACGTTGGTAACCGAAGTGACTGCAGCATTAAAATCCACGCTAAAAAATGGAAGGTATGCAAGAAAAAGAATCCTATATGGGTGTGAGGGGTTGATAGAAAAATCCGTCCCTCAGGATCACTGTGCGGCATCACTCGGCAAGCCTCGTGATGCCGGACAGTGACCCTCGGAATGGATTTTTCCATCCACCCCTCACACCCATATAAGATTCTTATATTCCTACCCAGGGATAGGATGAAAATATTGAGAATTGTCTTCACAGTATTTTGTTTTGTTTGTGTTTGAGTTTAGTGGCCCAGTCAACACTATTTTAGGTCATTTTTGAGCCGGTCGGTTTACGTATCCACACTTTTTCTGGGCAGGCTTATACGTAAGCGGTTAACCAGTACAGTGCACATTCTTTTGCCAGAAACTGTTCTTGAATCAGCGGAAGGGAGAGAGATTTCATGATCAATCTCCATGAAAGAATGTTGCCGACCCTTGCAGGTATCAAACCCACGTCCTCCTGATCACCAGTCAGACGCCCATCCGACTGAGCTACCGAGGCCGGCTCTGATCACTTAAAGTCATTTTTTGCAAAATGTGTGGACCCAGATCAGACTTCTCCTTTAGTTAGCTTTGATCAACTGGACCATGGTGTATGATTCTTGTGTAAATTGTGGTGTTTTTTTTTTTTTTCAGGGATACCAGGTTTTGTACTGTGATCAAGACATTAGACATCTGGTGGATAACTGTAAAAATGAAACCAAGTTCAAGAGTTATAAGATTGTCCAGAGTGAAACAGTGGCTTACGATGGCCTTAAGCAGGGAAGAACTTATACATTTGCTGTACGTCTCAATAAAATTGATGGCTACTACGGAAAGATGAGTAGATTTCCAGTGTTTAATGTAGAAGGTGAGTATGCTTATGCAGTGAATCTTCATTCTTATGCACATCTAAATGAAACATGACATCTAACTGGATAAAGTCATAAAAGATATACAGTAAAATTTCCTATATTAAGACCACCTTTGGGACTGTTCAAAAGTGGTCTTAAAGAACAGTCCCAAAAGTGGTCTCTGACCAAAGGAAATTGTATGCAGAAAACACAAACAAAGAATAACTGCAGCTTATTAAATAAGCTTTTTAAAGCAGAATTTGTCTTGACCCTTATCATGCTGTTCACAACAAACCCTATCTTTGCAAACAGTGTAGATCCAGATCAGATGGCTTCTGAAGAAGCCATCTGATCAGGATCTACACTGTTTGACATTTAGTTTATGAATTTGTAGGAATAAATTATATCAGATAATCTGATTGGTTCAAAGTCAGAAATGGGTGTGGCTAAACTGAATATTCAGCAAGAGAAGGGTTAATTTTAGGTGGTCTTAATAGCTTAATTTCACTGTACTGTAGATGTACTTGTTTTGGTATACACAAATGTTAGCAATTTTTTTCAAGATTCTTTCATATTTACGGGTAATAAAATTTGCTGAATTTCTAATTGTAATTTGTAATTCACAAAATTCTTAGATTTGAGTATATACATGTTTGATGAATTTTGCTTATCACAAAATTCGCTCACATAAATACACCAAGAAAATTTCTACAATTTAGAGTTTTTGTTTGATTTGAGGTTTATCGTCCCCATCAACACTGTGTAGGTCATTTTGGAGACGTTGCTTCCAATTTTGTGGGACTTGTACCCGACATTGAGATGAAATGACATCTCAAGCCCTGCCGCCCAATGAAACCAATAGAGTTTATATGCATGGATGGTCCGACTTGCAACACTTTTCCTGGGCAGGCTTAGAAGCTCTAAGCGGTTTACCAGTACTCATGTGCAATCAGTTTCAGCTCTGCATGGCAGCATCATGCAGCCCAATTCATTCTTCAAGCCCCGATGGGCGGGGCCACTACAATTTAGAGTAAGTAGAATTCTTATATGAAGGTCACCCTTGGGACTGATCAAATCACCTTTGGGCCTGTTCAAAAGTGGTGTCTAAGATCAATTTTGAATAGTCTTAAATATGGTCTCTGAGTGTAGAAAACACAGGAAGAACATTTTCACCACGTGAAACATCTTTAAAACACACCTATATAAATCTGACCCCCTTAAACCTCACTTTTATATAGCAGAACTAGGGTTTGCAGGGGTATACATTATTTTTCTTATTGGTGCTCAAAAACATAGATTGTGGATACTCCTTTGAACCGCCTCTTCGAGGCGGTTCTAACAAGTATCCACATTCTATATATTGAGCAGAAATAAGAAAAATATCGAAGTTTTTCTTCTGAAAATATTCATTTGTAGGTGGCATTACAATGTATTTGTAAATGCGTGTTTTCGTAATGAAGTCAGTGAAATTTACCGTCCCTTGAACCCCACTTTATATAGAGAAAACTGGGGTTCATTAGATACATTTCTGAGTAGTTACCTAGAAGTTGTTGATTCAGTCCCCAGTGAGTCTAGCATTATTCTTGCATGAAGATTGATCTGAAAACTATTTTCTCAGTCATTCTCCTCTCTTCAGCTAATTCAAGAAGGGCAGTTGTCAATTACTGGCAAAAGAAGCCGGCCTTAGTAGCTCGGATGCGCATCTGACTGGTGATCAGGAGGACATGGGTTCGATACTTGATCATGAAATCTTTTCTTCAGTCATTATCTCCCTTCTGCTGATTTAAGAAGGGCAGTTGTCAGTTGCTGGAGAAAGAATGTGCACGGTACCGGTTAACCACTTAAGTATAAACCTGCCCGGGAAAATGTGGATAGGTAAACTGACCGGCTCAAAACTTAACTGAATAGTGTTGACTGTGCCATTTAACTCCAAAACAAACAAAAAGAAAACTGACAAAAGAATGGAGTCTGTACTGGTTATTTACTAAGATGGTCTTAGTTTGCCCAAGATAAAAGTTATCAGACTAACCAGCTGGCTGGATATGATCTTTTAGTGTTTACTGGTCCATAAACTTCAAAACAATATGCTATTGATTTAGGACCATTTGTTAGTCAATTAAAATTATTTTTAAAACTTTCATCATTTAGTATGGGGAAATAGTCTTATATTTTGGCTTAAAAAATGTGTAGCTTTTATTTTTCCAGCAAAAATACTGCCATATTTAGGGGATAACTGTAGTGAAAATTGTTATTTATGGAGGTAAATCAGTGATTTTATGGTTGGAAGTTTCGTCTTGCAGCAATGCACTTGCGGAGCTGTAAAACAGAATTTGCGACTGTAAAACCAAAGATTTACCTATCCAAAAGACAATTTTCAATACAGTTATCCTCATTCTAATGGCTTCATTTGTTTTGTTTATAAAATGCTCTTTATGCCCAAATCAGCAAGCGCATGAAAAGCAACGTTACGAGATGATGTCAGGTTTTGGACAGTATGTCATAGACTAGCCATTGAACAACTTTGCCCAAACTTTCACTTATTGGATCACTGACTGTTGTGTTTCAGAAGTAATTGTCGAACCAGCACCTAGTGGTACTACCGTGACTTTGTCAAAGACAAATATCATCGCTATTGGAGTTTCAGTCACAGCAGTAGTTATTGCCCTTGTGATAATTTTGGGGTTCTTTATCATACGCCACAAAAGACTTCAGAGATCATTCCGAGCCTTTGCAAGCAGCCATTATGAGGCACGCTCTGGTACAACAACATTCACAGGAGCAGATGAGTTGGGTAAGCTTGCATTTGTTTCTACACAATGCTGTGGACCTTTCACATGTTAAGATCATTTCACATGGACTGTCAGGCCAGAACCTTCACTGCTCCCTCATACAAGCAGTGAATCAAGAGGAACCTTCAGACAGAAAGCCATATCCCTGGCCCCTCTGAATGGCTGGGCATGCGCAGTTAAAATTTGTCATGACGGAATGCTCGAAGACACAAATTCGCTTGGCGGGGCTCATTTAATGTGAATTGTCTGCATAGCATCATATGAATTGTCTGCTTAGCTGAAAATTCACATGAATTGTCAAGCTTTATTAAGAAAAGAAAAGGTTTAGCTGATGACTTTTTTATTTTTTTCTCTAAAATAATGATTGACAGCAGACTATTCCCATGAAATGTCAAGCTTTTTTTTTTTCAGAAAAAAATGAACTTGATGAGTAGTTTTGGTTAACTGGGTTTTCATTTCATATTTGTTTCTTGGAGTTATAATGGGGAAAAGGAAGGCCTTTTATTACCTATCATACTCCTAACTGGGATTCTTTATAACGGCACAATAATAGGGAACAAATATTGTCCTTATAACGAGGGTCCTCTGTACACAAAATTCAAAGTCCAAATTGTACTAAATGAACATACAGCATTTACCCTAAATGTTTGACATTCAGCTTGCAAATTTTAATGAATACATTTTATTATCATTATATCGACTAATTTGGCTGGATAGTAGTCAGAAATGGGTGTGACTAAAATTTACTCAGCAGGAAAATAGTTAAAATGAAATGTCTGCATGTGATGTGCACACCCGCCCATCAGGGCTTGGAGAAATAGCTTGGGCTGCATGGTATATCCGTGCAGAGCTGAAACCGACTGAACTTGAGAAGAAAAGTGGCGTGAGTCTGACCACTCCTTATATCCCAGCAGCTTCTTTGGTCAGTAGTGATGAGATGTCATTATAGCCCCGCTTTGAAAAAGTGGGGGCTATATTGGATTTGCCTTTTCCTTCTGTGATTCCGTAATTCCATTATTCATGATAACTCTAAAACTGTTTGAGGTATTTACATGAAACTTCACACAAATGTAAAGCACTATGAGACGATGTGCAGAGCGCATGAACCATAACGCTGGATTGCCTACTTTTGGAGTTATTGCCCTTTGAACATTGAAAAAATGGCAACCGTAATTCCATTATTCATGATAACTCGAAAATCGTTTGAGATATTTTCATGAAACTTCAAACAAATGTAAAGCACTATGAGATGATGTGCAGAGCGCATGAGCCATAACTCTGGATTGCCTACTTTTGGAGTTATTGCCCTTTGAACATTGAAAAATAGCAATTTTAACCTTGTCCGCTCCATAACTAAAAAACCGTTTGAGGTATTTTCATGAAACTTTATGCAAATGTAAAGCACTATAAGATGATGTGCACAGCGCATGAACCATAACTCTGGATTTTTTTCTTATATTTTTCTTTTCTGATAGCGCTATAGCGGGGCTATAGTCAGATCCTCTGACTGTTCTAGTGCCTTCTTAGTGTCCGGTAAAAGTCCCACAAAATGAGAAGCAACATCTCCATAATGACGTAACTAGTATTGACAGGGACATAAAACCTCCAACACAAATAAGCATGTGCAATGCTTTTATTACAGTGGACAGGGTATTGCAAACTTTCACAATTTAAAGTCTTGATAATTTAAATAAAACCACTCATCCCCATGGACTTTGTGTTACTGAGGTTGTACTTTATTATCCATCACAAAAACCCGCCAATATAATTTTTACCCCCTTGAACCCCACTATTACATAGTAAAACTGGGGGTTTACAAGGGTACACGTTATTTTTCTTAATTCTGCTCGATGAGGCGGTTCTAACGAGTAGCCACAATCTATATTTTGAGCAGAAATAAGAAAAATATGACAATTTTTCATCTTAAAATTTTCGTTTTTTCGGCGGTAAAGTTTACAATGTATTTATATAGGTGTGTTAACGTAATGCTTTTGTTTTTTTCTTCTGCCAATACAGCATTAAAACTATACAAGATACACCTTGGAGATGGTGTATTGTATCGAGGCAGAAACGCTGCATTGTATAAGGGTATTATTTTTTTATTGGTAATTATAGTAACCTCTTTTTAACACTATAGCTGAAATCTGAAGTAAATTCCAGTGTTCCTGATAAGAAGGTGTATTCTTGCACACCAGACAAGGAAATCCGCGATTTTACCCTGGGATAGAAATTTATGTTCTGACCCTGGTGTTCCGACCCCAAATCGAATATAATCGCATGTTTGATAAATGCACTGGTTGATTACGACCTTGTGTGTCGCCGTCTTTAAGGTTGACGTCATGCATGATCCGTGACGTCACTTTACAGTCCTGCAGTGTCAACACAATATGGCGGACGTTGGTAACCGAAGTGACTGCAGCATTGAAATTCCGCGCTAAGAAATGGAATGTATGCAAGAAAAAGAATCCAATATGGGTGAGAGGGGTGGATAGAAAAATCCGTCCCTCGGGATCACTGTCCGGCATCACTCGGCAAGCCTCGTGATGCCGGACAGTGTATCTCGGGACGGATTTTTCAATCCATCCCTCACACCCATATAAGATTCTTATAAGGATAAGGAGGATAATTATGGGATAAATTTTCTTATTTCCCCCAAAAAAAAACATACTGTAAAAATCCTAAAAAATTGGACTTACTATATTTCTCCTAAAATTGCAACAAGTTTGCTTCAGGATCCAGCAAGGAGACCAAAAGCTGCAGACAGAATGGCAAACAGTTTAGACCCTGTTTTTGCAATTCTGTTGGCGTTTTTTGGACTCCTTTGCTAAAATTTAAGGAGAATTACAACAAGTCCTGAAAGTGACCAAAGTTTTAGAATTTTTACAGTATCAAAACTCATGTTATAATATGTAGGATTAAAAAGAGGTTATAATGTGCATATACAGAAATAACACAGACTAAAATTAGTGTTCATTTAGTTGTTAAAACCAGGTCAGTCAGACAAACTATCTTTAAATCTTTTATCAATTCTGACTGGAACTAAAGATCAGTGTTTCGTTAAGTTGTCAAGACCAGGGCAGCCTGTCAATCTATCTTTTAGATCTTATATTCAAACACAATGCTCACTTGTCTTGAGATAGCATATTTTTATCAGGTCAGGGTGTTACAATGCAATTAATATAGGGAGTGACTGATAAAAGAATTTTAGTAGAAAACATAGGGTTGTCCCAGATGATATCACGACGTTACATGCCTTTAACGATGTGTTGTTACACCTGGGCCCAGTTGTTCAAAGCATCATTAGCTTAACGAGCTCATTAATGGTCAAATTGTTAACTCTTCTAGTAAGTATTATATCTAAAATTTTGGTATTATTGCTGAAAAAAACAAAAAAAACAAGCAGCTTTGGCATCTGCAAAAGCTGTTCACATTTTTTTTGCAGCAAAAATATTAGAATATTTGCCCAATGAAATGATCAAAGTTTTAACAGTTCGTTAATTAACAATGTCGTTAGTTTTGAACAACTGGCCCCTGTTCATACTATTTCTAGCTCGCCTGTACGAAGTACATGGAGAGCTATTGTTGTCACCTCATTTGTGCGCGTGTGTGTGTGCGTTCCCGTCACACTGCGTTAAAGTTTTTCAAATGCTTATATCTCAACAGTCACTCATCACAGAGCACTCATATTTGGAACTTAAGTACCTGGGAGGGTCTTCTGATGTTCAAAGACAACAGACCCCTCGGTTCATGCCCCGGGGTGGGGCTAGGGGTCAAAATCTATAACACCTCTGTAAAACTGTGTTAAAGTTTTTGAATTGCTTATATCTCAACAGACACTTATCACAAAGGGTTCTATTTTGCAACTTGGATACCCGGGCGTGTCTTCTGAGATTCCAAGACAACACACCCCTGGGTTCATACCTGAGAGGACGGATGGGGTGGGGCTAGGGGTCAAAATCTAGGACACCTTTGTAATTTGTTATATACGTTTCCACAGGCCCCCGCCCATAGGGGCTTGAAGAAATATATGGGCTGCATGATGCTTCCACACAGAGGTGAATCCGACCCGCACACTAGTAATGGTAAACAGCTTAGAGGATCTAAGCCTGTCCAGGAACCGCGGTGCGAGGTGGACCGTCCATGCTAATAAACCCTATTGGTTTCATTGGGCGACAGGGCTTGAGATGTCATTTCATCTCAGTGTCGGGTAAAAGTCCCACAAAATTGGAAGCAACGTCTCCAAAAGGACCTTTACAGTGTTGACGGGGACGTTAAACCTCAAATCAAACAAACAAACAAATATACGTTTCCATTATGCTAACGAGTTATAAACACATTTGGTTATATATCAGCCAACCATGTGACATTGGTTCAAGTGTAAAATGGTGAAGGTCATGGTCATGGTCACATTTCACGGTACAGTGATTTTGCCTTATATCTTGAAGACTATTTGTTGGAGAAATGTCATACCTGGGATATTAGTACCATGTGACCCCATGATTGACCTCAAAATATATCTAGGTCACTGTGACCTATATTTCTTGGTCCAGTGATTTTGCCTTATATCTTGAAGACTATTTGTTGCAGAAATGTCATACCTGGGATATTAGTACCATGTGACCCCATGATTGACCCCAAAATATATCTAGGTCACTGTGACCTATATTTCATGGTTCAGTGATTTTGCCTTATATCTTGAAGACTGTTTGTTGGAGAAATGTCATACCTGGGATATTAGTACCATGTGACCCCATGATTGACCTCAAAATATATCTAGGTCACTGTGACCTATATTTCATGGTTCAGTGACTTTGCCTATTATCTTGAATACTATTCAAAGGAGAAATATTATACCTGGATTATTAGTTCCATGTGACCGGATAATTGACCACCAAATATATCTAAGTCACTGTGACCTATATTTCATGGTTTAGTTATTTTGCCTATTATCTTGAATACTATTTGATGGGGAAATGTCATACCTGGATTATTAGTTCCATGTGACCCCATGATTGACCTCAAAGTATATCTAGGTCAGTATTGCCTATATTTCATGGTTCACTGATTTTGCCTATTATCTTGAATACTTTTTGATAAAGAAATAGCATACTTTTTGATAAAGAAAAAGCATACTTTGATTATTAGTTCCATGTGACCTGCTGATTGACCTCAGAATATATCTACGCCATTGTGACCTACATTTCATGGTTCAGTGATTTTGCCTATTATCTTGAATAAGATTTTGATAATGAAATGTTATACCTGGGATATTACTTCAATGCAACCGAGTGATTAACCTGAAAATATATATAGGTCAGTGTTACCTATATTACATGGTTCAGTGACTTTGGCTTATATCTTGAATACTATTAGATGGAGAAACTTCATATCTAAATATTCAATTCCATGTGACCAGATTATTGGCATAGAAATATTTCTAGGTCAGTGTCACCTATTTTCATGGTTCAATGATTGGCCTTATAATTCAGACACAATTTGATTCTGAAATATAATATCTGGAGTATATGTTCCATGTGACCTGATGATTGACCTTAAACTATATGTAGGTGAGTGTGATCTTTATTTCATGGTTCAATAGTTTCACCTTATATCTTGAAGGTGCGAAACAGGCGAGCTATGCTGTCATGCGACAGCTCTTGTTTGACATGACATTATCCACTAAGTGACAATGAGGTTATATGTTAAGGAAATTAACCCTTGTCCTGCTCAATATTCAATTTAGCCACACCCATTTTTGACTTTAAACCAATCAGATTACTTGATGTAATTTATTCCTACAAATTCATAAACTGAATGTCAAACAGGGTAGATCCAGATCAGATGGCTTCTCAAGAAGCTATCTGATCTGGATCTACACTGTTTGCAAAGATAACGGTTGTCGTGAACAGCAAGATAAGGGTTAAGGGAATTAACGCTTGGTTTTTATCTTGACTGCAAGTCAGTCACACTGAAATATCATAGTAGTAGAGTGTTTTCAGTTCCAGCAAAGTTTTGACCACTGACATGGCATGAACAAAGGAAAACAAGTATCCAACAAGTCCACTTAACCCATAAAATGCTAATCATGACAATTGTCGTCTGCTCTGTCGTCTGCCGGTTACTTTAAAATGTCATTTGAGCAAACAGTGTTGACCCAGATCAGACTGCTCCTTTAGGGGCAGACTGATCTGGGTCCACACTGTTTACCTGTATGCAAAATATTTTTTTTAAAAAAGTTTGCAAAAGATTCAGCAGACGACAAAAGCAGACAGCATTTTCAAATGAATTTTTCTCAGTATCCTAAGGGTTAACATTTACTGCAGCTACTTTATAAAATTACTGTTGGCAATCATTAGAATGCTGTGTTGGAAAGTAGAAGTAAAACATAGATCAGGAATCAATACAATTAACTTACTCCACCCACCAAAGACACCAAAGGGAAAGAAACACAAACACAAAGCGTCCAGACCACAATGGAAACCCAAACAAAGGAAGGCCACAAGGACAAGTACTTTCCCACAAAATGGCCAAATGGCCATCCAAAATAAAAAGACACAAGTGACACACACAGCAAGCAACAAACAACGACACAAACAAACCGCCACAGCTACTGTTATATCCATGATAGAATGCCCCACCTAATAACACAACTCATTATAACACAGTTTTCGAAATAGCACAGTTTAATGATTGATCTAAAAAATGGATACTGTAAAAATCCTAAAAATTCTGAAACCCTGAACATCTGCTGGAATTCTCCTAAAATCTTAGCAAATGTCACATGATCCAGCAAGGAGCCCGAAAAGTGCCAACTGAATTACAAACAGTGTAGTCCCTGATCAGACTACCATCAGACTGCTCCTGAATGATCAGTCTGATCTAGGCCTGCACTGATTGCTTAGGCCTGTCTATCCCAATACTTTGGATTATTTTGGTAGATTAAATAGACAAAAAATGACCAAAAATGGTACTTTTATCTGTAAAATCTTTACATTTTGAATTGACTATAGTAATACAGGTTGTGCATTACACACTAATTTTAACTGGATCTAAACCATTACAGTAAAAAAGAGCCTGTTATACATAGAGACAAAAGTTCAATCAACTATGAGAAATAATATACTCATTTGCCTTTTCCCATAAAATGCCAATTTTCGTCTGCTTCATTGTCTGCCAGATACTTTAAAAGCCATTGTTGCAGACAGTGTGATCCCAGATCAGACAGCTCCTCTAGGAGCAGTCTGATCTCATTTCACACTGTTTGCCTGTATGCAAAATTATTTTTAACAAGTTTGCAGGAAGATTCAGCAGACGACATAAACAGAGGACATTTTCATACGCAGTTAAACAAGTAATCATTGAGAACCAGTAAACCACTAATGATAACTAGCTCTAATTCAGCATGTTTCAGAAAATTTTACTATGCATCTGTAAGAAACATAATAATGTCAATATGCGAAAGAGGGTAAAAATGATTACTGAAGCCATCCTCATTATATCTCATGAGCTGATTCTATGAGTACCCCTTAGTGCCTTGAACTACCCTTTCTTGCACACCAGTGCCCAGTTGTTCAAAGCCTTGTTAGCTTAACGAGCTTGTTAGTAGTCATATTCTTAACTGTTCTAAGTTCAATATTTAAAATTTTGGTATTTTTGCTGAAAAAATATAAGCATATTTGCCATAATAAATGATCAAAGTTTTAACGATATGTTAACTAACGACATCATTAGTCTTGAACAGCTGGCCCCAGATAAGGAAATCCTGGACTTAACCCTGGGATAGATATTCTTATCCTATCCAGTTTATAATGCTCAGGGTTTGGATAAAAATTGAGAATTTTCATGTTTGATGTGCACTGGTTGAATAGGACGTCATGTACACCATCCTTAAGTTTTACATCACTGCATATACGGTGACATCAAAAATGCTTCATAATTGTCAACAAAATATGGCAGATGTCGACAACTGAAGTGACTGCATTATTAAAACAATCCAATCTCAGAATTGAAAGTTTTACAAGAAAAAGAATCCTAAATGGGTGTGAGGGGTATATAGAAAAATATCTCCCTCAGTGTCACTGTCCAGCATCACTCGACAGTAACACTCAGGATGGATTTTTTTATCCACCCCTCACACCAATGAATCACAAACCAGTTTCTTTGGTCCCAAACTTGTCTGAGCGATTGACTTTTGACTGTATAAGCTTTAGATATGACAATAGAAGCTCAGTCAGAGGATTTACTCTTTGAAAAGCCAGGCAACCACAGAAGGCACATGCAAACAGCAAAGACAAAGATCACAGGTCTTAATGCGGGTTTTGTTATGTCTGAGCTTATATAGGTTTGTTACCGTGGAATAAGTTTCTGTTCTTTCTGCTTAACAGTAATAATTTGTTGCCAAGTAGCACATGCGTTGCTAAGCAACAAGTACTACATGACAACAGACTTCTATTGAAGGTAATAGATTAACGTGTTAAAGTTGTTATAATGCAATATAATTTTTTATTGTACGTGAGGATGATGATGAGAACAATTTTCTGTTTTATTTGCTTAATAGTAATATTTGGTTGCCAAATAGCACATGTGTTGCTAAGCAACGATTTCTACATGACAACAGATTACTATTGAAGGTAATAGATTGACGTGTTAAAGTTGTTATATTTTTTTTTTCAGGTGAGGATGATGATGAGAACACTCCAATGATACGAGGTTTCTCAGATGATGAGCCACTTGTGATTGCCTAGCTAACGTAGCAACAGTGGCGGTGCTGCGAATGACAGTGTTCGATGTTTGGTTGCCTAGCAACAATGTGATAGAAGCTTCAAGCTTTCCAACATAGATCAAAGATGTGAGATTACTAAGAAAAAAAATTGCATAACCCCTATCAGGGTCCAGTTGTTCAATGCATCATAAGCTTAACAAGCTTGTTAGCTGTCAAAATGTTAATTGTTGTAGCCCTTACAGTATCTAATACTCTGTTATTTTTGCTGAAAAAATTTGAGTAGTTTTTGCATTTTGCTGAAAAAATTGAAACTACTCACATTTTTTCAGCAAAAATATCAGTGTATATGCCTTGAATTAAAGATAAAAGCTTGAGGGATACATTAACCCTTTTTGTACCAAATGGAATCTTCCTTCTGATATATAACAGGAGTCCATTTCATAATTTAGGGGTATCATGTTGCGTTTTCTTCAAAATTTATTAGGAAAATGGCTGAACTTTTAGCAAACAGTGGAGGCCCTGATCAGACGCCGCGTTCTGCGGCGCCTGATCTGGGCCTGCACTGTTTGCCAAGGTACCCATTTAAGGGTTTCTGGTACTGAATGGGTTAATAATGATATCGTCTTTGACTAACGACGTTGTTAGTTTTGAACAACTGGCCCCAGTAAGTTGACGAATTTATTGTTTTAATATTAGCGTTTCATTGCACAAAGTGCGCATGAGATTTTACTATATAAAGTGAGTTGCTGTTTGTGCTACACTTTTGTATCAGTATAAAGGGACATTGTTTCCAAATATTAATCCTAAAATTGTCAAGCACAACATGAGCAGATGGCATTTCATACTGGTTTGACATTTCATTGAATCATCTGTCTAAACGTTATTATGTTAACACACCTGTACACTGAAATGATGTCTGAACTTAACTCTGGAACTAACCTTTTTCAGATGAAAATGTTTGATTTTTTCTGTCGTTTTTAGTCAAAATATAGATTGTGAGTGCTTGTTAGAACCGCCTTATTGAGGCGGTTCTAAGGAGTACCAACAATTTATGTTTTTGTGCAAAAATAATGGAAATAATTTGATTATTTGATTTGGGGTTTTACATCCCCATCAACACTGTATAGGTCATTTTGGAGACGTTGCTTCCTATTTTGTAGGACTTTTACCCGAAATTGAGATGAAATGACATCTCAAGCCGTGCCGCCCAGTGAAACCAATAGGGTTTATGAAAATAATCTATTCCCCCGTAGACCCCACTTTCTATATATAAAGTGTGGTTTAATGAGATCTTATTTCACAGACATGTTAACCTGAAGTAGCAGATGATTCATATGAAATGTTCAACCTTCTTTGAAAATTATCAGTGGCGATATTGAAAAATGTCATCTGCTTAATTTTGTTCACTGTTTTAAGTGTTAAGAATTATGAAAAAAAATATTATTGTTCATTTTGGATGATCACTTTTTATGGTGGCTGGGCTTCTCTATCAGTGCTCAAAAATGGCAAAAAAAAAAACAAAAACATGTTTACAGCCATCATAAAAGTGGACAAGGTTAATACACCTAAGCCTCTTTATAACACCTTGGACCAGGTCCGAGATAACACTATTGATTTGCACCAAAGCAGAAACCATTTAAGTAAGCATTACGAAAACACGCCTATATAAATACATTGCCACCTTTATCGCCGAAAAAATGAAAATTTTATGGTGAAAAATTGTGATATTTTTCTTATTTCTGAGGCGGTTCTAACGAGTGCCCACAATCTATATTTTGAGCAGAAATAAGAAAAATAAGGTATACCCCCGGAAACCCCAGTTTTACTATATAAAAGTGGGTTTCAAGGAGTCAAAACTATATAGGCGTGTTTTTGTGATAAAAAGGGTTTTATAGCCAAACAAAAATGAAGAATGACCATTTATGGTCATTTTTCTATATAATTTATGTATTTTTGGGATCCATCTTTAAACCATGTATATTAAAAAAGTGTGTTATAGCCAGCCTCTGTGGTGTAGTGGGTAGGCTACGCACCTCATAAACCACAGGTTACAAGTTCAATTCTGGCCTTCTCCAGATTTTCAGAAGAGTCTTCAAACCAAGGTCCCATCTCCATATGACCATAGTTATTGGAGGGACGTAAAACTCGCCAACACACACATAGCCAAACAAAAGTGTATAGATTATATGAAAAAATGCCCTTTGATGATCGTTTTTAGCTCACCAGAGCCGAAGGCTCCGGGGGAGCTTATAGGATAGGCAGTTGTCCGGCGTCGTCGTTGTCGTCGTTGTCGTTGTCGTCGTCGTCTGACGTCAACACTTTCAAACATCTTCTTCTCTGAAGCCACTGGACCGATTCAGCCCAAATTTTATCTGTAGCATCCTTGGGCTGGGGGATTGAAAGTTTGTGTTTTTTATGAAAATCGGCCCATTAGTTTGGTTGCTATGGCAACTTAGAGTTTCCATAGACTTATAATGGGGAAAATTGAAAAATGGCATTTACTGCCAAGTCATTGCAGATATTTGGACAAAACTTTTATAGAAATGTTTCTTGAGTAAAATTCTTTCAGCCATATGCTTTTATGCCAACCTGAGGGTCCCCCAGGTTGTGCCGGGGCCATGCCCCACCCCCTCCACTTCATAAAAGGCCATATATCTCAGAAACCATTCAGATCCCGACCCCTAAACCATATATATTCTTGTTCCTATTGATAAGACGCATTTAGTAACACCAACCTTGGGGTCCTCAGGGATGCGCCGAGGTCATGCCCCACCCCCTCCACTTAATAAAAGGCCCAATATCTCGGAAACCATTCAGATCCCCACCCCTAAACCATATATATTCTTGTTCCTTATGATAAGACCCATTCAGTGACATCAACCTGGGAGTCCCCTGGATGCGCCGGGGCCATGCCCCACCCCCTCCATTTCATAAAAGGCCCAATATCTCGTAAACCTTACAGATCCCCGCCCCTAAACCATATATATGCGTGCTTCTTATGATAAGACACATTCATTGACACCAACCTGGGGGTCCTCAAAGATGCGCTGGGGCCTTGCCCCACCCCTCCACTTCACAAAAGGCCATATATCTCAGAAACTGTTCAGATCCCCACCCCTAAACCATATATATTCTTGTTCCTATTGATAAGACCCATTCAGTAACACCAACCTGGGGGTCGTCAGGGATGCGCACAGGTCAGGCCCCACCCCCTCAACTTTATAAAAGGCCCAATATCTCGGAAACCATTCAGATTCCCACCCCTAAACCATATATATTCTTGTTCCTTTTGATAAGACCCATTCAGTGACATCAACCTGGGAGTCCCCTGGATGCACCGGGGCCATGCCCCACCCCCTCCATTTGATAAAAGGCCCAATATCTCGGAAACCTTACAGATCCCCGCCCATAAACCATATATATGCTTGCTTCTTATGATAAGACACATTCATTGACACCAACCTGGGGGTCCTCAGAGACGCGCTGGGGCCTTGCCCCACCCCTCCACTTCAAAAAAGGCCATATATTTCAGAAACTGTTCAGATCCCCACCCCTAAACCATATATATTCTTGTTCATTATGATAAGACGCATTCAGTAACACCAACCTGGGGGTTCCCAGGGATATGCTGGGGCCATGCCCCACCCCCTCCATTTCATAATATCACAATATCTCGGAAACCCTACAGATGGCCACCCCTTAACCATATATAGTCTTGTTCCTTATGATAAGACACATTCATTGACACCAACCTGGGAGTCTCCCTGGGCCTTGCCCCACCCCTCCGCTTCACATAAGGCCTTATATCTCAGAGAATGTTCTTAGCCCCACCCTAAACCATATATATTCATCTTTCTTATGATAAGACGCATTCAGTGACACCAGCTTGGGAGTCCCCGGGGCACGCCCAGGCCATGCCACACCGCTTTACTTCATTAAAAGCCATATATATCAGAAATAGTTCAGATCCCCACCCCTAAACCATATACTTTTGGACAGTCCCAAAGGTGGTCTCTAACCAGAGGCTAATATATGCAGAAAAGACTTAGAAAGAATAACTCCAACCTACTAAATAAGCCTTTTAAAGGAGAATTGGTCTTAATTATTGGTGGTCTCATTTGTGGATTTTCACTGTAATTATTGCTATTTTAAGTTCCTCTGTTTGTATAATTGACAAAGATCTGTTCATTTTCAGTTTGTGTTGAGTAGGGTTATACTCTTTATGAAATTCTATATTAAAATCTTCTGTGCATATAAATGTGCTTTATATTACCTAGAAGTTATAAATATATCTGTGCTACCTTCAATGTAAATCACTGCAAATTTTGAGATAATATACCTTAATTACAGTGACGAAAAGATCTGTGCTACAATCATTGTAAATTACTGCAGACATTGAGATAATGTTTCATAATTTACAGGTATAAATAGATCTGTTACATATTTTTACAGTTATATATAGATCTGTGCTACCATCTCTAAATCAGTGATAATATTGAGATATTGTATATTTTTTCTGTATGAAGAAAACTGTTCTGCATCACAAAAACACGCCTGTATAATTCTGACCCCCTTGAACCACACTTTTATATATTAAAACTGGGGTTTATAGGTGTAAAGCTTATTTTTCTTATTTCTGCTCTAAAATGTAGATTGCGAGTACCCGCCATCTATATTTTGAGCACAAATAAGAAAAAATTCACAAATTTTCGCTTTTTCAATGGTATCATTTACAACGTATTTGTACAGACGTGTTCTTATAATGGTCATCACTGCAAATCAATGCGATAACGCAAACACGCCTATACAAAAACATTGCGACCTTTATCGCAGAAAACATGAAAATTTTAAGATGAAAAATTTTGATATTTTACGAGCAAAAATAAGAAAAATAAGGTTTACCCCTGTAAACCCCAGTTTTATTATATAAAAGTGGGGTTCAAGGGGGTCAGAATAATATAGGCGTGTTTTCGTGATGACAGGCGTGTTTTCATAATGGTCATCACTGCAAATCAATGCATATTATACTGTTATTTCATGGCAGCTTGAAGCCTAGCCAAAACTACAATGTAATGTCCCGAGGTGTTGTTGATGACCTGATGGGCACTAGTGCATCAGGCCATCCCGATTACGAAAACACGCCTTTACCAATACATTGTCAATTTTACCTCCAAAAAATGAAAATTTTAAGATGAAAAATTGTGATATTTTTCTTATTTCTGCTCAAAATATAGATTGTTGGGACTCGTTAGAACCGCCTCATTGAGGCGGTTCTAACGAGCACCCACAATCTATGTTTTAGAGCAGAAATAAGAAAAATAAGGTTTACCTCTGTAAACCCCAGTTTTACTATATAAAAGTGGGGTGCAAGGGGGTCAAAATTATATAGCCCTATTTTTGTGACAGCCCTAATGGACAACAGTTTTTTTTTCCACATTCTAAGTTGTCATGAAATAACTGTTTATTATCCAATCACTGAAGAAAACCCTCCACAAGACGCACTTGATGTTATTGTTGTTGACTGAGGAAAAAGTCATGTGATCTGGGTTCCAGCTTTTATTACTACAGCACCTAAAAACAGATAATGTTACATAATATACAATTACAGTCAAACCTGCGGGAGCGACCACCTGTCTTAAGCGATTTCCTGTCTTGAACGACCGTCATGCAATCCTCCCGAGCAATTTTCAATGTTAAATTACCTGTCCTGAGCGACCAACTGTCCAACGCGACCAGCGACCGCTGAAAACGTGTCCAAATTGTAAAATTTCCCTGCCTTGTGAGACCAAATAAGTTTACCGTGACACCGGAAACACGACCGGTGTTTTGTTCCGGTGCGCAAGTCCCAATACTTATCTCCCTTCATATTGTCATTGGAAACGGAAATTCCCGATTCTTAAAATAGACTTTTATATATTTTTGCGACTGGTTTACGTATCGGATAATGTGATAGCGTGAATTCACATTACTTTCGGTAAAAATATCGTGAACCCGTTCGAAATTGTTCTACCGCGAAGCAAAATTATACACAAAGGAATAATATGTTTTGAAAATGGCTGGGACACCGAAACGGAAAATTTTAACTTTGGAAGAGAGAATTGATGTTTTAAAAGAGATCGAAAAAGGCAAATCGTGCAGACAGCTGGCTGATGAATTAGGCGTTGGAAAGACACAAATTCAGTCAATTAAAAAGCGAAAACGTGAGCTGATCGACGACTTTGAGAACAATGCCCCCTCTGATAGAAAGAGAATACACATTTCGTCAACATACAAGGACATAAACGAATTGACATTAAAATGGTTCCAGAACATGATCGCCAAAAATGCAACCATTAGCGGTCCTGCGATCAAGGAACAAGCAAGTCAATTTAAAAAAAGTCTTGGTTTATCCTCCCTGCCCTAAGAGACCACCTGTCTTGAGAGACCACTTTTGGTTCTTCCCAAAGGTGGTCTCTCAAGACAGGTTCGACTGTACTGTATAAATAGATCTGTGCTTCCAGCATTAAAGCTCTTCAAATCTTGAGATAATATACATTATTTACAGTGATGAAAAGATCTGCACTGTGGTCACAGTATATCACTCTAGATATTCAAATAATGTTACATGTAGTACATTACTTACAGTGATAAAATCATCTGTGCCACAGTCACAGTAAATCACTGCAGATATTGAAATAATGTACACATGTAACATAATTTACAGTTACAAATAGATCTGTACTATCATCCGTACACCACTGCAAATATTGAGATTTTCAGTATTTGTAGCAACCATCTCTGTTACCCACTACAGATTCTGAGATGTTTCAATATCTTTGCTCATTCATAATGTCAACAAGTCTGTGTATGAACACCCTTTGAACCTGGGACTTTAAACAGAGAATAGTCAAGTTGATACAGGGATATAAGTTGTTTTCTTTATTTTTGCTCAAAATCATAGATTGTGGGAGCTTGAGGTGATTCTAACAAGCACCCACAATCTACATTTGAACTCCGATTCTAACATGACGTTAACGTTTTTCCCATTGAACCCAGTGGAAACGTCAGCGTTTGCAAATATGCGATAATTCACGTCGTCAACGTGGTGCGTGCAATTTGGCGTCATCGTGACGTTGCATGTAAACATTTCCTTCTGTCGACATCCGCTGCAAAATAGTCCCCAAGATAACGCTTTGTTACTACTGTATTTCAGTTTAGCATCATGTTAGAATCGAAATAATTTCCACGCACCCGGTGTTTTTTTTTTTTTTTTTTTGGTTTGGGTTTTACGGCCCTTTCAAGATTATTTCACTCATATCGAGCCGATCGTTAATCAGAGGTGGGCGAAAACCGGAGTACCCGGAGAAAAACCACCTGACCTTCCGTTGCAGAACTTGGCGTCTCACACGTGGCCCGAGCGAGGCTCGAACCTACGGCGGTGAGAGACCTAATGACTAAGAGTCAGCGCTCTTATCCACTAGGCCACGGAGGCCCGTGAACGCACCCGGTGTGTTATCGTGATTAACACACGGTGTTGTCGGGCAGATGCGAATATTAATTCACTCCGGCTTCGCCGTCGTGAATTAATATTTCGCAATCTGCCCTCCAACACCGTGTGTTAATCACGATAACACACGGTACGTGGAGATTATTTCTTAAATAAACAAAAATGAAACCAAAAAATGCTACTTCTAGAGGCAAGGAAGACATTATTTTGTTATTGTAATGATCAGTAAAAATACTGAGATATCTTAACCCATAAAATACTCATCACGACAATTGTCGTCTGCCGGTTACCTTAAAAGTAATTTTTGGCAAACAGTGTGGATCCAGATCGGAGCAGTCTGATCTGGGCCCACACTGTTTGCCTGTATGCAAAAATATTTTTAAAACGTTTTCAAGAAGATTCTGCAGACGACATAAGCAGACGACAGTTTCAGGTGTTGTTTTCCTCGGCAGCTTATGGGTTAGGGGTTATTGATAAACTTTCAGGGAAGGAGACACCCTTTCAAAAATAGTTTTGTGTCCCATATAGCAAAAGTAGTTTTGTGTCCCATATTGAATCAGAGCAAATTCGGGGAGCAAATTTTATTTATATGGCTGGGAAACAAATAATCTTGTTCTTGGATCTTGTTATTGTTCTTATTTTAGATATTGTTGAAGTTTGTTTACTTCAGGGAAAGTATATCTCATTTGCTGCTGTTGTAATTTCTTCTTTTTTGCTTAGATGACATCTCAAGAAAACAACTTCTAAAATACACTACACGCTCTTTATACCACTACTATTGAGTCAAACATCACGTGAACAAGTCCCTGAAATGAATACCCCCCCCCCCCCATAACCATATTTTCTCAATATAAAGTGGGGTTTAAGGGGGTGTTTATTACACAGACATGTTATCGTGATGTCTATAGCAAATATTTATTCCTTAAGCTGCCGAGAAAAACAACATCTGAAAATGTCGTCTGCTTACTGTCGTCTGCTGAATCTTATTGCAAAATTTTTAAAACTATTTTTGCACACATGCAAACAGTGTGTGTCCAGATCAGAGTCTGATCTGGGTCCACAATGTTTACAAAAAATGATTTTAAAGATAACTGGCAGACGACAAAGCAGACGACAATTGTCGTAATTGGCATTTTATGGGTTAAGGGTAATGGATACCCTGTTGAGAGAGCTAACCCTTTCACAAGTGTTTTTGTATATTTTAACAAAAGATGTTTCTTCTTTGAGGAAGGAATTTTGAGTAGACCTTGTTTTTGGAAGGGTTTAGGTTTGTTAACCCATAAAATGCCAATCACAACAATGTCATCTGCTTAGTGGCCTGCAGGTTACTTAAATGTCATTTTTTTTTGCAAAGAGTGTGGACCTGCTCCTGTAGGAGCAATATGAGCTGGATCCACACTATTTGCCTGTATGGAAAAATATTTCTAAAAAGGTTTGCAAGATTCTTCAGCAGCCGACATAAGCAGACGACATTTTCAGATGGAGTTCTTCTCTGCATCTTAAGGGTTAACCCTTGCCCTGCTGAGCCCGGATATGTCTTATCTTTCAAACAATGAAGATTCAGATCAGATGGCTTCTGAAGAAGCCATCTGATCAGGATCTTCATTGTTTGTCATTCAGCTCATGACTTTGTTGCAATAATTTTCATCAAGTAATCTGATTGGCTGATAATCAGTAGTGGGTGTTTCATATATAAATATTCAGCAGGTCAAGGGTTAAGATAATACATCCGTGAGCTATAGTGAATTTCTTCTAATCACCAAACAGACGTTTTTATGCTGAAAGTTTGTGATTTTTTTTCTCATTTCTGCTACAATCATAGATGCTACAATCATAGATTGTTTGTACATTTTTGAACTCAACTGCCTAATTGAGGCAATGATATTAAGTATCTACAATCTTTGTTTAGAAAAGGAAATATAGATTGTGAGTACTCGTTAGAACTGCATTCCTAGCATATATCCACAATCTATGATTTGAGTAGGAATAAAGAAAATAATTTATACCATTCTAGACTCTGGTTTTCTCTGTGTTTACTGTGGTTTATGAGGATATTCATTTCACAGACCTATTTACATGTGACATTACGAAAACATGCCTATACAAACGCACTGTAAACTTTACTGCCAAAAAAATGAACATTTTAACCCATTGTATGCGGGAAACCCCTAAAGGGGGACCTTGGCGAACAGGCCCAGAGCAGATGCCGCATAACGCTGCATCTGATCAGGACCTGCACTATTTGCTAACAGAATTTTCTGTCAAAAATACAATAAAAACAAACAAATAAGCCTGACACCTCTTATATGACAAATGTACTTATCCAATATATAGCAATGGAAGAGTACACTAGCATACAATGGGTTAAGATGAAAAGTTATGATAGTTTTCTTATTTCTGCTCAAAATTTAAATTGTGGGAACTCATTAGAACCACCTTAATGAGGCAATCTTTATTTTAGAGCAAAAATAAAAAAAATAAGGTTTACACTTGTAAACCCCAATTTTACTGTGTAAAAGTTGGGTTCAATGGGGTCAAAATTATATAGACGTGTTTTCGTGATGTGGAAAGCAAACAGAGTTGCAAAATTGTCTCCCTTGATCAAAATGCCTGTAAATATGTCAGGTCAATCTAGTTACCTGCATTCTGGACACTTCTGTCCTAGAACATTTTGTATTCAGAGGGATGAGTTTAAATAAATATGTTGTCTTGTCCTGTTAAACTTACATATCATACTGTGTATATTGTTGAACTAATTGTATATATGTAGAGAGAGATTTATTTTTATCGATAATTATATGGATGTAAAACATTATTGACATTGTTGTGATTCTGATAGAGAATAATTGTCTTGTCTAGATTCAACCCAAACGGAATGGTGTCAAAAAGCATGTGCCTGCTTTAGCCTGCCTATATGAAAGTACAAGAAGGGCTATTTCACTTCCCTCATCCCCCCAACCCCACCCTTTGTTAATGTTGGCAAAATTTATTGAAGTTTTAAGATAGCATATTTTTCAATAAGGGCTATGTCCGGCCTCGGTAGCTGTCAGATGCACGTCTGACTGGTGATCAGGAGGATGCAGGTTCGGTACCTGCCGGGATTAGCAACATTCTTTCGTGCTGATTGATCATGAAATCTTTTCTACAATCAATCTCTCCCTCCCACTGATTCCGCTGATTCAAGAAGGGCAGTTGTCAGTTTCTGGCGAAAGAATGTGCACTGTACTGATTAACCACTTACATGTAAGCTTGCCAAGGAAATTGTGGATAGATAAACTGACCCGCTCAAAAATGACCTAAAATACATGTAGTATTGACTGGAATACATGTACAAACAAACAAATCAAGAAGAGCCACCACCCCCACCCCCATTCCCCCTCCCTCACTACAGATACACTGTATTGATGATTTAAAATGGTATTTTTCTGTTTGAGGTTTTTTCATTATAACCACATGCCTTTCAATAATATTCTGCATGGTGAAGAGTTCTGTTCAGCAGAGCATTTTGCATGGGTGTGGCATATAATGAAGCCTTTTCCATTGTACAGTAATGGGATAAACTGAGAATATAGCTTTAAAGGGGAAAGGCTTCATCTCCAGGGGAGGCAACTCTTTCAAAAATATTTTTGTCTCCTTTTTCAATAAGGGTATACTTTTAACCCTTTTTGTACCAAATGGAATCTTCCTCCTTACATAATATTATAGCAGGAGTCATTTCAAAATTTACGGATGACAGGTTTGACAGGTTGTGTTTTCTTCAAAATATATTAGGAAAATGGCTGATCTTTTTGCAAACAGTGTAGGCCCTGATCCAATGCCGGGTTCTGTGGCATCTGATCAGGGCCTGCACTGTTTGCTAATTACCTGTTGGGTTTCTGGTACAAAATGGGTTAAAGGAAAGAATTTGCTCTTGAGGGAGGCCCCTTCCCTTGCCCATAGGTGCTTGGAGAAATAGATTGGGCTGCATGGTGCTGAAACCAACCACACATCAGATCTGGTCAGCCACCATTACGATAACACACCCGTGCGACAGAGTGCATTTTTTCACATCTCCAAAATGGCTACTTTTCTGATGAAAATCCGTGATATTTTTCTTATTTTTACTCAAAACATAGGTTTTGGGTGCTCGTTAGAACCGCCTCATTGAGGCGGTTCTAACGAGTACCCACAACCTATGTCTCGGAGCAGAAATAAGAAAAATAATGTATACCCACCTAAACCCCAGTTTTCTCTATGTAAAGTGGGGTGTAAGGGGGTGTTCATTTCACGGACTTGTTAGCGTGATGCTTAGTTGGTCCAAGCCTGGCCAGGCAAAGTGGCGCCAGTCTGACCATCCATGCTTATAAACCCTATTGGTTTATTTTGGCATTACGGCTTGAGAAGTCATTTCAGCTCCATGTCTGGTAAGAGTCCCACAAAATTGGAAGCAATGTCTCCAAAATGACCTAAATAGCGTTATCGCAGTACAAACTGCTCCCGAGGAGCATATTCTTTCCTTTAAGAGTAGAACCCATTCTCGAAGGGGTTAGATGCACAGTGCAGTAAACAGGAAGTTACAATAGTATTCTCTCCCTTGCAGAAATGGTGGAAAACATACAAGGTATATGTATCATTTCTCCTTAACCCTTGTGCTGCTGTGTCCGGACATGTCTTCTCTTTCAAACAATGCAGATCCAGATCAGATGGCTTCTGAAGAAACCATCTGATCAGGATCTACATTGTTTGTCATTCACATAGTGATTTTGTTGCAATAATTTGCATCAAGTAATCTGATTGGTTGATAATTGGTAGTGGGTGTGGCATATTTAAATATTCAGCAGGTCAAGGGTTAAGAGAAATTCATGTCTCACATTTTCCCCGCCATTTTTATAAGGGAGGTAACTTACGTTGCGTCATGTTTGCTTTCCTGTTAACTCAGACCACCCCCCTGAAAAAGGGGTCAGCTACTGGACCCTCTCCGGAGCAAAGTCTTTCCAAAATATAAAGGGGAGAAAAATATTTTTGAGAGAATTGCCTCCCCTAACGTGTATCTGTTCCCCTTAAATATATAAAGATGTTTTTTTTTTGTTGTTTAATGAAATGTACACCATTTTGAGACTAGGGTTAAGACATTCCAGTTGTGAAAAAAAGAGAGAAAATGTTTCATGTTTTCACTTGTCCTGGCTGTAGTAAACCTTAGTGTCCACAATGTAGATATAAGATGGGTTTTCAAAATCATCTATAAGTATATGAAAATCTTTACGCTAACACACTTCCTGCGACATAATGCATTTTTTCACATCTCCAAAATGGCTACTTTCCTGATGAAAATCCGTGATATTTATCTTATTTATACTGCAAACATATGTTGTGGGTGCTCATTAGAACCACCTTGCAAACATATGTTGTGGGTGCTGGTTAGGACAGCCTCAACAAGTACCCACAATGTATGTTTTTGAGCAAAAATAAGACGGATAATGTATCCCAAGTAAACCCCACTTTTCTCCATATAAAGTGGGTAAGACTTGTTATCGTGATGCGTTTTATGTTGTTTGTGGGTTAATTTGTTTCGTTTCTTTCTTTTTTCTGGTGCTTTTTCATCTGTTGTTATTTATAGCTTGTGCAGTCATATCCTGTGTTAATTGATACACTGTCAAGATATCTCTAGGCTCACTTAGGGGAGGCAACTCCTGCAAAAGTATTTTTGTCTCCCATGTCAGTAGGGGTCAACTCTTAAAGGAAAGAATTTGCTCCTGCGGAGCAAATTCTTTCCTTTAAGAGTAGACCCCTTTTTAAGTGGGACAGGGCTTACAGAAAAGCGAACAGGAAATCCCGAAAGTTGCCTCCCTTTGAAAAATGGTAGAATAATCTGCCAGATGTTCCCATTCCCATTCATGAAATTGTTTGTGGGTCAAAATATTTGCTTTTCTAGCTAGTACAACATCTACCATTAGAAGCCTCTGTGTCATGGTGGTTGTGCTACTCACCTCATAAACCGGGGGTTGTGTATTCGATCCATTGCTTCTCCAGACTTTCGGATGAGTCTTCAAACCGAGGTCCCATCTCTGTATGACCTTAGCTGTTGGTGGGACGTAAAACTCAGAAACACACAAAATATCTACTACAGTGGTATTTTTGTTGAAAAATATGGGTAGCTTTTGTATTTGCAATTAAAGCTACCGGTACTCACATATTTCAGCAAAAAGTAGTAGTGTTAATGCCATGCTTATTGATGAAAGTTTTAACGATATGTTAACTTACGACATTTTCAGTTTTGAACAGCTGGGTGTGGTGATAATGAAGCCCTTTAGGTCTGGAAATATTGTTTTCTCTTTTTCCAGGAGGTCACTCTTGTTCTCGCTAACTCTCGCTAAAAAATCAATGTAATGAAAACCTAGGTAAGCCCCACTTTTTTGTAGGTGTGGGGTTTACATGGGTATACATTCTTTTTCTTATTTCTAGAAACATAGATTGTGGGTACTTGTTACAACCCCGTCAGTAAGGCAGTTCTAACAAGCACCCACAGTCTATATTTAGAGGGGAAATGATTAAGATATAGTAGGCTTCCATCTGAAAAAATTGCTTGATTGGGAATAGATGTAGAAAGCTGATTTATTTGTTTGAAAAAAAAGAAGAAAAGGGAAAACAATGACTCATCACGAAAACAAGTCTTTATAAGTTTGACCCCCTTGAACCCCACTTTTATATAGGTAAAACTGGGGATTACAGGGGTAAGGTAGAAGTAAAACAAAGATCAGGAATCGATACAATTAACTTACTCCACCCATCAAAGACACCAAAGGGAAAGAAACACAAACATGGAGCGACCAGACCATAATGGAAACCTAAACAAAGGATGGCCACAAGGACAGCCACCCTCCCACAAATGGCCAAATGGCCATCCAAAATAAAAAGACACCAGCGACACACACAGGGAGCAGCAACAAACAACAACACAAATAAACCGCCACAGAAGAACCGCCCTGGAACGGCCAGCGGAAAGAAAATAAACCTTATTTTTCTTATTTCTGCTCTAAAATATAGTTTGTGGGTACTCGTTAGAATCACCTCAATGAGGCGGTTCTAACATGTACCCACAATCTATATTTTGAGCATAATAAGAAAAATATCACAATTTTTTCATCTTTAAATTTTCATTTTTCCGGCAATATAGGTTGCAATGAATTTGTATAGGCGTGTTTTCGTCATGAAAAGCTCTGTCTCTTTTGGTTACATGTATATCATATGATTTTGAAGCTGCGGTTTTCATCACGGGAACACGTCCATTAAATGAAGACCCCCCTAAACCCCACTTTATATAGAGAAAACTGGGGTTTTCGGGGGTATACATTATTTTTCTTATTTCTGCTCCAAGACATAGATTGTGGGTACTCGTTAGAACCGCCTCAATGAGGCGGTTCTAACGGGGACTCACAACCTATGTTTGGAGTAAAAATAAGAAAAATATCACAATTTTTCATGAGAAATTTCACCATTTTGGAGATATGATAGAATGCACTATTTCGCACGGATGTGTTATCGTAATGTATTGCTTCCTTCATTGTATAGTTTGTCAATGTTGCTGTTTCTCTTTTGTTCAAGTATGTCAGAAAAATATCAAAAAACTTATATTGAAAACATCATGGCCTTACCCGATTTCACTTTGTACACCTATAGCATTGCTAATATCAAGGTTGTGGCACGTGCAGCATCAGACTGCCCAAGAACAGATAAAGTAGTCCCAGACAAGCTTGGCACGATGGAACTATTGTTTGCACTTGCTTTGGAATAAGGTATAGATGAGTTTAGGACGCCACCAGTCGCTAAGGAAATACTATCCCACAATTCCGTATTTTTGCGCATGCGCAGTTTTGTGTGGCAAAAGATAACATTTGTTCTGACTGATCCGATTGCAGTTATTAATTTCTTTGAATTTGACCATTTTAAATAGAGCGTAAGGTAAAGGTGGCGTATGTCTTGCGTCACTGTGGCGTCCAACTGATATTGGCTGACAATTGGGTAAGACCTGCTAGCCTTGCAGCAGTTATGGGTAGAAGGGAGTGCTCTTATTCCTTCTGTTTCCACACTTCCATTCATTCTCCTCTTTCTCCTCTGTCCTTTACTTTAACCTACGATCTCTTCTATATTTTTTTCTCCATTTCTCTCAGGAGACGAGACAAAATTACCCACATGGGTTGACCTGTCGTTAAACCCCAAACAATTAATAATCGAATAATTAACTGACAATGGTCGTGTCATGTTGCGCAAATCGCAAGACAAACAATGAGACAGTCCATCTAAGCGGTTGACCAGTACCCATGTGTGGTCAGTTTCAGCTGTTAGTGGAAGCACCATGCAGCCCAATCCATTTCTCCAAGCCACGGTGGGCGGGGGCGAGACAGTGAAGATGAATCGAAGGATTACCAACCTGACAGATTCAACACGTGGGTGAGCTGAAACCGACCCACACACGAGTATATGTATACTGGTAAACCGCTAATAAACCATATTGGTTTCATTGGGCGGCAGGGCTTGAGATGTCATCTCATCCTAAAGTCGGGTAAAAAGTCCCACAAAATTGGAAGTAACGTCTCCAAAATGACTTTTTCAGTGTTGACGGGGACGTTAAACCTCAAATCAAACAAATCAACCTGTAGGTGATAACAATCAACCGTTTACAACCAGTAACAGGGTTGTTTGAATATTGAAATTCGCAGCGCCCGCGACCCCTGCCCATCGAGGACTGAAGAAATAGATGGGCTGCATGATGCTTCCACGCAGAGCTGAAACCAACGCACAGGAGTACTGGTAAACCAATTAGAGGATCTAAGCCAGCCCAGGCAAAACGGTGCAAATCGGACCATACATGCTTATAAACCGTATTGGTTTCATTGGGCGACAGGGCTTGAGATGTCATTACATCTCGATATTGGGTGAAAATCCCACAGAATTGGTAGCAATGTCTCAAAAATGACCTATACAGTGTTGATGGGGACGTTAAATCTAAAAACAAACAAACAAATCAGCGTCTCAGTTAACACTATTTTGGGTCATTTTTGAGACGTTGCTTCCTATACCCACATTGAGATTAAATAACATCTCAAGCCCTGCCGCCAAATAACAAAGATGTGGTTTATAGTGGTTTACCAGTACTCATGTAAGGTCAGTTTTAGCTCTGCGAACAACACTCTACCGACTGAGATACAGAGCCACACCTTCGACCTTTTACATTCCCCTCACCCCTGCCTAATGAGATTCGTCCCGAATCTCTAAGTGCTATCCAGTCTGGCTATGGAACTTCATGTTCAGGTTTTTCAAAGTATCGCACAAAATTGGAAACAGTCTCCAAAATGACCTTTACATTGTTGACGGTGACGTTAAACATCAAATCCAAGAAACAAAAACTGCAGTTCACAATCTTTTGAATGCAGATAATATGTCTAACATTCATAAACATTGAGGTGAAATGACATCTCAAGCCCTGCCGCCCATTGAAAGCAGTAGTGTTTATAAGCATGGATGGTCCGACTCGCACCGCTTTGTCTGGGCAGGCTTAGATCATATAAGCGGCTTACCAGTACTCGTGTGCGGGTCAGTTTCAGCTCTGCGTGGAAGCATCATGCAGCCCTTTTATTTCTTCAAGCCCCGATAGGCGGGGGTCGCTGAACTGCAGTATAAAATTCTATGAATGTTGTGGATGAAATGACTAACACCATGCTTAAAAAATCTTATTTTTCCTTAGTTTACTGTACACACACGGTTCGATTGATTACTTTTTGCCACACAAGACTGCGCATGCGCAGCGTAACCAAGGAAGTTAATCAGCCTAAACTCATCTATACTAAGTCCACGATTATGTGAATTCAGCAGTAACACACACACAGTTAGGGTGTATATTTGTAATTTGGCCGCCTTGCAGAAAGCATGTGAAAGGCACTGTACCAAATCTTCAAGTGGGCTTGGTGAAATGGACATATATTGACAACACATAAACTGCTCTGCCCGGCCAGTCTTATCTGTGACTACCATAACTGCAAAACAGTGAAGATCCTGCAGAGATGGTTCATAATGAGCCATCACTGCGGGATTTACACTGCTTTTTATACTGTTCATGATTTTGACTTTATTTCTGCTATACAAGAATGAGAATGAATGAATTATAGACAGATCCAGTGTTCTGACTAGTGACTTTGTTTATATTGCAATACGCATATGCGAATTACTTCCCCTTGAAATCTGACTTGGATAACCGTTTTCGTGGTTGGCGAAAGGCGTCTTGCTCCATATAAACACAATGTAATAGGGGTTCTGTTCCATGTTTATTTCAGTTGATTATCACGGATAATCTATTGAATAAAACTATAAATGGATTCTTAAATATTTTTAGGACTAATTCATGCATTTTTTGCTTTGGATCATTAGTTATATGCATTTTTATGAAAACAGAACTAACCATCTCACCTTGTTACCTTCATAAATATGACATGTAAATATCATCAAAACAGTCCCAATTCTGTCTAGAAGCTTAGACCTGTCTATATTAGTTGTTTAAAGATTAAGATCATTGTTTCAAATCCAACAAAAGACATTTTTACGGAAAATAAAATCGTGTTTGCAATGGCGATAAATGGCCAAAGACGTTTTTTGCCAACTACCAGTATGTCCCGGCAAATAGTAAGATTGGGTGATCATGAAGTGCTTGGATGTGTCTATAGGACTGTGTATAAACAAATCATGATGTAATTATATTGTTTCTATATTTAACTTTAAACATTCCATATTTTTGTGAATTGGTAAATGTAATGGTGATTTAACCCTTGTCCTGCTGAATATTTATATATGCCACACCCACTACCGATTATCAACCAATCAGATTACTTGATGCAAATTATTGCAACAAATTCACAATCTGAATGGCAAACAATGTAGATCCTGATCAGATGGCTTCGTCAGAAGCCATCTGATCTGGATCTACATTGTTTCAAAGATAAGGCATATCCGGGATTAGCAGGACAAGGGTTAATGTGTCTGAAACCAAAGTAATGCTTTTGACTTTGTGTATTTAAAATTTTTGGTTTACCTTAAATAATACCTATTGTTTTGACAGACTGGCCTGCTCAAATAGAACACTTGCAGGTCTAGGAGCAGTCTGACCATAGTCTGTATGGGTTTCCATCGACTTGAATATTACTTTTATCCTTAAGATGTCAATCACAACAGTTGTTGTCTCATTACGAAAACAAGCCTATACAAATACATTGTAGGCCTCCGTGGCCTAATGGATAAGAGCGCTGACTCTAAGTCATTAGGTCTCTCACTGCTGTGGGTTCGAGCCTCGCTCGGGTCACGTGTGAGACGCCAAGTTCTGCAACGGAAGGTCAGGTGGTTTTTCTCCGGGTACTCCGGTTTTCGCCCACCTATGATTAACGATTGGCTCGATATGAGTGAAATAATCTTGAAAGGGCCGTAAAACCCAAACCAAAAAAAAAAAATACAAATACATTGTAACCTTTATCGCCGAAAAAAAATGAAAGTTTTAAGATGAAAAATCATGATATTTCTCTTATTTCTGCTCAAAATATAGATTGTGGGTTCTCATTACAACCACTTGATGGGGCGGTTCTAACAAGTAGCCACAATCTATATTTTAGAGCAGAAATAAGAAAAATAAGGTTTATCCCTGTAACCCCCAGGTTTACTATATAAAAGTGGGGTTCAAGAGGGTCAAAATTATATAGGCGTGTTTTCATGATGTAATTGTAGATGTCAGTCTGCTCCTTATTTTCAGAGAAAATTAGCCTTGGCGTATGATTCACACAAAATCTAAAAACTTTTTTTTTAAGTAATTAAACGATATTTGAAAATGTTGTTTGCTATTTTTGTAGTTGTGCTTTAAGGATTCTGTTACTAACACCAATGTATCTGTATGTGACAAGCTGTCTTTATCTTTGACCTGCTTGATGTAAATATTCATTACCTTTAACCTGCTGAATTTAAATATTCATTACCTTTAACCTGCTGAATTTAAATATTCATTGCCTTTGACATCCTGAATTTACAAGTAAATATTCTTTTGGATAACAAACCTACAGAACATTATACATGTACCTTCAAAAATGACAATTTTCTGATGAAAACTTGAAAAATGTGATACATAAGTACATAGAGGATCTTACACGAGTGGTCATTTCATATGAAATTTATGAAACGAGCCTTTGGCGAGTTTTATAAATTTCATATGAAATGACCAGGAGTGTAAGATTCTGTTTATCATATGACCACTTTAAATTGGATTTTATCACATTTAGATATGATATTTTTTAAAACAAAAATACATGGTTGACATGGATGTCGTCATGACGTTACTTAATCCCGCGAAAGTTTTATTACACGTGTGGTCATATGATTTTTTATTACACGACATTATCCACTACCTATTGACGACGTCATATGATAATATTTGTACAGTCGATTCTCATTAACTCAAACTCCAAGGGACTGGGAATTTTGGTTTGAGATAACAATAGTTTGAGAAGAAAGGAATTGAAATCAAATGAACATATACCAAAACTAAAAAAAGATGTTGGTCAAAATAAAGTTTGTCAAACTATAGTTTTAGATGTCATAGTTTGAGATAACGAGGGTCAACAAGCGTCTACAATCTCTGTTTCATGCAGAAATATTCAATCACTGTCTACCCATGTAAATTTCAGTTTTTGTGAAGTGGAGTGTTCCATGGATGGCTTTCAGGCATTTAATACATGTATTCTCCTTATACATTAAGAAAACACACCTATGCAAATACATAGTAAACTTTACTGCTGAAAAAATAAAAATTTTGAGATAAAAAATTGTGATATTTTTCTTATTTCTGCACAAAATGTAGATTGTGGATTCTCATTAGAATCGCCTTATCGAGGGGGTTCTAACAAGTACCTACAGTCTATATTTTAGAGCAAGAAATAAAAAAAATAATGTTTACCCCCTGTAAACTCCAGTTTTACTATATAAAAGTGGGGTTCAAGGGGATCAAAACTAGGTATACAGGCGTGTTTTCATTATGATTTCTTTTCATTAAAACAAAAGCTTCCATGTTGCATCTGATTCCAATTGAATTTTAAGTTTTGCCGTGCATGAAAGGGGGCACTTTAAGCTCTTGTTTTCTAGAAAATATGATAAAATATATTATATTTGAACCACTTCATGAAAAGAAAAAAGTTTTTTTTTTTTGTCATTTGAGACCAACAAAGATGGCTGATCAGTCTGATCATCTGTGCAGTCTGATCAGCACCTTTTTATTCACTGTTTGAATAGTACCCTTCCTCTGATTACCGCATTAGGAAAACATGTCCGTAAGAAATAATGGCGTCCAACATGGTGTCAGAAAATGATAAATATTAGGCAAAAATTATAACATCTTTATTATTTTTGCTTTCAACATAGATTGTGGGTGGATGTTAGAACCGCCTCAATGAGGCGGTTCTAACAAGTACCCACAATCTATTTTTTGGAGCAAAATATGGCAGATAATGTATGCCCCGTAAACCCCAATTTTCTCGATATAAAGTGGGGTTTAGGGGGGTCTTCTTTTCACGTACTTGTTATCGTTATGGGTACTATGGCTGAAATTTTTAGACTCTTGCCAGTCTGTGTAGCTGAGCAGGCTGGTTCATGTCTCACCCAGTCGCAAAGTCCCAAAGACAGATTTTCTCATCATTAAAAACACCACGCCTAAACAAAATCAATACATTTTAAATTTTACCACAAAAAAAATGAAAATTTTCTGATGAAAGATTGTGATAATACATGTATTTTCATTATTTCTGTTCAAAATATAGATTATGGGTACACGTTAGAACCGCCTCATCGAAGCGGTCCCAACGAGTACCCACAATCTATATTTTAGTGCAGAAAATAAGAAAAATAAGATGATAACGGGGCTCATTTCTCAAGCTTTTCTGCAAAAATTCTAATTCAGCAGATTAAAGGACATTTTGTGGTTTATAGTGTAGCTTTTATGTTTTTTTTTCTGCAATATTTCAGTTTGTGTTAATGCTTCTGGTTTCTTTCATCTTTTTATGCCATAATAAAAAACTACAGACTACCTGGATTTGTTCTTATTATCCCATTTAGTACCAGAAACCCCAAAACGGGTACCCTGACAAACAGTCATTACACAAACACGCCTATACAAATACATTGCCACCTTTATCGTCGAAAAAATGAAAATTTTATTGTGAAAAATAGTGATATTTTTCTTATTTCTGCTCAAAATATAGATTGTGGGCACTTGTTAGAACCGCCTCGACGAGGCGGTTCTAATGAGTACCCACAATCTATATTTTAGAGCAGAAATAAGAAAAATAAGGTAAACCCCCGGAACCCCCTGTATTACTATATAAAAGTGGGGTTCAAGGGGGTCAAAATTATATAGGCGTGCTTTCGTGATGGCAGGCCCAGATCAGACGCCGCAGAACACACTTGAAAGTTCAGCCATTTTCCGAACAAATTTTGATGGACTCCTGCTACATATAAGGAGGAAGATTCCATTTGGTACAAAAAACTACATGATTACTTCATGGTTCCTGTGTAGGTTTTTGTCCTACAAACCCGGAATGTATGTCAGAATGCCTGTAAGTAACAGACAAATATGACGGCAGTGTTAGTTGTCAGGAATCGAGGACAGAAAGGTTTTCACCAGGCCAATACTGACTCATTGCTGACTGCATGTGATTAAGTATAGCTTTTCTTGTGCACAATCAAACAGTGAGTGAGTGTTTGAGTAATACGTCTCAACAACAGCTAAGGTCATACGGAGATGGGAACTTGGTTTAAAGACTGATCCGAAAGTCTCGAGAAGCCCGGGATCGATCCTGAGATGCAAAAGCAAACAAGAAAACAAGAACGGTTTTAACGTACAATAGTTTTTATTGAAATTTTACCGATTAATAAAAGTATTATACTGATGAACATAACAGCATAAGAAACAATATATAACTAAAAGAATGCTTAACCCTTTCAACACTGTAGCCGGGTACAGGTACTTTTGCAAACAGTGTAGATTCAGGTGAGACGACTAATTTATCAACCATCTCATCAGGATCTACACTGTTTGCAATTCTTGCTGCCGATAATGCATCTGAATAGCCCATTTCATAACTCAGAGGTGAAAGGGTTAAGAAATCACCCAGCAGGCACATTGCTTAACTGTGACGTCACATCAACGTTGGTACAAAGTCATGACATTTATGCAACATCACATCAACGTCGGTGCAACGTTGTGACGTTGCACCGACGTTGATTTAACGTTGCCCTAGTGACGTGTGCCTGCTGGGAAATTGTTACTTTCGGCTACGAGGTTTTGCGTTAAACCGTAAGTTGCGGAGCACAACAGTTGTCGTCTGTTTTGTTTTTTGCTGATTTTTTTTTTATCAAATTGTTGCAAATAGTGTGGACTCGGATCTGGGGCCAGTTGTTCAAAACTAACGACGTCATTAGTTAACGTATCGTTAAAACTGATCATTTAGTATGGCAAATATGCTGACATTTTTTTTTCAGAAAACAATACCAAAATTTTAGATATTGAACTTGCTAAAACATTTAACAATATGAGCACTAACAAGCTCGTTAAGCTAACGAGGCTTTGAACAACTGGCCCCAGATTGCTCAAAGGAACAGTCAGATCAGGGTCCACACTGTTTTCCTGTATATAAAATTATGTTTGTAAACTTTGCACTAGAAGACCCAGCAGACGGCATAAGCAGACGACATTTTCATATTCAGATACATGTATAAATAGACACAACACAAAGGGAAACAACTCTTTCTTGAAAACCCTTCATCCTCTCTTGTTCTGGAAATCCTTCCCCATTTTAACAGATGATTCAGTTACATGACGAAAACACGCCTATATAAATACTTTGTAAATTTTACAACCGAAAAATGAAAATTTTGAGACGAAAAATTTCGACATTTTTCTTATTTCTGCTCAAAACATAGATTGCGGGGACTCGATAGAACCGCCTCGTCGAGGCGGTTCTATCGAGTACCCACAATCTATGTTTTTGAGCAGAAATAAGAAAAATAATGTATACCCCCTTAAACCCGAGTTTTACTATATACACGTGGGGTATGAGGGTGTCAAAATTATATAGACGTGTTCTCGTAATGTAGATAGAACCAGTTTTCTATGACTGCTGAAGTTGTTTCCCTTTGCGACTGTTATCTTAACTCTTAAAACACCAAGTAAAACTGCATTGCAGATGAAATTGGGTCGGTTTTTATTTTTTACAGATGGCATCTCATGCGAATCGTCTGAAGGCAGACGACTCGCATGAAATGGCAAGCATAATGACCCATTAAAATAGGAACACAAACTTTGAAATTATCGGCTGCTATTTTTGTGATTGGTGCTTTAAGTCCTAAACAATGTGCATGTTTACAAATCTGAGAAACATAAAGTGAACCACGTGCACGCAATAATGTGCAGTGTAAATTGTGCACACAGTGAAATACTCCGATGATACCGCGCATCTCATCACAGTCTTTGCTGGATGAAGCATGTATAGACATGACCAAAGTTCCTTAGGCAGACGAAGTATACCGTATTTTGATTAGGTGGGTACACAGTCCAATCTGAGTCATCCCTGTGATGACTTGTCCACATTGCAGGTGGTCAAGCTGGTCATTGTCACTGACACACAATTTCGCATGACGCAGTAACTATATGAGCCCTATTGCTCATATGTTCATATTTTCATTAAAAACTATGTACTAGTTTTTTAATGTCTCCAAACTTAGCTGATATTCAAAATTGCTCTGTGTTACATGTATTTCTTACGCAATTATGTCTTGATTTCCTTTCTAGGAACATATTATTAATGTCTTTTGTTTCTTTATGAAGTACAGTGATGGTTCATCTTATTTATTTTCGTGATTTTTCTTTTTAAAAAGTCGCAAAACCATATATCATAGAAACAGGTTGTACATTTCAATACTAAAGAAAGAACCCTGACATCAAGGAGCCCGACAGTCTGTTGTGTCATAATAGAAAAAAAAAAAAAAATAGGAACGCGAAAAAAATGTCTGTTTTTGAAATTCACGCTTACCATGCTGAACCCGGAAAGATCCTTTTTGAAACAGTAAAGATCCAGATCAGCTGGCTTCAGAGAAGCCAGCTGATCAGGATCTATACTGTTTTCCATCCTACTTATGATTCCATGGTTAAAATTGAAATCATGTAACACTAATGGCTGAAAATATGGGAGGAGTGTAATACAATGAAATAGGTTAAGCCAGCTCAACAGAACAAAAACCGCATGATCGTAAAGCACAGAGCAACATCCTAGTGCAAGGTCAACAAAAGACAATAGACCCAGCGCACAACAAAACCAACAAAAAGGCCTATGCGACCAGCCATGACTCAGATCATCCTGAATAGTTACCCAGTAACAATTTACGCTAATCTCTCATGTGACCGGCGAAGACTGATCAGCATGCGTGGATAAACAGGATGAGCTGAGTATTTGCTTATCGCAGCTGTATTTTTGTAGGTTTTGTTATGCGCTGGCTCAAATGAAATAAACTACAACGTTCAAAATGCTCATTTTACAACAAAAATATCATAGACCATGCCGCGGTCACAGGGAAAGGACATGATACCGAGAAAGTATGTTAGAGAATATTGACTAAAGTACAACACGAGTTCATACCTGTCTATCAAAGCAGAGAGGATAAACCTCTCCGACCATCAAGACAGAGGGCTCCCTAGAGCCACCGATATGAATCCGTGCTACACTAGGTACAGTGTCAAGAGCATTTCTCTACCTTTTCAGGTAGTGACATGCAACGAGTGTGCATTGCTCGTGACAAAAGAAACAATCTCTAAATACTTCCGAAAATCAGATGAAAACAAATTATCGATCGGCTATAATCTAGACCTAAGATAAGATCCTGACCGAACAGACTCAGGTCTCCGCTTTATTAATATATCAAAATGCAAACTCTACACTCCAAATCTATGTCCTGCACAGGCCAAAACAGGAAAGTCGATGATAAATGACCATACCGCGGTCAAAGACAAAGGACAGTAATACAGAGAAAGTGTGTTAGAGTATTGTCTCCTTAAAGTACAGCGCAAGTCCATATCTGTCCATCGAAGTAGAGAGGATAAACCTCTCCGACCATCAAGATAGAGGGCTCTGCAGAGCCACCGATATGAATCTGTGCTGCACTACAGCGTCACGAGCATCTGGAAGTGACATGCAACGAATGTGCATTGCTCGTGACCAAGAAAGCAATCTCTAAATACAAAAACCTTATTTTTAAAATGAAAATTATCAGTCAGTTAGAAGCTAGACCTAAGACAAGATGCTGACCTAACAAATTGATCAGAATACAAACTCTACTAATATCTAAGCCATAATGATCATATTTGACACATGACCATGCCGCGGTCAAAGGGGTAGGACAGCAATATAGAGGAAGTGTGTTAGAGTATTGTCTCCTTAAAGTACAACACAAGTTCATACCTGTCCATCGAAGTAGATAGGTAAAACCCATCCGACCATCAAGATAGAGGGCTCCGTAGAGCCACCGATATGAATCTGTGCTATACTACAGTGTCACAAGCATATCTCTCCCATTTGGAAGTGACTCTGCTCGTGCACAAGGTAAGAATATCTAAATACTTCCGAATACCTTATTTTTAACCCTTGTCCTGCTGAATATTCATATATGCCACACCCACTACCGATTATCAACCAATCAGATTACTGGATGCAAATTATTGCAACAAATTCATAAACTGAATGACAAACAATGAAGATCCTGATCAGATGGCTTCTTCAGAAGCCATCTGATCTGGAGCTTCATTGTTTGAAAAATAAGACATATCCGGGATCAGCAGGACAAGGGTTAAAATGAAAATCAGCTGGCAATGACCTTAATGATTGAGGTCTCGGTAAGGTTAAGATATCAGAATTCAAACTCCTCTAATATTAACAAGTCCAAAACAAGCCAACTTAAGGGAAAATTACCAAATCCACGATATAAGTGACCATGCCGCGGTCACAGGGGAAGGGCAGCAATACTGAGAAACTACATAAATAGTACAGTACAAGTCCATACCTGTCTATCAAAGAAGGAGACCAATAAGATAGAGGGCACCGTAGGGAGGCCGATATGAAGCTGGTGCACTACATTACCACGAGCGTATCTCGACGTACTGACATGCAACGAATGTAAATTGATCGAGCACTAAGAAACAATCTCTAAATACTTCTGAGAACCTGAGCAATGAAATTTCAAATCAACTGACAATAAGACGTTAGACATAAAACGAGATCCTGATCTTTTGGATTTAGGTCTCGGCAAGATTAAGATATCATTATACAAATTCTACCTATTATATTTGGTCCCAAACTTAATAATATAACGTTTTTCTCATTATGTTTGGAAAGATTCCGAAAAAAAAAATGTTTTGGCATTATGAATATGCAGATGTCTGATTCTATGTTTGCCTTTGACGTTTTAGAACGTTTTAAAAGAAAAGAATACGAAAACAAGAAAATTGCAAATAGATCAAACAGAAATTTCCTCAAACTCTTTGAAACAATTATGACTGATAGCCTGTCGAGCTGAGAGCCTGGTGTCAGGGTCATTTGTACATAGACCTTTAACCATTTCCATAAAGTAATAGTAATCAGTATCTATTGGAGTCAGACCGGACAGAAATGGTGGGTAGTTGTATTTATTGCATCTCTGATTCTGGAACACTTCAATCTCAGTCAGTCCAGCAAATAGAACCTGCCCTGACAGTATCTGGAACAGAGTCACTCCAACACTCCAACAATCAGACTTTGGAAGGTCAATAACATCATCTGAGACAAAGATTGCCTTTCTAAACATTTCAGGAGAAACGTAGTGTGGAGTACCATGATAGCTATCAAGATCAAGCATAGTTCCATCACCCTTTCTATATCTCACTGCCAAACCAAAATCAGACAATTTGGGAACACCACAAGATGTTAGAAGAATGTTTTCGGGTTTTATGTCCAAATGCGCAATGCCGTGTTCATGAATGTAGTCAACACCTTCCAGAATGCCTAGAGAAAGACGATCACGTGCTGTAGGAACAACATGACCTGAGCTGTCAATAAAAGATTGCAAATCTTGCGAAAGACAATCCATCAAGAAGCCACGAGGAAGTTTGTCATGAACAGCTATAACATTGGGGTGTTTCAAGGAAACCAAAATATCAAACTCTAAAAGAAGTTCCTTTGGTAGGTCATCTGAATGCGAAATTTTAGCTGCGAAAGAAGAAGTGCCATCAGAAACCTTATACAAAGCCGCCTGATTACCACGCCCAAGAATCGCTAAAATTTCCAGATTCAGAGCATGACCTGGGATAAACTGGCCAACATTGTAAGCAGGGCCTAAGGCAGAAGGATCAACTGTATCGTTTGCGAAAGTGATTGAACCTGACTTTGAAACAGTACTGCAAGAATTCGCGCGTGAAATAGCTAAAACAGATATTGGAGTGAGTACAACCATTTTTGAAGAACCAAAGGGAGATTTCGAAGCAGGTGATTGAACCTTTTCACAGATTTCAGCAGAAGAAGCAGAACTCGAATCTAAAGTTTGCGATTTTGAAGGGTTGGCAGTGAGGTCTGAGAAATCAGCTGTGGCTGTATGGGGTATTAAGGCAGAATATTTTTCGACTGATGTGATAGAAGGGTTCAAAGAAACAGAATAGGAAGCTGAACTGACGGAATCAGATTTTAGGGGTTGTGAAGGTCCGTCAGATGAAGTTGAATGTATTTTGTTAGACGCTTGAGGGGGAACAGCTGGCGCTATTGGTGTGCAGTACAAGTTGTTATGGAAAACTGTTCCATCTGAACTCGAACTTAAAGCTGGATCAAGTGAGTTTGAACTTGTAGATACATATCCGTATTCGTGTGCAGCGGTTTTAAATGACGCTGTTTCTAAATCTCCAGAAGATTCTTGTTGTAAGAATGTCTCGGAGTCGCTGCAGCTGTCATTTCCCTTGTCCGTTTTGTCTCTTTGTTGTGGGTCATAGCCAAGTATTTCTTTCCTATCAGTAGAATAGTCAAATTCAGGAATTATGTCTTTGATTTTCGTATCATTGTCAAATCCGGGTAATATTTCGTTGTTTCTGGATTCCGGGCAACGGCGCTGTTTAAACTGCCACCAGAATGTGACCAGAACTAGAGTTGAATAAATATGAAAGTAATGGTAAGTAAACAAAAGACAAATACAAACTGAAACAAGAGGGTCATAATGGCCCTGGATCGCTCACCTGACTCTTATTGTAAAAAATTAAATGGTAGGTAATAAAAGGTTGGAGCAATTTTGGTTATCAGTGACCCAAGGAACATTTCTGTGAGTCTAACTATTTAGGAGGAGAAGTCATTTTAAGGTTTATTTATTTTTAGTTCTGGCAGCTGTCATGTTCAGTGGAGCAAGAGGATTTTGAACAACTTCGCCAGACAGAGGGTCACCCATAGAACCTCCCTTTGGAATTGTTTTCGTTTTGAGGATGAAGTCTTTCAAAAAGTTCCATTTAGCAACACAGAGTTGACTTGAATGCGGGGGGGGGGGGTGGCGGGGGTATGGGGGTGGCATCAGAAGCTAGACACGAGTCGTTGAGTCGTTGGTTCCCTTTAACAATACAGAGCTGGGTTTGTTTGTATGTCACTATCTGGGCACCTTGTGGACATTGAGGGTCAGGTCCTAGTGCACCAGACGGTGATGAACACCGGCTCAGTCTAACTTAAAATACCTTGTGGTGACAATGGGGTTGGAGCAGAACTGGCATTAGAAGCTAGACTTTGACAGAGCTGACTTGTCTGTTTGTCACTATCAGGACAACTTGTGTACATTGAGGGTCAGGTCCTAGTGCACCAGACGGAGATGAACCGGCTCGGTCTAACTTACAATGCCTCATGGTGACAAAGGGTGGTTCCTAGTACAAATTTTCACACCGCCTTTACCCAGTACTAAGCCAATCTGACGACACCTCTATACACTTTGAAGACTTCGCATGTAAAAAGGTAACCATTATATTCATAAAATACTTCGCCTGACCAAGTTACTGTCAAAATGATCATTCTGAGCAAGTTTGATTATGGCCGAACCAAAACTGTGCCCTAAAAGGTGTTCAAAATTTTTTATGATTTGACCTACTGACCTACATTTTGATCCAACATGATCCATATTCAAACCTGACCGAGATATTGTCAAGATGATCATTCTGAGCAAGACTGATGATGATTGGGCCAAAACTGTGGCCTCTAGAGTGCTTGCAATGTTTTTCTATCATTCGATCTACGGAACTACTTTCAGATCCGACATGACCCATATTCAAAACTGACCGAGCTATTGTCAAGATGATCATTCTGAGCAAGTTTGATAACGATCTGACCAACATTGAGGCCTCTAGAGTGTTCAGAAAGTTTTTCTGTGATATGACCTGCTGACCTAGTTTGTGGTCCGACATGACCTATATAGATATTGTCAAGATTAACATTCTGAGTATGTTTGGTGCTGATTGGACACAAACTGTGGCCTCTAGAGTGCTAACAAGGTTTTTCTATGAGTTGACTTACTGACCTATTTTCTGACCGGATAAAAACCAACTTCGAATTTGACCGATATTGTCAAGTTGATCATTCTGAGCAAGTTTGCTGATGATTGGACCAAAACTCTGGCCTCTAAAGTGTTCACAATGTTTTTCTATGATCTGACCTATTTTTTGACCCAACATGATCCATATCTAAACTAAATTTGATCGAGCTACTGACATGATGACCAATCTGACCAAGTTTGATGATGATATGACCAAACCTGTGGCCTCTAGTGTGCTCACAAGATTTTTCAGTGAGTTGACCTACAGACCTACTTTCTGACCCGACATGACCCATATTCAAAATTCACTGAGATATTGACACGATGATTATTTTGAGCAAGTTTGATGATGATTGGACCAAAACTGTGGCCTCGAGAGTGATCACAATGTTTTTTTTATGATTTGAACTACTGACCTACTTTCTGATCCGACATTACCTATATTCGAACTTGATCGATATATTATCCAGATAATAATTCTGAGCAAGTAAGATGATCATCAGATTAAAACTGTGGCCTCTAGAGTGTTTACAATGTTTTTCTGTGATTTGACCTACTGACCTTCTTTTTGACCCGACATTACCCATATTCGAACTACTTGACCGAGATATTGTTAAGATGATCATTATGAGCAAGTAAAATGATGATTTGATTAAAACTGTGGCCTCTAGAGTGTTCACAAGGTTTTTCTATGATTTGACTTACTGACTTACTTTTGGACCCGACTTGACCCATATTCGAACTTGCATGAGATATTGTCATGATGGTCATTCTGACTAATTTTGATGATGATTGGACTACAAACTGTGGCATCTAGAGTGTTCACAAAAAAAGTTAACGCACGGACGACGACGTCGGTCATCTCAGGGTCACTCAAAAGCTCACAATGACCTTCGGTCAGGTGAGCTAAAAAGAGTCACAAATGCACAAATTATTATTATTATTAAATTTTAAAAAATGATGTACATACGGCAATCAAACATACAGCTGGCGGAAATATGGCAGACATGTCCTAGAACAGTCCAGATCGCCAAAGAATCAAAGTTCAACTTGACAAACAGAAAAATAAACAAATTAAAAGAAAATTAGAATGTCACCATTATGTTAAATTCTTATATTGTATACTTAGCAGTTAAATCAATGCATATCTGAAACAAATAAAAGTGACATCAATCAGGGGAGAACTTTTATCGTATCATTCAGGCCTCGCGACTGATGTCATTTATATTGTGCGGGAACTACTTTTTGTTTACGTTCTTGCCGAAACAAAAAGTAAATTTTCTTTTCATTTACAAAGAATAATGTTTGTACCGTTAAAAACTGAATTGAATGCAAAGGCGTCCATCAACAGCATCTCTGTGATTTTGAATGTTTCCCTTTTGGTGACACACATCTCAGGAATAAGTCATTATTAGTGGCACAAAAATGCTCCCTCACAGATCTGCAGTGGATGGGTGCATATAACTAAGGGTCTTCAAAACCAAAATGGACTTCAAATAAGCACGAAACATTCTGTAAAATACCTTGAAAAGCACTCTTTGAAATGTGACATTGCCGTATTCAAAATCAAGGACAAGGGAGGAGGTTGTTGGGGGGGGGGGGGGGGGGGGGGGCACCCTATATGAATTCTGCGTCGTTAAGACGTTGATGACGTCACTTTTAGCCCCAACATAAAACGTAATGCACGAGACGCCAGTGGTGCGTCGAAGAATGCGATTCAACAAACAAACAAACAAACAAAACAAATAAAAAAAAAAAAAAAAAAAAACAGTATTGACCGCTGTTTCAAAATGGCGACCTTAGACTGTTCGTCTGCTTCCCTGTTTATCAGAAGTTCAATTCTGCTAGTTCTATCTCCATTCCCTTCACGAAGGCGCAAAGAATTCAGTACCCAACGATACACCTCTCAGACTGTATCGCAAGCGCTTCCGGGCATTCAGGATGCAAACAGGCGAGCTCTCGGCGGGCGCCTGCGTTGTTGAACGCACCTCAGATAGGCTCAGGGCTTAGCAATTGCGAATATAATTTGAATGCAAATTACAGGTGAACCATTTGAAAAAGTAACATTCCAAGTTATTTTCCAGCTGCAAACTTTCAGTTTAAACCAAATTTCTACCCTGTAAACCCGTTTTACACCTCTAAATCGACGCGAAATCACCATGGAAATAGTTTGTTCTCTGTCGTGACTGCTGACGTTTTGAAAGGAATTGAAACTTGCAGTTTAAAGCATGTATGAAACAACAACAACAACAACAACAAAAAAAAAAATATATTTTTTTTTTTTCAGCGTAAGATCAATTTTTATTTCTCTCATGAACACCAAAATTAGTATTTTCACTTGTGGCTTCTTTTGGTGTTCATTCGATGAAAAAAAATTCGATCTTACACTAAAAAAAAAATCAAATATCCTTCATATGCTCATGGATCATTCAATCCTTCAAAAAGGAAATACAGTTACACTTCGATGTCTACTACACATCTGGGGTCATGAAAATGTGATCAAGACAGGGGTGCTTAACCTTTTTTGTACCAAATGGAATCTTCCTCCTTATATATGGCAGGAGTCCATTTCAGAATTTAGGGGTGTCAGGTTGTGTTTTCTTCAAAATTTATTAGGAAAATGGCTGAACATTTTGCAAACAGTGTAGGCCTTGATCAGACCCTGCGTCTGATCTGGGCCTGCACTGTTTGCCAAATACCCGTTTTGGGGTATCATGTACTAAATGGGTTAATATGAGACGCCGTTTTACAAAATCAATTTTGTGATATCACTGATTATTATGTGATATCACTAATTATTATGTGATATCACAAAATACATTTTTGATGTCACTAAAGCGATTTTGTGATATCACAAAATTGGCATCATTTTGTGATATCACAAAATTGGCATCATTTTGTGAAATCACAAAATTGGCAACTTTTTGTGATTTCACTAATTCTATTTAGTGACATCACTTATTCTATTTAGTGATATCACTTAATAGATTTTGTGATATTAGTTATTCGATTTAGTGATATCGCAAATTCATCTTTTTTTAGTGATATCACTAACCCAATTCGTCATTTCACTGAATAGATATGTATTTGTGATATCACTAAATCGATTTTTTAATATCACAAATTCATATTTTCTTTTTGAATTTTTGGAATAATGAGGGCTCCCGATATGATCAATGCGCATGCGATACCACTGCACATGCTCTAACGGCATAAATGTGGCATGGTGAATGCAGCAATGACTGCTATTCAAAACCGGCATTTACCAGTATGCCATGTGGTCTTCCGTTTGTGTGTGTGTGTGTGTGTGTGTGTGTGTGTGTGCGTGCGTGCGTGCGTGCATGCGTGTGTGTGTGTGTATGTGTGTGTTTCCGCCAAAGATTTCTCAAGAACTGTTGGGCTTAGCTTTCTGAAACTTTGTAGGACTGACGTATTCATGTAAGTCGTCTGCTAGTAAGGCGATTCACATGAAATAACAAACCATACTGTGATAGCCTCCCTTATGTGCCCAGCATTGTCCGGGTCAATATGGAGAATTTGCAGATCCCTCAGACACCGACGGGGTTCTAGTAAAATCCCACTGCCGTCTACATCATCAGTCTTAAAACATCGTGTCCAATTCAATATCGCCTGCTGGATGTTTGCTAAAATATGCATTTGACGTTGTCCTGTAGCACCTTCTCTGAAACATGCGGGTAACCCCTAAAGGGGGACCTTGGCAAACAGTGCTGGTCCAGATCAGACGCCACAGAACGCGGCGTCTGATCAGGGCCTTACTAATTGCTAATAGAATTTTCCGCCAAAAATAGAATTAAAACAAAAAATAGGCATGACACCCCTTATAAGAAAAGTGGACTTGTCCAACATATAGCAGTGGAAGAGTTCACTAGTATACAATGGATACTTGAATAAACATTGCAAGGCCCCCGCCCAACGGGGCTTGAAGTAATAGTTGGGCTGCATGATGCATCCACGCAGAGCTGAAACCTCTCACACACGAGTGCTGGTAAACTGCTTAGAGGATCAAGGCCAGCCCAGGCAAAGCTGTGCGAGTGGGGTCGTCCATGCTTATAAACCACATTGGATTCATTGGGCGGCAGGGCTTGAGATGTCATTTCATCTCAATGTCAGATAAAAGTCCCACAAAATTGGAAGCAACGTCTCAAAATGACCTTTACAGTGTTGACGGGGACGTATCGCTGTATTTTTCACCCGCTCTGGTGGATTTTAAACTACTTACCGAAGCCCAACGAAGCAAGAGCTGGCAGAATTAAATTGTTTTGAAAAACTGCTGCCGCTGAAAAAATAACGACAGATAATATTTGAAAAACGGATTACAGAGAAAATGATCCGATCTTAGAAGTTGATTTCCCCATGCCGCTTATCGAAAGCTTGTACACTGTACTGGTTAACCCTTCTCTTGCTGAATATTCATTTAAGCCACACCCATTTCTGTCTATCAGCCAATCAAATTACTTGATGTAATTTATCGCCACACAGTCATAAACTAAATGCCAAACAGTGTAGATCCATCTGATTTGGATCTACACAGTTTGCAAAGATAGGGGTTGTCGTGAACAGCAAGATAAGGGTTAACCGCTTATGTATTTGTTTGTTTGTTATGTTTGTTTTGAAGTTTAACGGCAAAGTTACTATTTAGGTCATTTTTGAGCCGGTCAATTTACCTATCCACTCTTTTCCTGGGTAGGCTTATACGTAAGCGGTTAACCAGTACAGTGCACATTCTTTCGCCAGAAACTGACACCTGCCCTTCTTGAATCAGCCGAAGGGAGAGAATGACCGTAGAAACGATTTCATGATCATTCGCCACGAAAGAATGTTGCCGACCCCGCCAGGTATCGAACCCGCATCCTCCAGATCACCAGTCAGACGTGCATCCGACTGAGCCTGCATGCAGTATAAATAAGAAAAATATCACGGAATTCATCAGAAAAGATGTGATAAAAGCACTTTGTCGTACGGGTGTGTTATAGTAAGGGTATATATGAATCAAAGCAGTGACTCACTTATTTTGCGCCGGAGGTTAATCAGAGGTGTGCGAAAGCCGGAGTATCCGGAGAAAAAACATATGACCTTCCGTTTTTTCGCATGTAAGCCGAGAGAGGCTCGAACCACAGCGGTGTGAGTGTCTAGTCCCAGTCATAGGCCGAGTCTATGTATTATAGAAAGCTTTCTTTACATAGTGACTCGGACATTACGACGACATGAATAGTGACGGCCCCCGCCCATCTGGGCTTGAAGAAATAAATATGCTGCATGATGCTTCCATGCAGAGCTGAAAACGACCCGCACACGAGCGCTGGTAAACAGCTTGGAGATCTAATTCTGTAAGCAAATAGTGCAGGCCCTGATGAGACGCCGCGGTCTGCGGGGTCTGATCTTGGTCTGCACTATTTGCCAAGGTACCCCTTAAGGGGTTTCCTGCATACAATGGGTTAAAGGAACACATTCTTTCTGTTCCTTTATTTATCTTTTATACAGCCGAACTGCAAGGGCTCGAACACGTTTCGGGTTATGGGTGTTCCTGCTAGACAAGCGTTGTTCCAGCTACCGTGAGAGATTATCACATCACCATGTCAGAATGCATAATGTGGATACCTAAGAGATATCTTTTCATCCTGGTTTCCTTGGGCAGCAGGGTAGAGATGTCTTTTCAGCTAAATGTCAGGTAAAACTCCCACAAAATGGGAAGCAATGTCTCCAAAATGACCAAAATAGTGTTGAATGGGACGTTTAACCTCAGTTCAAAACAACATCTTTCCAACCTACTCATGATGATAATGTCGTGTGTACTCATTAGAATCGCCATGCCAGAGTACATAGTGGGGGATACCTAAGAGATATCTTTCCAACCTACTCATGATGATAATGTTGTGTGTACTCATTAGAATCGCCATGTCAGAATGCATAGTGGGGGATACCTAAGAGATATCTGTTCAACCTACTCATGATGATAATGTTGTGTGTACTCATTAGAATCGCCATGCCAGAGTACATAGTGGGGGATACCTAAGAGATATCTTTCCAACCTACTCATGATAATAATGTTGTGTGTACTCATTAGAATCGCCATGTCAGAATGCATAGTGGGGGATACCTAAGAGATATCTGTTCAACCTACTCATGATGATAATGTTGTGTGTACTCATTAGAATCGCCATGCCAGAGTACATAGTGGGGGATACCTAAGAGATATCTTTTCAACCTACTCATGATGATAATGTTGTGTGTACTCATTAGAATCGCCATGCCAGAGTACATAGTGGGGGATACCTAAGAGATATCTTTCCAACCTACTCATGATGATAATGTTGTGTGTACTCATTAGAATCGCCATGTCAGAATGCATAGTGGGGGATACCTAAGAGATATCTGTTCAACCTACTCATGATGATAATGTTGTGTGTACTCATTAGAATCGCCATGTCAGAATGCATAGTGGGAATACCCAAGAGATATCTTTTCAACCTACTCATGATGATAATGTTGTGTGTACTCATAAGAATCGCCATGTCAGAATACATAGTGATGGATGCGTAAGAGATATCTTTTCAACCTACTCATGATAATAATGCTTTGTCTACTCATTAGAATCGCCATGTCAGAATGCATAGTGGGGGATATCTAAGAGATATCTTTTCAACATACTCACGATAATAATGTTGTGTGTACTCATTAGAATCGCCATGACAGAATGCTTATTGGGGATATCTAAGAGATATTTTTTCAACCGACTTAGGATAATAATGCTGTGTCTACTTATTAGAATCGCCATGCCAGAATGCATAGTCTGAATATCTAAGAGATATCGGTTTAAGCTACTCATGATAATAATGTTTTGTGTGCTCATTGGAATCGCCACGTCAGAATGCATAGTGGGGATACCTAAGAGATATCTTTCAAACTACTCATGATGTATGTACTCTTAAGAAATGCCATGTCAGAATGCATAGTGGAGAAACCTAAGAAATTAATTTTCAACCTACGCATGATAATAATGTTGTGTGTACTCATTAAAATCGCCATGTCAGAATGCATAGTGGTGATACCTAAGAGATATCTTCTCAACCTACTCATGATAATAATGTTGTGTGTACTCATTAGAATCGCCATGTCAGAATGGATAGTGGTCGATACCAGAGAGATATCTTTTCAACCTACGCATGATAGTAATGATGTGTGTACTCATTAGAATTGCCATGTCAGAATACATAGTGGGGAAACCTAAGAGATAAATTTTCAACCTACTCATGATAATAATGTTCTGTGTACTCATTAGAATCGCCATGCTAGAATGCATAGTGGGGATAACTAAGAGATATCTTCTCAACCTACTCTTGATGATAATGCTGTGTGCACTCATTAGAATCGCCATATGTCAGAAGGCATAGTGGGGATATCTAAGAGTATCTTTTCAACCTACTCATTATAATAATGTTGCCGGTACTCATTAAAATCGCCATATGTCAGAA
>OY757019.1:119430502-119505037 GCA_963580285.1 Lucinisca nassula
GGTCAGCACAATTTAGGTCACATCGAGCCGGTCACTTTACCACACTTTTCCTGTTGTGCAGGCTTGTACGTAAGCAGTTAACCAGAACAGTGCACATTCTTTCGCAAGAAACTGGCAACTTACCTTCTTGAATCAGCGGAAGGGAGATAATAACCTAGAAAAGGTTCACGATCAATTTCCATGCAAGAATGTTACGGTCTCCGGCAGGTATCGAACCCGAGTCCGGCGCGCATCCAACTGAGCTACCTTGGCCGGCTTTGGAAAACTAGTCAAGAAACCGAAAACTTATAGTCTTGGGACAGGCCAGTCTTGATGCCAAGTCAATGTACACCTCGGATAAGTTTTCATAGCTATACTATTTTCATTGAGTCTCATGCATCACGTGAACTAGTCCGTGAAATGAAGACCCCCTATGCCCCCACTTTATATAGAGGAAACGGGGGTTTACGGGGGTATACATTATTTTTCTTATTTTTACTCCAAGACATAGGCTGTGGGTACTCGTTAGAACCGCCTCAATGAGGCGGTTCTAACGAGCACCCACGACCTATGTTTGCAGTATTCATAAGGAAAATATCATGGAATTTCATCAGAAAAGTGGCTGGAGATGAGATATATGCACTATGTCGCACGGGTGTGTTTTCGTAATGTCTGGCTATTGATATAATCTTGGAAATTTTAGTGGGCACCACAACAGACCTCTTTTTATATTTCGAAAAAGGGTATATATTATTTTCTTTTGTCTGCGCAAAACATATAATAATAGTTAAAAAAGCGGTGTTTCTGCTAACATACTGAAAAAAAAATCGGTTGGAAGGAGAATCTTTTTTTATTATTTTATTTTTCTCCCGAAAAAAAAAAAACAAACAAAAAAAAAAAAAAAAAAAAACAGGGTCGAGCCTGTAGTTTTTATGTGTTTTTGTTTTTGTCCATGTTTTTGTTGATAAAATGGTCACGTTGAGACTTGCTGCACTGTATATCAGAATTCATTTAGATGCTCAGAAAAGTCAGCTCTGTAATTTGGAAGGAACTGAATGCCAAAAACTACAAAAATGTACTACTGTGGGAAAATGCAAAGACGACACTGGGTTGGTCGGAAATTGAAAATGGTAGGGTCGGTGTTTTAATTTTGATTTTGTTCTTTTTAATGAGTGGCGTGGTTGGGTGGGTGGGGCTGAAACAGGGTCGGTCGGGTTAGCGGAAACACGGCTATATTTTAGGCCTTAGTACTCATTTTGATCAATCTTAACCAGGTGTGAAAGACAACGGTATTTATCTAATTTTGGACATTGTCAAAACACGCCTATTCAAATATATGGAAAGTTTTGCCACCCAAAAATTAAATTTTCAGATAAAAACGAATCTGATATTTTTCATATTTCTGCTCAAAACATAGATTATGGGAACTCGCGAAGCGGCGAACCGCCTAACCGAGGTTCTAACGAGTACCCACAATCTATGTTTTAAGCAGAAATAAGACAAATAATGTATACCCCTGCAACTCCAGTTGTACTATATGAAAGTGGGGTTTAAGTGGGGGTGGGTGGGGGTGGTGTTGGGGTCAAAATTAAATAGGGGTGTATTCGTGATGGATACGTTTTATATCAATGATGAAATTCTCTATCGAATGTAGCTGGAAGATTATAAAAAATCATAAAAAAGATAAAATAATGATAATAATAATAATAATTAAACTTAACAAGCATGTATTTACCTGCAAAGAGGCCTCCCACAGCATCCTTCATCTGCCGGAGAATAGTGCCAATCAGTCCATCTATATTTTGGCTGTATTCGGATAGATCCTTGCTTTCCAGCCATCTGGAAACAGAAAGAAAAACTATTTCCCCACCCCACCACCAAGCCCAACCAACCCAGTATGTCTACGTTTGACCCTAACCCAGCTTTAATTTTGAACAGTTTTTAAAATGTATTATTTTAGCCGGGTCACAGCATTTCCTACAATTTACATGTGCGCCCACCGAAGACTCAGATCAGCCTGCGCATCCGCGCAGTCTGATCTGAGTCTTCGTTGTGCGGTCTAAGGATAGCTAAGGGTACAATGCTCTTTCCTGCAGCAAAAGAAGTCTCTGGTCAGACTATTTAGATGCACAGGCTGATCTGATTCTTCGCTGCGGGTGCACATGTAAATTGTAGGAAATGAAGTGCCCCGGCTCATTTTTCTTTAAAAATAACTGAACTTCTTTAACTCGAACACCGATGGCTCGCTTAACATGGTTGAGTCGAACCCGCTCTTCCATACTTTTCCTTTTTTGAAACTTAGAAGAGGCGATCCTAATGGGTACACAGAACATACCTTTCGAAAATACCTCTTCAAATGATACCTCCTGTCCTGGCGCAAAAAGTACCCACCGGCCCCCAGGGGCTCGAACTACCCCTGTCACTAACAAATGTGCTTGGCCCCAAAGGTGTTCGTGTCATTGAAGTTGGACTGCAGTATGTGTGAAGTAAAGGCTCTGTCTAAATACTAATCAGAACCCAATTTACACCACAAAATTACCTTAATGACCGGTAAAGACTGGAATGGGAATCTTCGCTGTTCGCATGGTTTTTTTTTGCAACTTGACTGCTAGGGTGCCATCTGAGCAGCATCAGCAGCAGACACTGAGAGGACTGTTGACTCTATGTCTCTGGGCGGACCCACCGTAGTCCAATTGCTGGATTTCTTTTGCTTCAGGGTTTCAGTTTCTCAATGCTGTTGTGTTCTCGATGAGTTAGAACTGACAAATTACTTGTGTACCAAGACAAAACTAATAGCGAGGGATGTGGCCGCGTAAAATCGACTTAAGACTCACAATGAAAAATTTTACTGATCGATTCGACTCTGTTATTTTATGTTTGAACTGAGGTTTAACGTCCCCGTCAACACTATTTAGGTCATTTTGGAGACGTTGCTTCGAATTTTGTTGGACTTTTGTCCGACATTGAGATGACCCTGGCGCCCAATGAAAACCGACAGGGATTATATTCATTGGCGGTCCGACCCGCGCCACTTTGACTGGGCAGGCTTATGCCCATGCGATTTACCAGTACTCTTGTGCGGTCGGTTTCAGCTCTACGTGGAAGCATCATGCAACCGTGTTTTATTATTGTCACTGTCACAAATACATGTACAGTAAAATTCCTATATTAAGACCACCTTTGGGACTGTTCAAAAGTGGTCTATAAGACCACTTTTGAACAGTCCCAAAGGTGGTCTCTGACCAGAGGACACTGTGTGCAGAAAAGACGAAGAACGAATAATTTCCTCATTCTAAATAAGGTTTATAAAGTAGAATTAGTCTTAATTTTAGGCGGTCTTGATAGCGGAACTTCACTGTATGTCTTGGTTACAGCTTTTATTTTGGTCAGCCGTTCGGCCATTTTTGGGTGCCGTTGCTTATAAGGTAATTGTATTGATTATAGAGCATTGCCGTCTCTTCTACAGTCAAACTTCAATGGCTCGAACACCTTTGGGACCACGAAAATCTGTTCGAGACAGGGGTTGTTCGAGCCACTAAGGCTTACTGCCTGGAGGCATAAAGACATACTATAGGACATCTTTTCGGTGTTCTATAATGAAAAAATGTATGCTGTGTGTACTCATTAGAATCGCCTCATCGAGGCGATTCTAATGAGTACACACGTATACATTCAAAAGATAAAAGACGAAAATATCCTGAATTTTACCCTAACTATTTCATATGTAGAGAAATTCCATAGGGACTCAAGAACGGGTTCGACTCCCAACCGTGGTAAACGAGCCATCGGTGTTCGAGTCATCGAAGTTCTACTGTATTTTGGCTTATCATATGTGCATGGTGGTATGTTTAGAACATTGATTGGGCTTAACGACGCGTCAACCCTTGTGGTGTCGTCTCCCAGAGAAAAGGAGAAAAGAGATAGAAAATATAGTAGAGGAGATGAAAGTGAGGCGGAAAAAGAATGGATGTGTAGAATAAGAAGAAATAGCAACACTCCCCCCCCCCTCTGTCCTTACTTGCTGCAATGACAACAGACCTTGCCCAACTGTAAGCTTATATCAGCTGGACGCCCCAGTGGCGCAAGATACAGGTCACCTTTGCCTCACCCAACCACCCCATTTAGGATATTCAACATGTCGAGCTCTCGAGATAATATGTCGAGCTCTCGAGATATTATGTTGATCGCTTGACATAATATTTCAAGCGCTCGACAAAATATTTTGGGCAAACTCCGTATACATGTGTTTAATACTCTCTCTCTCTCTCTCTCTCTCTCTCTCTCTCTCTCTCTCTCTCTCTCTCTCTCTCTCTCTCTCTCTCTCTCTCTCTCTCTCTCTCTCTCTCTGTGTGTGTGTGTGTTCCGACATAGCAACGGGTAGCGAATATCTGCATTAAGCAAGCTCCAAATGTGTTCGCTTACTCCATTTTGTTCTAAAAAGAATCTCGCGTCTTACTTATATAGCAGATGTCCATTTCAAAGTTTAGGGATATCAGATAGTGTTATCTATATAATTTATTCAGAAAGTAGCGAACGTTCATGAAGCACTGAACACCCTGATTATAGTCTGATCTGAACATGCTCTTTAGCCAGAATTCTGTTTTACGGTTTCCCGCATTGAATGGGCAAGGCAGGGGCTTGCTTACTGGTGAGTTATAGTATATGCGCATTTCGGGAACTGAACACTGGCTTGTTTTTTTTAAAAAATGTTTGTTTGCTTAAAAAGGTGGCCTCTATGGTAGGTCATAATGTATATATTCGCTAGTCTAGAAGCCTCCGTGGTGTAGTGGTTATGCTACTCGCCTTGTAAACCAGAGATCGTAGGATTGATACCGGGCTTCTCCAGACTTTCGGATGAGTCTATAAACCGAGGTCCCGTCTCCGTATGACCTAAGCTAGTTGTGAGACGTAAAACTCAAACACTCACACACTCGGGTGTTTAATGTTTCAGTGTAGTTGTACAAGTAAGAAAAATATCACAAACTTTCATCAGAAAAGTACGGAACCCGGGAAGGGACATGAATTTTTATTAATAAGTTGTTCGCACAAGACATCTTGTGCGGACAACATAATATCTTGTTCGCACAACATATTATCTTGTGCGCACAACTTAATATCTTGTCCGAACAACATATTAATCATTTCTAAAGACTTTCCGGATATTAAACATGAAAGTCAATTAAATAAATAAATAAATCAATAGTTTAACAATAATGATAATGACGAAAACATAATTACAATCAACTGAGGTAATGGCCAAATATGACCGACTAAGTATATGAAGATAGCTCAGTGGTTAGTGCACTTGCCTATGATGCTAGAGGTCCTGGGTTCGATTCCCGGCAGCGGCTATAAAATTTCGGTGTCCGAACACCATCATTTGCAGTGATGAATGTCATAAAGGGCACCGTCCTTCGGATCGGGACGTTAACTGAGACCCCCTGTGCAGGGGGAGTCATGCCTTGTGCAGGTTAAAGACCCCTACCGTAATTACATGATTACTGTGTAGGCTTTCATCCTGCAAACCTGGTGTGTATGTAATGTACACCTGCGAGTAATGATCAGATGTGACCGATCGCTGTTTAAGTAGAAAGAAAGAAAGAAAGAATAGTGCAATTCTGTGCTTTGGTAAAGCGATGACCCCCACATTGGGAACAATCGTTGTGTCTGATCCACATTGCTCAATAGGCTACTAGTTTCTTCTCTCTGTTATTATTATTATAATAATAATTATTATTATTATTTTTCGTTGAGGTACATGTAAGACACGTGTTAACCTTTTGGTACCAAATAGAATCTTCCTCCTTATATATAGAATATTTTTGGGTGTCAGGTTGTGTTTTGTTCAAAATTTATTAAGAAAATGGCTGAACTTTTGGCAAACAGTGTAGGCCCTGATCAGACGCCGCTTTCGGCGGCGTCTGATCTGGGCCTGCACTGTTTTCCTATGACCCGTTTTGGGGGTTCTGGCACAAAATGGGTTAAAAGAAATGAGCAAATAATTACCTGTGGAAGTGCAAGGCTAACCTTGGTGTTACTACCACCAATAGTTCCCTCAGCAGATGTGCCATGTGGAAATCCTCTCCTCCACTCTCAGCTCAAGATGAGAGGACGCCGACGAGGCATCATAAACTGTGCCATTCACACATACATTGTTGCTCCACAATCTTCAACCCATTTTTTTCTATCCTCTTTAAAGATCCACTGAATTATCTGAGAGCTGAAGCGTACAAGCCACGACGTAACGTCACTGTAGTTAAACGTAACTAAGGGCGGCTTAGCAACGACGTTAATCTGGTACCCGCTCTTTAGCTTTATTGTAAGCTAAAGGCGAGGAAACAGACAAGGACGACGTCTGTGACGTAATTAAGACTGGCATGGCAACAGCCTATGGGCCGCGCCAAGCAAAAAGTGGTCTTCGAGCATATACGAACAGCGAAGACTTATCAGAATGTGCTTTCGCAGTCATCGCTGTGTGTTTTATGGATTACCGATTGGCACAGAACTTCGGAATGCCCTGTTAGTTTAGTGTATACTCGTACTAATTTATTTTAGTTTGAATGCGATGAAAGCTCCAAGCTTATTGAATCGGACTCGAACACACATTCCGAGTGTTACACGCGCGCGAGAGAGAGGCAGTCACTTTTACACTACTGCTACCCATTAACACCCTGGTCGAGCGGGGCATTGTCATAAAGTGTCTTGCCTAAGGACACACATCGGCACCGGTGGCCGGATTCAAACCAACAACCTCTCGATCATAAGTCGAACGCGCTAACCACTGAGCTATCGTGTTCCGACCTAGTTTGTGAACAGGGTGGTTTGAGGCATCACTCTAACACGCCTATATAGTTTTGACCCCATTGAACCCCGCTTTTATACAGTAAAACTGGGGTTTACAGTGGTAAACCTTATCTTTCTTATTTCTGCTCTAAAATATAGATTGTGTGTACCCGTTAGAACCGCCTCGATGAGGCGGTTCTAACGTGTACCCACAATCTATATTTTGAGCAGAAATAAGAAAAATATTATAAATTTTCATCTTAAATTTTCATTTTTTTTACGGCGGTTAAATTTACAGTGTATTTGTATAGTCGTGTTTTCGTAATGGATGTCAAAGAGCGAAGACAAGTAACAATCAAACATGGTACATTATCACTTGGCGTGGCCTATGTTGTCCCTTGTTTTCTCCAAAATTCTAATTTATCTGTATTAAACGGAACCTCCGCATCCCTAATTTCACATTAGCAAATTCAAAAAGACTACATATCGTCAGTTTAAAAAGACCCGGGCACCAGACACTACTGGAGCCCCCATTTGCCACTGTATCAACTCGTTTTCTCTAACAAACTGAAGAATCTACCACATGCGTGTCATCACCAAGTATTTACTTTTAAGAAGTGTCGAAAGGCTCGAAATCAAAGCATTTGCACAAAAGCAGTGGTCAGCTGATTTTTCTCACATTACAATAAGACATGTGTGCGACATATAATCCGAGCTTTCTCTGACGTTCTTAAAGCCCTTTTTTATTTTCTGATTTGGCGGCTTTAACGGCTGTAGGTCACTACAGCCAGAATTCTCGGGTTATGCGACATAGTGCATTCTTTCGTATGCAAAAAGATGAAAAATTGTGATATTGTTTCTTAATTTTACTCCAAACATAGGTTGTGGGTGCTCGTTGGAACCGCCTCGTTAAGGCGGTTCTAACGAGTACCCACAACCTATGTATTGGAGCACGAATAAGAAAAATAATGTATGCCCCCGTAAACCTCAGTTTTCTCTATCTAAAGTGGGGTTTAGAGGGGTGTGTCATCACACGAACTTGTTATCATGATGACTGTGTGTTTTCCAAAATGCATAAAGTTGTTGAGCCATGATATAATGAGTTGTGTCTCATAGCCAAATTTGATGGTTGACTTCGGCCCCCGCCCATCGGGGCTTGAAGACATAGACGGACTGCATGATGCTTCCACGCAGAGCTGAAACCGACCCGCACACGAGTACTGGTATCTACGCCTGCCCAGGCAAAGCGGTGCGAGTCGGCCCGTCCATGCTAATAAACCATATTGGTTTCATTGGGCGTCAGGGCTTGAGATGTCATTTCATCGCAATGTCGGGTAAAAGTCCCACAAAATTGGAAGCCACGTCTCCAAAATGACCTATACAGTGTTGACGGGGACTATAAAACTCAAACCAAACAAACAAAACCAAGAAGGCGTCAAGTTCCCCAATTCCCTACGTGAAAAACATCTTTGAATCTTGCAGATACTATGGACTGTATACGAGGGGAGTTCAGTCAGTTCGTAGAACTCAGGATTTAACTCGCAGATTGGAAGATGGTTTCAACATTATTTTTCAATATAACCCCCCTTTACTTTAACATTACGATAACACACCCGTGCGACACAGTGCATTTTTCACATCTTCGAAATGGCTATTTTCTGATGAAAATCCGTGATATTTTTCTTATTTTTACTCTAAACATAGGTTGTGGTGCTCGTTAGAACAGCCTCGTTGAAAACACCCAGTTTTCTCAATATAAAGTGGGGTTTAGGGGGTCTTCATTTCACGGGCTTGTTCACATGATGAATGTATTTGGCCCACTTTCCTTTTAAGCAGTCTATGCCTTTGAAATAAAAGTCGTATATTTGGTCCTCCTACCAAGCCTCTATAGCAGACTTGAGCTCATCATCGTCCCGACATCTCGTTCCACGGAAGTGGGGCTTCAAATTTCGAAACAGATAATAATCACTTGGGGCCAGGTCTGGACTGTATGGCGGGTGATTTTACTGCTCGAACTTGCACTCACGAACAGCCGCTTGTGCAACTTGACATTATCATGCATAAGAAGGACACTAGCAGCTAGCTTTCCCTTTCGTTTTTCTTTAATAGCAACACCGCCTCGATGAGGCGGTTCTAACGAGTACCTACAATCTATACTCGGAGCAGAAATAAGAAAAATATTACAATTTTTTCATATTAAAGGTTTCTCTTTTTCACGAGTAAAATTTACCGTTACGAAAACCCGCCTATACAAATACATTGTAAATTTAACCGCCAAGAAATGACAATTTTCATGTGGAAAAATATGAATAAGAAAAATAAGGTTTTCCCCTTTAAACCCCAGTTTTACTATACAAAACTGGGGTTCTAGGAGGGTAAGAATTCTATAGGCGTGTTTTCGCGATGAATGTATTTTCGTAATGAGTGAACAGAGAGCGTTGACCATCACGTGAACCAGTCCGTGAAATGAAGACCCCCCTATACCCCACTTTATATAAAGAAAACTGGGGTTTAAGGGGGTGAACATTATTTTTCTTATTTCTGCTCCAATACATAGGTTGTGGGTACTCGTTAGAACCGCCTCAATGAGGCGGTTCTAACGAGCACCCACAACCTATGTTTGCACTATTTATAAGAAAAATATCACGAATTTTCATCAGAAATATGGCCATTTTGGAGATGTGAAAAAATGCACTATGTCGTACGGGTGTGTTATCGTAATGTATATTGTCCTTGCTGCAGAACTAATAGAAATTCATGTACCCAGATGTTTTCCGTGAACTTAATACATTTTTGATGGGTATTTTATGTTCCGCAAGAATTTTGCTAATCATGGGGAAAAAGTCTCAGTGACAAAAAATTCTAAATCTTAAAGTTTAAAGTCAAAACTATAGCTTGATATGTTTTTGGTATGTTAAGTGAAACTCTTTTATAAGAAATAAAAAATCTGTTGTATTGTTCAGTGACATTGGAACGCTTTGGGAATATTAAGTCTCACATATCCTTGACAATTGCAATTAAAATACAACTTTGACAATAAAAAATGAATGTAATTGATTTTTCTTTAAAATCTAGTCCAATTTAACAAATCAAAAGCTTACAGTGGTCTTTGGATCTGCGGCTAATTTTACGGTAAGATAGTCTTTCTTTCTTTCTTTCCTTTACGATAACACACCCGTGCGACATAGTGCATTTTTCACATCTCAAAAATGGCTACTTTTCTTTTTTCTAGTTTATACTGCCAACATAGGTACTCGTAGAACCGCCTCAATTTGTGGGTACTTAATGAGTACCCACAATATATGTCTTTGAGAAAATAATGTTCATCCCTGTAAACCCCAGTTTCTCTATATACATGTAAAAGGGGGTTTAAGGGGGTGTTCGCTTCACGGACTTGTTCACGTGATGACTTTTCTTTCTTTCTTTTTCTTTCTTTTTTCTTTCTTTCTTAGTCTTTCTTTCTTCCTTATAAGAAATAGATCAGCTCTAGCTGTGATTTGTTGAATAATAAATCACAGTTTGGAGGTCAGTTGTAAAGTAGACAAATCACGAGCGCGTAGCGCGGGTGATTTGTCTACTTACAATTGGCCGACAAACTGTGATTTATTACTCAACAAATCACAAACTAGAGCTGATCTATTTCGATTCTAACAGGCTGAAAATCGGCAATAATGATGTTGTTTCCTTCAAAATCTCACAACTTTTCGTCATTGTTAGAAGAAATTCCACTAAAATTATCGACTGAAACACGTGTATTTATATCCTTTTCTAACGTTTTCGATGCGAAAATATGACGTTACACCGTCTAACGTCAAGGAAATCGACTAGTGACGTCATATATTGGTAGTTTTTAATGACGTCACTCGTCACGCTCCTCATTGCCGTGATTTGTTGTAGAATAAAACACAGTTGTTTTCCATTGCCTATATTGGCGCACTATGTTAGAATTTAGATTACATTCACCCTGCAGGTTATGAAGATCCATCTTAACGCCAATTTATTCAGCGAAAATTGGGTTTACGGGGTATCCTCTAGTTTAAACTTTTATTTCATTTGTATACTATAAACCGTACAATTCATAAGGATGCATATAGAAACAGTGCTTATCATATGACGTCGTTGATAAGCAGTGGATAACGTCGTGTAATAAAAATCTTATGACCACACGTGTAATAACACTTTGGCGAGTTTAAGTAACGTCATGACGACGTCCATATCAACCATGCATTTTTGTGGAAAATTTGTCAAGTTTTAAGGCGAAAAAATCGAATTTAAAGTGGTCATATGATAAACAGAATCTTACACTCGTGGTCATGTCATATGAAATTTACGAAACTCGCCGAAGGCTAGTTTCATAAATTTCATATGAAATGACCACTTGTGTAAGATCGTCTATATACAAACGGGATTCAGAAGAAAGTCATGAGACTTTTATTGAATCTGTATCCCATAAATAGAGGATCTTACACGAGTGGTCATTTCATATGAAATTTATGAAACGAGCCTTAGGCGAGTTTCAAAAATTTCATATGTAATGACCACGAGTGTAAGATTCTGTTTATCATATGACCACTTTTAATTGGATTTCCTCGCCTTAAAATTTGATAAATTTTCCACCAAAAATGAATGGTCGACATGGACGTCGTCATGGCGTTACTTAATCCCGCCAAAGTGTTATTACACGTGTGGTCATACGATTTTTATTACACGACGTTATCCATTGCTTATCAACGGCGTCATGTGATACCAAGTATATCAGTGCAACTTACTAGTGAATCCTTTATTGTCGTTATTTCTGTTAAAAGAGATAGTATTTCAGTTCAAATAGATAGATTGTGGGTACTCGTTAGAACCGCGGTTCTAATGAGCACCAACAATCTAAATTTGGATTAGAAATGAATAAAAAAACATCAAACATTTTCATCTGAAAACTGCTAGTTCTAGATTTAGGGCAGGAACCATTTTTGCACAAGGGCGGGTTATCGTAATTTCTGCCTTTTTTCTGAGAATGAACTCTATTCAATATGAGCCCCGCCAAGCGAATTTGTGTCTTCGAGCATTCCGTCATGACAAATTTTAACTGCGCTTGCCCAGCCATTCAGAGGGGCCAGGGATATGGCTGTCTGTCTGAAGGTTCCTCTTGATTCACTGCTTGTATGAGCGAGCAGCAAAGGTTCAGGCGAGACTGCGCGGACGCGCAGGCTCGCCTGAACCTTCGCTGCTCGCATAGGCGATAAGTACCAAAATCGCTTGACGGGGCACGTATAATGCTTATCATGGTTATGTAGATGTTTGTGTTTTTTTTATGAAAATTTGCGGTTGCCTTTACCTTCTTCAAACTTAGATTTTGGGTGCTCACATTCTCTGGTTTTGTGTAAGAATAAAGAAAATAATGAATACCCCATACATCACGTGAACAAGTCCGTGAAATGAACACCCCCTAAACCCCACTTTATATAGAGAAAAAAAACTGGGGTTAACTGGGGTATACACTATTTTTCTTATTTCCCGCTCCAAGACATAGGCTGTGGGTCCTCGTTAGAACCGCCTCGACGAGGCGGTTCTAACGAGCACCCACAACATATATTAGCAGTATAAATAAGAAAACAAGAATATGGATTTTTATCAGAAAAAGTATAGCCATTTTGGTGATGTGTAAAATGCACTATGGGGCACGGGTGTGATAGTCTAACGACCCCCACTTTTTCTATTGTGGTTTACCTTGCACGCACTCGATTATACGAAGTCTCCAGATCAATGACAGATAACAATATCTGACATACATAGTTTCATAATGTGAAACGAAAGACAGAGTTAATTCATCTGCTAAACGAACCTGTCTGAGATTATGTTTTCTTTTATGGATCTGTGAAATGTATTTTTTTTTAGATGATATATTTTTTCGGGATGCTTGTTAGGCGGTCCTCACGAGTACCCACAACCTACGATTTTGGAGGAAAATGGATCAAACAAGGTTACCCTTGCAAACATCGCTTTTCAGTAGATAAAGTGAGTTTGTTTGTTTTATTTAAGGATTAACGTCCCCGTAAACACTGTAAAGGTCATTTTGAAGAAGTTGCTTCCAATTTTGTGGGACTTTTACCCGACATTGGGATGAAATGACATCTCAAGCCCTGCCGCCCAATGAAACCAATAGTTTATAAGCATGGACGGTCCGACTCGCACCGCTTTGCCCGGGCAGGCGTAGATCCTCTAAGCTGTTTACCAGTATGCTAGTGCGGTCGGTTTCAGCTCTGCGTAGAAGCATCATGCAGTCCATCTATTTCTTCAAGCCCCGATGGGCGGGGTAAAAAATAACCGCTGGGATATCTGAAAGAATGTACGGTGTCGCCTGGATTCTATCGTAAAATTAAGGAAAAAATGATTAACTCTTAAGGTGTAATACACGTACGAACCTATGCAATGCTTGCGGTGAAGATCCTGATCAGACGGCCATTAACGAGCCGTCTCACCAGGATCTGTTTTGCTGGCCTGTCTGTTAAGGGGAATGTGTAGCTAACTTAACCTGTTACCACAGGTTCTGGTGTATGAATGCCATTTGACGTGTCACCAGTAACAATTCTGATTCTGATGGATACACCTTTAGGGGAGGTAACGTCGCATTAGCATTTTGTCTCCCATGTCAACGGGGGTCAACTCTCGTTTCGATTTTCCTCAAAATATAAGAATGTCGTTAGAACTGATTAGAATCGGCTCAGTGAGGCGATTCTAATGAGTTCACAAAACACATTTTTAAGTTACAATAAGAAACTGTTCCCTTAATTATCTCAAATATATAAAGAGCCGGGACACAACATTTCCTACAATTAACCCTTGTCCTGCTGAATATTCATATATGCCACACCCACGACCGATTATCAACCAATCAGATTACCTGTTGCAAATCATTACAACAAATTCACACTCTGGGTGACAAACAATGTAGATCCTGATCAGATGGCTTCTTCAGAAGCCATCTGATCTGGATCTACATTGTTTCAAAGAAAAGGCATATCCGGGCTCAGCAGAACAAGGGTTAACATGTGCGCCCCGCGAAGTCTCAGATCGGCCTACGCATCCGCGCAGTCTAGTCAGAGTCTTCGCTGTGCGCTCTAAGGATAGCTCAGGGTCCAATGCTCCTTCATGCAACAAGAGAAGTCTCTGGTCAGAGGATATGGATGCGCAGTTTAGGGCCCAATGCTCCTTCATGCAACAAGAGAAGTCTCTGGTCAGAGGATATGGATGCGCAGGCTGATCTGATTCTTCGCTGGGCGCACATGTAAATTGTAGGGAATGCTTTGCCCCGGCTCTATTACATCTGTAGTTATGGGAAATTTTCCGACAGACTCAAGAATAAGTTCGAAATAGCGGTGGTTAATGAGCGATCTGTGTTGGAATCAACGAAGCCCCGTATTACCTTAGTAACTGTTGCGTTGCTGCTCATCACGTGGACAAATCCGTGAAATAAACAACCCTCTAAATCCCACTTTATATAGAGCAAACTTGAGTTTTCGGGGGGTAATCATTATTTTCCTTATTTCTGGTCCAAGACATAGGTTGTGGGTACTCGTTAGAACCGCCTCAATGAGGCGGTTCTCACGAACACCCAAAACCTATGTTTGGAATATAAATAAGAAAAATATCACAAATTTTCATCAGAAAAATTGCCTTTTTGAAGGTTTGAAAAATGTACTATATCACATGGATGTGCTTTCATTATGTGTGTCGTTTCAGAAGGTCGTTCAGATGTCTTAGATGTCTAAGAGGACGATATTGTATGAACGACGGAGACGTTAATGAAAAAGTGCCTCAGACTTCTATTGTCGATGTAAGATACATGTTTAGCCACTTTAGCCGCTAACACCAACTTTCATCATCTCTGCGCTTTTCGAAGAAAAAGCGAAAATTATGTCGTACCCCGTCCGCCAGTCCGTCCGTCGTCCGTCCGTCTGTAATACCACATCACTTGGATTTTCATTATCCCTGCGCTTTTTGGAGAGAAACCGTTATGACCCCCGTCTACCCGTCCGTCCCTACCGCCGTATATAATGGCATACCATTACGCCTAGAATTTCTATACTTTCACTGGTTATACATGTAGCCTGCAGGAACGTATTCGTAATTGTGTTGTGACTCCTAAGAAGGGATTTAGGCCCGACACTACCCGAGGCGTCAAAATCCATTCTGTACAAAAAATGGTCATCGAAGGTTATGAAGAGTAGAATACAGTGGTACAATTTTTTAGCCCAGGGGCATGACTAGGGGTCACCAAAGGCTTAAAAGTTGGATTTTGGGTCCTTTTTTCGATTGTCACACAACTCCTACTAGACATTTTCGATGGAATTTTAGAAGTTTCATAGCTAATAGCTGTTCAGATGACATTAGGAAAACATGTCCGTGTGAAAAAATTGGCGTCCAACATGGTGTCAGAAGTGAACAATTTTGGGTAAAAATGATACTTATTTCTTATTTCTGCTTTCAACATAATTTGTGGGTGCTCGTTAGAACCGCCTCAGCGGTTCTAATGAGTACCCACAATCTATGTTTTTGAGCAAAAATAAGGTAGATAATGTATACACCCGTAAACCCCAGTTTTCTCTATATAAAGTGGGGTTTAGAGGGGTCTTCTTTTCACGGACTTGTTATCGTGATGAGAACTGAAGGAACATATTCAGAATTTTGATGTGACCCCCGGGGTGGAGGCTGATCCCGCCCAAGGGATCAAAGATCCATTATGTACAAACATAGTCGTGTTGCATATAAAAGAATAGAATACAGCGTTGCTATCATTTTTCCCCAGGGCATGTATTGCAAATAGGAGGATTTTGGTCCTTTTATTCGGCCCCCGCCCATCGGAGCTTGAAGAAATAGATGGGCTGCAAGATGCTTCCACGCAGAGCTGAAACCGACCCGCACACGAGTACTGGCAAACCGCTTAGAGGATCTAAGCCTGCCCAGGCAAAGCGATGCGAGTCGGCCCGCCCATGCTTATAAACCCTATTGGTTTCATTGGGCGTCAGGGCTTGAGATGTCATTTCATCTCAGTGTCGGATAAAGTCCAACAAAATTGGAAGCAACGTCTCCAAAATTATCTATACTGTGTTGACGGGGACGTTAAACCTCAAATCAAACAAAAACCTTTTATTATGGCATGATTTTCGAAGCGCGGGGAATTGCGGTGATGCGCCATCGACTTGTTCTAGTTTCTTATAACACAGTAGGACTGTATAGCACAGGGACCTGTCCATCACCTGTCATCGCTGCGGGCGCGGGGGTTCAATTTCCAGTGTCGGTCTGCAAGTGATCTATGATTGCCCGCCCGAAACTTTGTGGTTTTCTCAGGGTACGCCGGTTTCCTACACTATGAAAACACGCCTATCCAAATACATTGTAAAATTTACCGCCATAAAAACGGTACGTAATTTTTAGATGAAAAAATGTGATATTTTTTTATTATTTCTGCTCAAAATATACATTGTGGGAACTCGTAAGAACCGCCTCGACTTATATTTTTCTTAATATTGCTCTTAAATATAGATTATGGGAACTCGTTAGAACCGCCTCGTCGATGCGATTCTAATGAGTACCCACAATCCATATTGTTTGAGCAGAAATTAGAAAAATAAGGTTAACCCTTGTAAACCCCAGTTTTTACTTTATGAAAGTGGGATTCAAGGGGGTCAGAATTATATAGGGGTGTTTTCGTGATGTGGTGGTTTTCTCAGGGTATTCCGGTTTCCTATGCGGCTTAAAACCACATAAATGCCACTGAACACACCGCGCCTTCGAGAATGATGAAATGTGTTTGACTGAAAAAGAAAGAATGTAAGAAAGAAAGAAAGATAGAACGAAAGAAATACCGATTTATTTAAAATAGCGATTGCATTATACCCTACCACTTCTGAAGTTCTAAGCAGATTTTTACCGTCAAAACAAGATCTGAAAATATCGTCTGTTTACATGTGTCGTCTGCTGCGTCTTCTTGAAGGTCAAGATCATAAACGGTCGATATCACTTGGTAGGGGGCGTGCACGAAATTTCATTTGCCTAAAGGTCTCGAATTTCGTGAGACGGGTCCCATTGCGAAAATACGCCCATACAAATACATTGTAAATTTTACCGCCGAAAGATTAAAATAATATTTTTCTTACGGCTGCTCAGATTATAGATTGAGGGAACACGTTAGAACCGCCTTATTTATGCGGTTCTAACGAGTAGCCACAATCTAGGCGGTTCTAACGAGTACCCACAATCTATATTTTAGGGCAGTAATAAGAAACATAATTTTTCCCCTGTAATCCCCAGTTTTGCTATATAAACGTGGGTTTTAAGGGAGTCAGAATTATATAGGCGTGTTTTCGTGATGCAAGGCACGAATTTTACATTTTTTACGCGATAGACGCACTCCTCGGCCCCCGCCTATCGGTGCTTGAAGGAGTAGATGGGCTGCATGATGCTTGCATGCAGAGCCGAAACCGACCCGCACACGAGTACTGGTAAACCGCTTATATATAGGATCTGAGCCTGTCCAAGCAAAGCGGTGCGAGTCGGCCCGTCCATGCTTATAAACCCTATTGGTTTCATTGGGTGGCAGGACTTGAGATGTCATTTCATCTCAATGTCGGGTAAAAGTCCCACAAAATTGGAAGCAACGTCTCCAAAATGACCTTTACAGTGTTGACTGGGACGTTTAGCCTCAAATCAAACAAACAAACAAACAAACAAACATCCAAAAACAAACAAAAAGTCTTTTCTTATTACGATAACACACCACACTGCGCTAAAATGGATTTTTTTATCTGTAGAACCACAGAAGCTTGAAGTTCTGTACATAAGTAGTTCATAAGGTTCAAAATCAAAAGTGACACTAAGCCATTTCGTAATTTACGAAATGGCTTAGTTAAAGTTAGTTTCACTTTTGATTTTGAACCTTATGAATTACTTATGGACATAACTTCAAGCTCCAGTGGTAGAAATAGCATTTTTCAGGTGAAAATGTTCGATATTTTTTTATTTTTAGTTCATATATACATTATTGTTTGCGCTCGTTAGAACTGCCTCAAGGAGAAAGTGACTGAGGAGCTCCAACAAAAAGTAAGCAAAAATAAAGAAAACCAAAACGATAGCACATCCGTGCGCAATGACGGCGTCTTTCATATCTGAAGAACTAGAATTTTGTTTAGATGAAAATGTTCAAATTTTTTCTTATTTCTAGTAAAATAACGATTGTTGGTGCTCGTTAGAACCGCCTCGATGAGGCGGTTCTAACGAGTACCAACAACCTATGTCATGGAGCAGAAATAAGAAAATTATATACCCCCGTAAACATCAGTTTTCCCTGTACAGAGTGGGATATACAGGGTGTTCATTTTACGGACTTGTTCTCATAATGGGGTTTGGCATGGTCTCATTACAGACTTGTAGACCGAGCGCCGGTTGTTCGAAGGATTGTTGAATATAACAAGATGTTAAGCTGACAAGATGTTAAAACTGCTAACGTCATGTTAGTTAATTAAGTGAAAAAATGCTGTTGCTAGACACTTTTCAACAAAGTCAATTACAAATATCTTATTAAAGTTATTAAGATGATTTAACAAGCCGAATCCAATTAACTATCACAAATTGCTTCCCATAAAGCATCTCTGCATCCGCCATATACATTCAAGATGTCTGAGAAAAGATCTAGGAGTTCAGATTGGTCCCAGAATGAAAACAATTTGCTAAAAAATCTTAATGCTCTTCAGCAACGTCACAGTAATGAGATAACAAACAAAATTTGGAATTACATGACAAACCAGATAAACCTGCTGGAAGTATGTAGACGGACGGCTGATGAGGTAAAAACTAACGGTGTAATGAGACAAGAAAAGTTAAAAAGGACTTTAACAAATTTTACAAAGACAGTTGTAGGACATGTGCCCCCCCCCCCCCCCCCCCCACACACACACCCTCCGTCAGCCCCATCTGCAGAAGATGAGCGTCTTCTAAGTATTTTCCAACACACAGCGAGTTTTAGTGGGGTTACTGGAGGGGTCGATGTAGAACCCAATATTGCAAGTGGTGGATAAAGAATGAACGGAGGGGGTGGGGGGGGGGGGGGGGCACGTGTCCTAAAACTGTCTTTGTTAAATTGGTTTCAAACTTTATAACTTTAACAACACGTTAAGACACAACGACGCTTTGAACTACCGGCCCCTGATATGTTGTGACAATAAAAAAATATAAAACTTAACCTGAGACCACTAAATCTCTAGAAGCCCCAGTCACGCCAAACAGAAGACGATATTCATTAATCGCCTGTGTGCTCCATTCCCATGATATGTCAATCGTGATTTGGTCTGAAAAACAAATAAAATGTCATCTGTGTTGCAGTATTCCTTGGCATCTAAGAGTGGCGCTGTGGTGCAGTGACAAACATCGCATTTGAGATCGAGAGGTGGCCGGTTCGATCCCCGCAAGTGCCAAGTGTTGTTTCCCTGAGCAAGAGACTTTATCCACGTTGCTTAATACTGGTTTCTACCCAGGAGAAACGGCCCCCGCCAATCGGGGCTTGCAGAAATATATGGGCTGCATGATGCTTCCACGCAGAGCTGAAACCGACCCCGCACATGAGTACTGGTAAACAGCTTAGAGGATCTAAGCCTGCCCAGGCAAAGCGGTGCGAGTCGGCCCGTCCATGCTTATAAACCCTATTAGTTTCATGCGGCGACAGGGCTTGAGATGTCATGTCATCTCAAGGTCGGGTAAAAGTTCCACAAAATTGGAAGCAACGTCTCCAAAATGACCTTTACAGTGTTGACGGGGACGTTAAACCTCAAATCAAACAAACAAACAAACAAACAAAAAAACCCAAGAGGAAAAAAAGGGCCGCATGGAAGATTGGTACTAGTTTACTAAACGTGTTACCCTCTATAAATAAGGTCGATATTTTTTATTATTAGAGTAAAATTCCTATAATAAGCCCACCTTTGGGGCAGTCCCAAAGGTGGTCTCTTGCTAGAAGACATTGAGAGCAGAAAATATACAGAAAGAATGACTGAAACTTTTTAAATATGCTTTTTGTCTTATCATTAAATTGTATCCTACTTACTTTTTCAGCGTGCTTTCTGTAACACTCGGCGTTGGCTTATTTGAGTCATATCACCTTTTACAAGTGTCGCTGACATCGAACAGCCTCGGTAATGTTACCAAGCCTTCAAAGCACTTGAACAAACCATCCAATTTGACTTTTGCAAAATCCAGCAACAACGCCTACCTAATAGGCAAAGACATCCACCATATTGGTTTTCTTAAGGTTCATAAAGCCGGCAGTTCCACTGTGCAAAATATCCTTTTCCGATTCGGTCTTAAAAGAAACTTAACGTTTGCAATACCGAGAAATAGCAATTATTTTAATCAGAAGACAACTTTACCGGTACGAACAGGAGAACATTATGATATTTTAGCGGTCCATTCTATTTTTAGAAAGGAGCAGTTTGATGCCTTGCTACCTGAAGACAAAGTCAATATTGGCATTGTTCGGGAACCACTCGAAAGGATGATATCTGCCGCGTTTTATTACCGGGATGTCTTTAAAGTTGCCTATCTAAGGCAGGTACCAAAATTTAACTTTATTCAAGAGCTTATTAATCATCCAGATAAATACGAAAAGGGGGAGCCGTTTTCACACACTAAAAATTCCATGGGTTATGACTTTGGATTCCATTCAACAACGAAGGAAAAAGAAGTAGATAAAATCCAGCAGAAATTAAATTTTCTCAAACAAGAATTCAAGCTAGTTCTAGTGGCTGATAGGTTCAAAGAATCTCTAGTACTGATGAAACGGTATCTCGGTTGGAAAATGTCAGATGTCCTATTTCTTCCACTTAATGAACATAAACACATGGACGCCAATTTAACAGAAAGACTAAAAAACAAACTTAAACACACCTGTTTCTTGGATTATGCTATTTATGATTTCTTTTCAAAATTATTTATCTCTAAAGTTGAAGCGGAAGGGCCTCTTTTTCAAGAAGAGGTTAAACAATTTGAAAAAGTATTGCAAGAGACTCAAGCATTCTGTAATCAAACGAAACCTGCTGTTGAAAAGCTCCAAGTACCTGTCTCCCGGTGGAATGAAGGGTTTGAAGTTTCGTATAGTGAATGTAATTTAATGAAACTTCCAGCTTTACAGTTCATCGAGCATATGAGACAGAGGCACATACAAATGAATGGTCTGATAGAAAGACCCGTAATAAAACAAAAATCGATTGTGGGTCAGAAACGTTTGTACAGCCCGAAGAAGCATCACAAAAATACGCCTATATGATTTTGACCCCCTTGAACCCTAATTTTATACAGTAAATCTGGGGTTTACAGGGGTATACCTTATTTTTCTTATTTCTGCTCGTAAATATAGATTGTGGGTACTCGTTAGAACCGCCTCATCGAGGTGGTTCTAACGAGTACCCACAACCTATGTTTTGAGCAGAAATAAGAAACATATCGCAATTTTTCATGCTAAAATTTTTGATTTTCCCGGTAAAGTTTACACTGTATTTGTAGAAGCCTCTGTGGTGTAGTGGTTACGGCACTCGCCTTGTAAACCAGGGATCGCAGGATCGATCCCGGGCTTCTTCAGACTTACGGATGAGTCTTTAAACCGAGGTCCTGTCTCCGTAAGACCTTAGCTGTTGGTGGGACGTAAAACTCAAACACTCACTCACTCACACTATAAATGTTTTCGCGTGTTTTCGTAATGGCCGCGTCTGGATTACTGACCAATTACGATAACATGTCTATATAGAGTAGTGCTCTCTAATATGGTGTCAGAAATGGCATTATCAGATGATGATAGGTTGTGATATTATTTTTAGTTATGCATCAAACAGAATATACATGCTCCTCGATGAGGCGGTTCTAACTAGTACCAACAAGCTAAGTTTTAAGTAAACTTAAAGAAAATCATGTATAACCTTGTACGCCTTATGTCACTTAAATAAAAAGGGATTTTCAAGTGTCTACATTTGATTTGATTTGTATGTTAACTGTCCCCGTCAACACTGTATAGGTCATTTTGGAGACGTTGCTTCCAATTTTGTGGGACTTTTACCCGACATTGAGATATCAAGTGTCAACAACCCACGGACTTGTGTACTTTGTCAAACTTTACAAATGTAATTGAAGAGCTGCCTTGTGACAGGGTACGTTTCCAAAATCGTCGTCAAGAGAGAATCAAGGTTTGACAATAAGCGGCCATTGAAATAAATCATGGCTCCCTGCATTACGATTGGACGATGATCTTCTGCTGTTCATTAAAAAACGCGTGCAACTGTTTGCTTGTTTCAATTTTAGCCTTCAAACAAGAGGTGCATTCTAGAGGTAGAATCTGTCCTGAAAACTTTTGAAAGTTGGAAAAGCGTGTGGTCCAAACCGTCTCAGTAATCGCGTTTTGCGTGAACTTACCCCTGTCGTAGCTGTTCCCTTCTATTCTCTATTCAATGCATGTCTGTGTCAAGGTGTCGTACCAGCTTATTATAAGGATGCGAGTGTTTGTCCTGTACCAAAAAGGACGACTTATCTGCGGTGACTAATCACAAACCTATATCTCTATTGAATTCTGAACGCAAACTCTTTGAAAGAACAGTGTTTAAACACCTTTATAATCATCTTCATACAAATAATCTGCTATCATCTTTTCAGTCTGGTTTTATACCAGGTGATTCAACTGTGAATCAACTAACCTACCTATATCATACATTCTGTGAGGCTCTGGATTCTGGTAAAGAGGTTAGGGCAGTCTTCTGCGACATCAGCAAAGCTTTCGATCGTGTTTGGCACGCTGGTCTTTTATACAAACTTGAAGCAGCTGTCGTCAAACGGTCCTCAAATGGTTTTAACGTTATCTGTCGAACATACGGCAACGTGTAATACTTCCTGGTACATCCTCTGATTGGGTTTGCCCCGCAGCTGGAGTCCCTCAAGGATCTATTCTAGACCTCTACTCTTCCTTCCTTTTATAAATGACATTTTTACTGACATTGAATCCAGTAGACGACTTTTTGCAGACGCTACAAGTCTTTTCATTGTTGTAGATAATCCGTTAAATGCAGCAGCTTGCTTAAACTCGGACTTAGGTAAAATTACAAGATGGGAGGCACAGTGGCTAGTTGCCTTCAATCCTGCTAAAACCGAAGCACTTTTAATATCTCGTAAAATAAATCAATTGCAACATCCACCACTATTTTATGCAAAATGTACAAATTCAAGAAGTTGATTCTCACAAGCACTTGGGTATATTTCTCGCCAACGACTGTAATTGGCACCAGCACATTAACTTTACAAAAGAAAAGGCATGGTTTAGAATTAACATTATGAGGAAACTAAAATTCAAACTTGACACAAAGTCACTCGAAACCATTTACAAAGCATTTATAAGATCATTGTTAGAATACGGAGATAACATTTTGGATAACTGTTCACATTCAGTAAAGGATGAACTTGAAAATATCCAGGAGCAACTTAACTTGTTTCTTTAAGCAATCTTTACAAAGAAATTTGTTGGGAATCACTCCAGAATTACTTTGTTTTATAAAATGAATCACAGCTTAGCGTCTGAATACCTCTCTACTTTAATACCACAACAGGTTAGTAACATATCTCGGTACAGTTTACGAAATTCTGACAATATGCAGATTATAAACCACACACTATCAAAACTCTTTTCTTCCCTCAGTCCTAAGAGATCGGAACAACTTACCGACGGAAGCCAAACAAAAAAGTAGTTAAGGCTCTTTTAAATATTTTTTGAAGAAAGATAAAAAAACGCATCACGTGAACAAGTTCGTGAAATGAAGACCTCCCTATACCCCACATTATATAAAGAAAACTGGGGTTTACGGGGGTATACATTATTTTTCTATTTTTTGCTCAGCCTATGTTTGCAGTATTTGTAAGAAAAATACCACAGGTTTTCATCAGAAAAATGGCCATTTTGGAGATGTAAAAAATTCACTATATCGCACGGGTGTGTTATCGTAATGGTGTGCCTGAACCATATTATTTTGGAAACAGAAAGGCCCAGATACTTCACACACGACTACGCACCGGATGTAGCTCCTTGCATTAGGAAAACATGTCCGTAAGAAATAATGGCGTCCAACATGGTGTCAGAAAATGATAAATATTAGGTAAAAATGATAACATCTTTATTATTTCTGCTTCCAACATAGATTGCGGGTGCTCGTTAGAACCGCCTCAATGAGGCGGTTCTAACGAGTACCCACAATCTATGTTTTTGAACAAAAATAAGGCAAATAATGTTTACCCCCGTAAACCCCAATTTTCTCTATATAAAGTGGGGTTTAGGGGGGTCTTCGTTTCACGGACTTGTTATCGTGATGGAATCATGAACTCTTTCTCAAAAACATAACAGATTCACCACTATGTAATTGTGGTAGCATCGAAGATGCGCAGCACTTCTTTTTCCACTGTAGGTTCTATCAAAGGCACAGAGAAGCACTTCTAAACTCTATAAGAATACATCAAACACCCTCCTTAGATATCATCTTGGATGGTGATGATTCACTATCTAGAGATAAACCAAAGAGAATTTGCCCATATTAACATGAATATTATTGATTCAAGACGTTTCGAACAATCTTCAGTATACTGTAGTCCATTGTATTTCACAACATGCGATGAAAACAAACCGTACAGAATTTTAAATTGGTCAATCAGAGGCCCTACATCGAAACCTCCTCCTCTCCACCAGTTTGTTTTTCTCTCCCTCTATATATTGTATCGTTTCAAAGTGTCCCTAATCTTTATTGTCATTTGTTTATTTTCAATAATACTATTATTATCTATCTCCTTCTGCTTGTAGGTATTTTTTTCTCAATTTCAATGTCATTATTCGGCATACTTAATTCAGGTTTAAGTATTCCGATACTCAAATAGTAAAGACATAGAGGATATTTGATTTTTTCAGTGTAAGATCGAATTTTATTTCATCGAATGAACACCAAAACTGTTATTTTCACGAGTGGCGTAGCCACGAGTGAAAATAGCAGTTTTGGTGTCCATGAGTGAAATAAAATTTGATCTTGTACTGAAAAAATCAAATTTTCTGTTTCTTACATGCTTCAAAAGGCAATATTTAGCGTCTTTAATGGTGTCGCTCACATTCGGAGAAAATTATCTTTGTTCCTGTTCGTTTCGCGTCAATTTAGTGGTGTCCATCGAGTTAAGTGGGTATACTATTGGGTGTAAACTGAAAGTTTGCACCTGAGAAATGGCCTGGGATGGTATTATTATGAATGATTAATGAAATAATTGAGAGAGTAGTTTTCCAAAGAAGTTGCTGGCAAGTCTAACGTCGCGCGACAAAAGACGTGACGTCAGCGTCATAAATGACGTCAGTAACGTTCCCGTCACACATGAACGGGCTATGCGTCAATTAGAACACATTTCAGTATTGGTCAGTTATCTGACAAAGATAAAATTGAAATTGGAGTTAGATTTGAAGAAAAAAGTAGTCCCAAACAGTGAAAAATAAAAAATCGTATTTTCACTGTTTGAAACAGTGAAAATATCGATTTATATTTCACTGATAAATCTCTATCATTCATTGAAAAGCATGTAAGAAAATTTCTATCACGGCTGTATACCGCCGTTAACAATACATTGTCGCTAGTCTTGTAAGGAAACGAACTATATAAAACAATTGAAGTGGAGGCAATGATCAGGAATCGATACAATTAACCCACAGCTCCCGTCAGAGACACCAAAGGGAAAGAAACACAAACATGAAAGAGCAGACCCTAATGGAAACATCAATAGCGGAAGGCCAAAAGGACGGTTAATTTCCCACAAAACGGCCAATAGGCTATCCAAAATAAAATAATATAAGTGACACAAACACCCAAAGACAAACCATAACAAAAATAAACCGCGACAGAAGAGCCGCCTTGGAACAGTCAGCGGAAAGGAATTCCACTGGGGGGTTTAAGCCTTGCTTTCGTTCTGATCCTTTGTATGTATTTAACTTTGTTTGTATGTTGAATAATTTTGTGAACTTATTGAATAAAATATGTTTAAACCAACAACGCGGGCACCGGACAAGCGCTTACAGTGTTGCCTACAGAACGCCACCGAGCGCTCAATTTGTTGCCTACGTTCTGTAGGCAACAAATTGAGCGCTCGGCGGGCGCCCATGTTGTTGAACGCACCTCAGAATATTTCAACACATAATGGTTAGAAAATAATGTAATTATATTATATGTGACCATGTGATAAATGCATTTTATTTAAGGGGAATGGAAACACGTGTCATATTTTCCAGTCATTTTCAAAGGCAGACAACTTTCGGGACTTCCTGTTCACTTTTCTGTAATTTCATTCCCTATGAAAAGGGCTCTACTCTTAAAGGAAAGAATTTGCAATTTCTTTCCTTTAATAGTTGAGCCCTATTGGCATGGGATCAAAAATACTTTTGCAGTAGTTCCCTCCCCTGAAGGTGTTCCCGTTCCCCTTAAAGTTCATTGGTGTATGAATAACAGCAGCATGATTGTGGAAATAATACTTTAAAATGATGTACTCGTGAATGAGTCCTGAATGACAGTTGGGGACCAGTAAGTAAATGACAAAAAGAATAATTATGCTCTTCAGAAGAAACGCGTATTCCATCGCATGTAATTTAGTCGCTTGTCCATTTTACAAGCGGCATATACCGTATTTATCGTATATATTCGGACAGACGTGCCTGCGCGAACAATGAAGACCCAGGTCTGCACTGTTGGCCACTCATTCAGCTATTTTAGACACAAAATCGGCTAGCATGACATATGTTCTAGAAAGGGTTATCCTTTGGAAGCAAGGAATACACAACAGAACTGGAAAATATGGAGTGTACGTGTTTTCTGGGCCAGACAAGCTAGTTTCGACCAATTAGGCCTCATCAGTGACCCTCAGATATTTTCGAAATTCAACAATGGAATCAATGATTCCAAAGGACAAGAAAATAAAAACTACACTATGATGTAGGGCAGGGAAACATTTTACGGCCGCCACACATTCCCAGACACCAGCTGTAGTGACGTTAAATATGTTCTAGAAGCAAGGAATATACCACGGAACTGGAAAATATGGAGTGTACATGTTTTCTGGGCCAATTAGGCCTCATCTGAACTCTGAACATATCGCGTTCCATGTAATGAATTTTACCCTCTAAACCCTTATTCATAGAGACATAACTGGGGTTTAGAAGGGTCAAATTCATGTTTTTTTTTATTTTTGCTCTGAAACATTGAGTCGGTTCTAACGAGTATCAACAATCCATGTTTCAACAGAAGTAAGAAACAAGAGGACCAAGATGGTCCTTTATCGCTCACCTGTGCTAACAGATTCAAAGTTTCAGGAAGTTCCTATCTTTACTAAAGGTTTTATGTGAGGACAATGTCAAAACCAGGCATTTTCAGCATTCAAAGGGGTGTACATGTAACTCTATGAGAGATAGGCAGACAGCACCAGTTTTCAAACTCATCCGAACTTTCTTTCCAAACATACTTATATGCTAGTTTCAGGAAGAGTCTATCAAAACTAAAGGACTTATGGTGATGATAAGGTATAAAATAGATATTTTCATCAATGAAGGGGACTTAACTCTATGAGTAATGTGCCAACAATGTAAGTTTGCAAACTCATTCAAGCTTTTATCCTCAACTTATATATAAGTTTCAGAAAGATCTGTTCAAAACTAATTGACTTATGATGTTGACAATGCCAAATAAAAAGGCATTTTCAGCAATCAAAAGGACATAACTCTGTGATAAATAGGCTGACCTCACCATGTTTTAAACTCCTCCAAGCTTTTATCCCTGACCTACTGTTTGTAAGTTTTAAGAAGATCCAGTCAAAACTGAAGGGGCTGCGGTGATGACAAGTCAAAAATAAGCATTTTCAGAAGGGGCAGGCATTTTCTGCAAAGAGAATGTAACTCTCTGCATTACGAAAACACACCTATACAAATACACTAAATTTTACCACCGTAAATATCAAAAAGATGAAAATTTGTGATATTTTTGTTATTTCTGCTCATAATATAGATTGTGGGTCACGTTAGAACCGCCTCAATGAGGCGGTTCTAACGAGTACCCGCAATCCTTATTTTAGAGCACAAATGAGAAAAATAAGGTTTACCCATGTAAACCCCAGTTTTACTGTATAAAAGTGGGGTTCAAGGGGTCAAAACTATATAGCATGTTTGCGTGATGGAAATATAGAGGGGCAACACCAATGTTTGAACTCAGCCGAGGTTTCATCCCTTACTTACTTTCAAGTAAGTTTCAAAAAGAACCGCTGAAAACTGAAGGAGCTTCGATGACGTAACTCTATGATAAATAGGCCGACCTCACAATTCGACTTGCTTATTATAATTTTCAGGAAGATCCTATATAAACTGAAGGGATTATGACAAGGTCAAATAATCCACCTGCATCGCTAGTTTTTGAACTCATCCGAGCTTTTACCCTTGACTTACTTGTAAGTTTCAAGTTTCAAGAAGGTCCAGTGAAAACTGAAGGAGTTACAGTGATGAAAAAGTTCAAAACTAGGCATTTTCTGCAATCAAAGGGATGTAACTCTATGATGAACAGGCTGACGTCTCATCCAAGCTTTTATTCCTGACTTACTTAGAAGATCCGATCAAAACTGAAGGGTGACGACAATGGCCAAAAATAGACATTTTCTGAAATCAAGGGGACATAACACTCTGAAACTTCAGGACAACAAGTCCGTGAAACAAAGACCCCTCTAAACCCCACTTCATATAGAGAAAAGTGGGGCTTACGAGGTATACATTATCTGCCTTATTTTTTGCATAAAAACATAGATTGTGGGTACTCGTTAGAACCGCCTCAATAAGGCGGTCCTAAAGAGCACCCAAATCTATGCTGAAAGCAGAAATAAGAAAGATGTTACCATTTTTTACCAAAACTTTCTCATTTCTGACACCATGTTGGACGCCATTATTTCGCACGGACATGTTTACCTAATGTATAAGCCGACTTCACCGCTAAGGTGATGGCAATGTCAAAAATAGACATTTTCAGCAATCAAGGGGACATAGCTCTATGATAGATAGGCCGACCTTGCCAGTTTTCGAACTCATCTGATTTTTATTACTGACTTACTTGTTTGCAAGTTTCAAGAAGATCCGATCAAACTGATTGAAGGGACTACGCTGATGCCAAGTCAAAAATAAGCATTTTCAGCAAAGTAGGGGACATAACTCCACAAGTAATTGACCGACATCGCTAGTTTTCGAAATCTTCTGAGCTTTTAATCCAGACCTATTTGATTAAAACTGAAGGTGCTACGGTGATGACAAAGTAAAAAATAATTTTTTTTTTAGCAAACTAGGGGACATAACTCCGCGAGTAATCGACCGACATTGCTAGTTTTCGAACTCATCCGAGCTATTATCCAAAGCTTACTTGTTGGTAAGTTTCAAAAAGACCAGATCAAAACTGAAGGGGCTACGGTGATGACAAGCTAAAAATCAGCATTTCAAGCAAAGTAGGGGACATAACTCCATGAGTAATTGATCAATATCGCTAGTTTTCGAACTTATCCGCGATTTTATCCTCGACTTACTTGTTTATAAGTTTTAAGAAGATCCGATCAAACCTGAAGGGCCTACGGTGATGACAGGTCAAACTGAATAAGCATTTTCAGCAAAGTAGGGGACGAAACTCCGTAAGTAATCAACCGACATCGCTAGTTTTCGAACCTATCCGAGCTTTTTATCCTTACTTACTTGTACGTAAGTTTCAGGAAGATCCGATCAAAACTGAAGGGGCTACGGTGATGACAACGTCAAAAATAGGCATTTTCTGCAATCATAGGGACGTAACTCTATGGTAAATGGGCCGACTTGGCCAGTTTTTGAACTCATCCGAGTTTTTATTCCCATCCACCTTACATATAAGTTTCAGAAAGATCCGATCAATACTGAAGCCGCTACGGTGATGACAAGCATTTCCCCATTGTAAGTCTATGGGAACTTGTGGCTGACATAGCAACCATTTTTTCGTGCGATTTCGAAAAAATGCCCATGTCACCAATGCCCCTCCAGAGGCATGCTACAGATGAGAAATGGTTGAGATCAGCCTGCAGGTTGCAGTGATATCATCATCATCAATCATCAACGGATTTTTGATTAACGTGCAGGTACAGGGGCAACGTCCACATAAGTGGGCCCCCTTCCAGGTAGCTGGCTTGCTGCACGCATGGCAGATCTTACACCAGATCTCCAGGCTTGTCTATCATGAGGATCGATTGCAGAGAGCTTCCATTCTCTGCAATCTCTTTCTGTTAGCTGCTTCCAGGTCATCTTGGGCCTTCCTGGCCCCCGCTTTCCACTTACCTGTATGTCACAGGCAGTCTTGACTGCACCGTTGGAGCGTTCCACATGTCCATACCAGCGGAGTCTTCTCTCTTTCAGGATGAGGTCCAGGTCCTCAATGCCAAGACGCTCAAGTAACTCACTGGACCTGATGGTGACAATGTCCTGTGGCTTGACATTGCAGATCTGTCTGATCATTGCCCTGTCATTTCGCTGTAGACGTTGGAGGTTTGGCTTTGTCAATGGCCATGTCTCACTGGCATGGAGCATTGCGCTCCGCACACAAGAGCTATACACACGGCCACGTGTCTTGAACGAGAGGTGACGGGAAGAGAGAACTGGTAGCAACTCCTTGAATTTCTTCCAGGCTGTTTTCACACGTGATGTAGTTGAAAGGTCGCAACCACCCGCTGCAGACAGCATATCCCCTAGGTAGCAGAAGGAAGCTACAACCTCCAGCTTGTCGGATCCGACTTGGACTTCCCTCTGTGGTCTGCCATCTAAGGGGCGTGCAGTTCCTTGGCACCGTGTACACCTGTAATCAGGGTCCTCTATCAAGCGTTTGAGCCCACTGCATTTCTTGTGCACCCAGAACTTGCAGCCATTACAAAAGATACTGTTGCTGCCCACTCCAGTGCGACATACAGCGCATGGGAACTGGCCTGTACTCTGCAAGAGGTCCAGACCTGTACCACAGATCATGATCTTTGTCTTTCCTGCATTCACTCTCAGCCCTTTCGCCTCCATTGCGTCTTTCCAAGTTAAGAGCCTCCTGACACATTCCTCAAGGGATTCAGCTATGATGACAAGGTCATCAGCATACAGGTCCTCCCAGGGGACTCCAGAGCGGAACTCGCATGACAAGGCTTCAAGCACAATGATGAAAAGCAGTGGGCTGAGAACAGAGCCTTGATGAACACCCACCTTCACCTCGAATTCTTCACTGTAACCATCACCAACGCGGACACGGGTCCGAGCATTAGCGTACATCCCTTGGACCAGTTTCACAATCCACTCGTCCACTCCAAGTTTTCTTAGTGCCCACCAGATGACTTTCCGAGGCACTCGATCAAATGCCTTCTCCAGGTCTACAAAAGCCATTTAGAGTCTCCTGTTGGCCGCCAGATACTTCTCTTGCAGCTGTCGGACAACAAAAATTGCATCTGTTGTGCCTCTTCCTGGGACGAAGCAAAACTGGGAATCGTCGATGGACACCAACTGCCTAATGAGGCCATCCACAATCCTCTCCAGGACTTTCATGACCTGTTCTGTCAGCTTGAGACCACGGTAGTTGCCCAGTTCCAATGCATCGCCCTTGCTCTTGTAGAGACAGACAATGAAACTCTGTTCCCAGTCAGAGGGTACCTTCCCATCACGGATGATTGCAGCTGCAAGGTCGCGGATCATCGAGGCTCCCGCATCACCTGCAGCTCTTATCATCTCCACCACTATGCCAGAGGGCCCCGGTGCTTTGCCAGTCTTCATCTGAGAGATAGCCTTCTTAACCATATCAATAGTGATTGGGATGGGTGGCCCTTCCACTGGTGGTTCATCAGACAGGTGGTCTGGGTCCCAGTCGAACTCAACATTGAGTAGCCTTTGGTAGTGTTCTAACCAGGCCAATATATCTGGTCAAATGTGTGGACGGACGGACGGACGGACGACCGACGGACGACCCACTGTACTATAAGGGCCCCTGCCATGGAGCCTGCGGCACAGGTGAGCTAAAATACCATACATTTTCACGTGAAAAAATGTTAGGTTTGAGACCTTGAAAGAAAGCACAATATCATACGGGTCTGGTATCCTATAAGACACTTTTTAGTATATGTAACTCATCATGAAAACGCGCCTATGTAATTCTGATCCCCTTGAACCCCACTTTTTCTATAGTAAAACTGTGGTTTACAGGGGTAAACCATATTTTCTTATTTAGGCTTTAAAATATAGATTGTGCGTACTCATTAGAACCGCCTCGTCGAGGTGGTTCTAACGAGTAGCCACAATCTATGTTTTGAGCAGAAATAAGAATAATATTGAAATTTTTTATCTCAAAATTTTCGTATTTTGGTGGTAAAATTTACAATGTATTTGTATAGGTGTGTTTTCGTTATGTATTTATTTATACTTTTTGTAGAGTTTGCTGTGCCACGCCTAATTTTATAAGTCAGTGAAGGAGAAAAATAATAACGAAAGTATAATTTAGTAATTGCTAGTTTTTGAGAGTCAGTATTTATTTAAAAATATATATACTCTTGTTTAGGCAATATATTAACTTTTAACAAAGTCAAATCATGTATAGCCATTACCAAAACACGCCTATTTTAATATATTGAATTTTTTTTTCACAAAAATGAGAAAAAATTTTCCGATGAAAAATTGTGATATTTTTCTAATTTCTGCTCAAAATATAGATTATGGTTATATGTTAGAACCGCCTCGGCGAGGCTGTTCTAACGAGTACCCACAGTTTATATTTTAGAGCAGAAATAAGAAAAATAAGGTTTACCTCTGTAAACCCATGTTTTCCTTTTTAAAAGTGGGATTTAAGGGGGTCAGAATTACATATATATAGGCGTGTTTTCCTGATGACCAAGTCAACTCGGGTATAATATTTGGCTTGTTTCATCGGAATAATATACAGTAAATTTCCTCTATTAAGACCACCTTTGGGACTGTTCAAAAGTGGTCTTTAAGACCACTTTTGAACAGTCCCAATGGTGGTCCCTGACCAGAGGTCATTGTATGCCGGAAAAACGAAGAAAGAATATCTGCACCCTTCTAAATAAGCTTTTTAAAGCAGAACTGGTCTTAATTTTAGGTGGTCTTAATAGCGGAATTTTACATTAGTGTGTTTTTTTATATATTATTTTAAAATCAAAAACTGAGAATCCCATAACTGTATGTGAATAAGGGCTAGGATGTTCAAACTGAAAAATTAGGGTACATGTATCTTTTGAATGTTCATTTCTCGATTTCAAGGAAAAGATGTGAAATTCTGAGATGTCTGGCAGAAGAAAGGTAAGTTTATTAGCATTATTGTGTTATTTACGTTACCAACTTGTATCAGAATCCCGCAAACGGGTAATTGGCAAACAGTGCAGGCCAAGATCAGACGCCGCAGTTCGCGGCATCTGACCAGGACCTTCACTGTTTGCAAAAAATACAGCCATTTTCTAAATTAATTTTGAAGAAAACACAACCCATCACGCAAACACGCCTATATAATTTTGAAACCCTTGAACCCCACTTTTATATAGTAAAACTGGGGTTTCCGGGGAGTATACCTTAATTTTCTTATTTATGCTCTTAAATATAGATTGTGGGTACTCGTTAGAACCGCCTCATCGAGGCGGTTCTAACGAGTACCCACGATCTATATTTTAGAGCAGAAATAAGGAAAATATCACACTTTTTAATCTTAAAATTTCTTTTTTTCGGCGGTAAAGGTGGCAATGTATTTGTATCGGCGTGTTTGCGTAATGCTGACAATGTTAAATTATGAAAAGGACTTCTGCAAGATTCCATTATGTAGAAAATGGGTTAAAATGAAGATCGATGTAGTGTTTGTTTGGGGTTTAACGGCCTAGGCCAGTTGTTCAAAATTTAGCGTATTGCTAAAACTGTGATCATTTATTATGGCAAATATGCTAATATTTTTACTGAAAAAAAAAACAACAACAAAAAAAAAACGGGAGCAGCTTTTTTTAAGCAAAAATACCAAAATCTTAAATATTAAACTTGCGAGACCAGTTAACAATATGACCACTCACGAGGCTTTGAACAACTGGGCCCTGTTCAACACTGTTAAGGTCATATCGAGCCTGTCGGTTTACCTAGCCACGTAACTGGTTAACCAGTGCAGCGCAGTCTTCACCGAGGCGAGCCTACTGAGAAGAAGAAAAAATAATGTTTGCCCTTTTATACCTCACTTTTCTGTAAATTTTGGTGTTAAGAAGGGCATTCTGTGCAAGGACTTGTTAATCCTAGTCAGTAAATAATAGCCCTACCTTACAAGCAAATCTATTTCTTTGAAGAACAGCAGTGGCAAAAACATTGTAACACACATCAACATGATTTTGTTTGATTGATTTGAGGTTTAACGTCCCCGTCAACCGGCACTGTATTGGTCATTTTGGAGACGCTGCTTCCATTTTCGTGGGACTTTTAACCGACATTGAGATGAAATGATCTCTCAAGCCCCGTCGCCCATTGAAACCAATAGGGTTTATAAGCATGGACGGTCCGACTCGCACTGCTTTGCCTGGGCATGCTTAGATCCTCTAAGCGGTTTACCGGTACTCGTGTGCGGTCAATTTCAGCTCTGTGTGGAAACATCATGCAGCCCATCTATTTCTTCAAGCCCCGATGGGCGGGGGCGCACATCAACATGAGATGGACAGTGTCTGAAATGGTGTTTATTTATATAAAAGAAATAGATCAGCTCTATCAGTGATTTGTTGAGAATTAAATCACAGTCTGGAGTAGATCAAATTAGGAGCGCGTAGCGCGAGCGATTTTTCTGCTTACTATTGATTTAAAAACAGAATAAAACTAATAATATGAAGAATAGATCAGCTCTTATGGTGATGTGTTGATTGGTAAATCACAATCTGGAGGTCAGTAACAAAGTAGATCAAATCACGAGCGCGTAGGGTGAGCATTTTTTCTACTTACAATTGACCTACACACTGTGATTAATTACTCAATCAATCACGCTCTAGAGCTGATCTTATCAAATTCTAACGCACTAGAAATCGACAATAATTTTGCTGCTTCCGTCAAATTCTCCAGCTTTTGGCTATTGTTAGAAGAAATCCCGCCAAAAGTTACGGACTTTATCACGTACATTTAATGCCTTTTGTCATGCTTTGATGCGGGAAAAGGAAGTAACTCCATCTAACGTTAAGAAACCATAGAGTGATGTCATAAAACGACCGCCGAGTGATTTGTTGCAGAATAAATCACGGTTCCTTTACATTGCCTATATAGATGCGCTGTGTTAGAATCAACCATTTGAACTAGCACATGACATTACGAAAAATGCCTTTACCAATTCATTGTAACCTTTATCGCCGAAAAAATGAAAATTTTAAGATGAAAAATTGTGATACTTTTCTTATTTCTGCTCAAAATATAGATTGTGGGTACTCGTTAGAACCGCCTCATCGAGGCGGTTCTAACGAGTACCCGCACTCTTTATTTTAGAGCAGAAATAAGAAAAATAAGGTTTACCCCTGTAAACCCCAGTTTCACTATACAAAAGTGGGGTTCGAGGGGGTCAAAATTATATAGGCGTGTTTTCGTAATGAGAAAACGGTTCACATTACGATGACACATCCGTATGAAATACTGCATTCATTCATAAATCAAAAAAGGTAATTTTTCTGAAGAAAATTTGTGATTATTTATCTTATTTACAGTCCAAAGATAGGTTTTGGGTGCTCGTTAGAACCGCCTCATCGAGGCGGTGCTAACGAGCAGAAATAAGGAAAAAAGATTTGCCCTTTGTAAACCCCAGTTTTCTCTATATAAAGTGGGGTTTAGAGAGACATGTTAACATGATGGAGATTTTACCGCATATATGCGACCAGCAAAGACTGAGGAAATCTGGGTCAAGGGCACGGTTTTGCTCTCGCACAGTCTCGCGCGAGACTTTGTCGCTCACAGTCAAGGGCCAGTTGCTTGATCATAACGAACGATGTCGTTAGTTAACTCGTTAAAACTTTGATCATTACATATGGCTGGCGCCCGCCCATCGGGGCTTAAAGAAATAGAGTGGACTGGATAATGCTTCCACGCAGAGATGACACCGACCGTACGCAAGTACTTATAAATCGCTTTGAGGTTCGAAGCCTGTCCAGGAAAAGTGGTCCGAGTAAGACCGCCTATGCATGTAAACCCAATTGAGTTCATTTGGTGGCAGGGCTTGAGATGTCATTTCATCTCAATGTCGGGTAAAGTCCCACAAAACTGGAACCAACGTCTACAAAATGACCTATACAGTGTTGACAGGGTCGTTAAACCCCAAATCAAACAAACAAACATTACATATGGCAACTATACTAATTGTTTTGCAGAAAATATGTGAGCAGCAGCTTTTGCAAATGCAAAAGCAGCTCACATTTTTTTTTCAGCAAAATACCAGAGTATTAGATATGTACCCACAAGAACGGTTATCAATTTGATCACTATCGAGCTCGTTGAGCTAACGATGATTTGACCAACTGGGCCCTGGTAGAGAAGACTTTGAAGTAGGTTCACACAAGAATTCAGATTTCTTGCACACCAGACAAGGAAATCCGTGATTTTACCCTGGGATAGAAATTTATGTTCTGACCCTGGTTTTCCGACCCAAAATCGAATATAATCGCGTGTTTGATAAATGCACTGGTTGATTACGACCTCTTATGCGCCGTCGTTAAGGATGACGTGACAACACGTGACGTGACGTCGCTAAGCATTCCAGCCGTGTCAACACAATATGGCGGACGCTGGTAACCGAAGTGACTGCAACATTAAAAATCCGCGCTAAGAAATGGAAGGTATGCAAGAAAAAGAATCCAATGTGGGTGTGAGGGATGGATAGAAAAATTCGTCCCTCGGGATCACTGTCCGGCATCACTCGGCAAGCCTCGTGATGGCGGACAGTGTCCCTCGGGACGGATTTTTCCATCCACCCCTCACATCCATATAAGATTCTAATATTCGGTGATGTGCTGTGCATGCGCATTTTGAATGACATACGTGCGCATTTGAATGACATACACCGGAGGATGCGCATCCTCTTTTGAATGACAAACACCGGAGGATGGCATGCGCTTTTGAATGACAAACACCGGATGATGCGCATGCGCATTTGAATGACATGCACCGGATGATGCGCATGCGACTTTGAATGACATACACCGGATGATGTGCATGCGCATTTGAATGCCATACACCGGATGATGCGCATGCACCTTTGAATGACATGCACCGGATGATGTGCTTGCGCAGTTGAATGACATACACCGGATGATGCGCATACGCATTTGAATGACATACACCGGATGATGTGCATGCGCATTTGAATGACATACACCGGAGGAAGATAATGACCCTTTCCTTATAGGTCGACATTTCTTTTTAGACTTTCTGGTGAAAATTTGCGATATATTTCTCAATTATACTCCAAACATAGGTCTTGGATTCCCGTAAGAACCGCCTCATTCTAACGAGTACCCACAGTCTATGACCTGAAGAAGAGGAAAAATATTGTATACCCACGCAAACCTCAGTTGTCCCTATATAAAGGCGATTTTAAGGGGTGATTTATTATCGGGATAGACCTTCAGAAGCCGGGTTAAAACTATACATTTACTAAAAACGTTAACTTTTATTCTTGCACACCAGACAAGGAAATCCGCGCTTTTACCCTGGGATAGAAATTTATGTTCTGACCCTGGTGTTCCGACCCCAAATCGAATATAATTGCGTGTTTGATAAATGCACTGGTTGATTACAACCTCATGCCCGGCGTCGTCATGCGTGACGTCACTAAACATTCCTGTTGTGTCATCACAAAATGGCGGACGTCGGTAACCGAAGTGACAGCAGCATTACAAATTCGCAATAGAAATGGAAGGTATGCAAGAAAAAGAATCCAATATGGGTGTGAGGGATGGATAGAAAAATTCGTCCCTCGGGATCACTGTCCGGCATCACTCGGCAAGCCTCGTGATGCCGGACAGTGTCCCCCGGGGAAGGATTTTTCCATCCACCCCTCACATCCATATAAGATTCTAATATTCGGTGATGTGCTGTGCATGCGAATTTTGAATGACATACGTGCGCATTTGAATGACATACACCGGAGGATGCGCATCCTCTTTTGACTGACAAACACCGGAGAATTGCATGCGCATTTGAATGACAAACACCGGATGATGCGCATGCGCATTTGAATGGCATACACCGGATGATGCGCATGCGACTTTGGATGACTTACACAGGATGACGTGCATTTGAATGGCATACACCGGATAATGCGCATGCACCTTTGAATGACATACACCGGATGATGTGCTTGCGCATTTGAATGACATACACCGGATGAAGATAACGACCCCTTCCTTATAGGTCGACATTTCTTTTTAGACACCTCAACAAAATGAATCCCGAATGCTGATTTGCCGAAAAACAAAAACGCAATAGACCACCCCTGAATTAGGAGGAAACGAATATCTTTACAGCGCTGCTCAAAACACATATATGTGCTTATAGGGATGAGCGACCGTGTTTATGGAAACAACAACAACAAACCATAAAAATTGATGACCGAGAATATCGCAGATTTCCAGTTTGAAATCTTGCGATGTAAAGTTGAGATATATTTAGGAATTCATTTAGAAAAAAAAAAAAAAAAAAAAAAAAAAATCAGATGCCGAGTCTGATCTTAGTCTGCACTGTTTACATATCCTTAGGACTGCCGGGCATTTTTGTGATCATGACTGAAATGGGGGTAGGGGAGAACATTTCGCCCTAGAACCCGATCTTTTGGGTCATTTAGCCTTGTCTAGCCCGTTTTCAATAGGAGACAAAATGTAATGTTCGGTATGTGAAAACAACCTTTCTGATGACGTCATAGGTCATGGCGCAGGGGTCACGCTATGCTAAAATATGCGCACAGACTTCTTTTTTTTTTTTTTTTCGTTTTTCTCTACCTAATTTTCCTCTCTTTTTCTATCATTTTCCCTTATGTACTTTTCACTCTTTCGTACCTATCCTCGACATGTCTTAATGTGGCCGCACTTGTTTCGTACAGACAGCACGCCGTCTCAAAGAACATGGGGCAGAATGGCAATTTCAAAGGCTATTTTTTCGACTTTTTTGCCAGGTTTGGAAGCCTCCGGTCCTGTTCCTGTATCTCTTAGAGGATTGATATGCATACTGTGAACAGTTGTTGGAATACCCTATTCAAAAACACCCTTATCAAAAGTATGGTTGAATATGCGAAAGAATGAGGGTTGTTCAAAAAGTTTTTGGCAGCAATTACGCAAAAATACGCTATGGCAGTGGAAAGGATATACCGGTGTCCCATTTTTGTGTTCGATGTCGGTCAGTAAAGGGTTGTTTAGGCTAACACATCCGTGTGACATGGGACATTCTTTCTTTTCTCCAAAATGTTTATTTTTTTTCCTGGTGAAAATGTGCGATATATTTCTCAATTATACTCCAAATGTAGGTCTTGGATCCCCGTAAGAACCGCCTCATTCTAACGAGTACCCACGGCCTATGACCTGAAGCAGAAATCAGAAAAATATTGTACAACCACGCAAACCTCAGTTGTCCCTATATAAAGGCGGTTTTAAAGGAGTGACTTATTATCGGGATAGACCTTCAGAAGCCGGGTTAAAACAATACATTTACTAAAAACGTTTATCATATGACGTCGCGTCTGAGAGTGTAATAAAGCCATGTAATATTTTCGATAATCCACTAGTGGATTAAATATGCAAATTAGCTAATTACGTCCCGTAACGTTACATATACGACGTCCTTAACGACGTCGCGTTTATTAACGGCGGAATATTGACATTTTTTGTAAACAATCGTGAATAAAATGTGTTTTAAATGTCATATGATAAATAGAATCTTGCATTCGTGCTCATGTATTATTGAATTTATTAAACTCGTCGAGGAAAAGGGATAAAATGCTCGGCAAAGCCTCGCATTTTATCCCTTTTCCTCAACTCGTTTAATAAATTCAATAATACATGAGCACTCATGTAAGATCCTCTATTAACTTTTATTCCACTGATTTTGTTCACAGTTCGTTGTTTACCCTCGAGGCGGCAGCTGGAGATGGAAATTTACAGAAAGGCGTCCAAGTCTGAAATCAGTTCAAAGGTACCAGAGGTTACAAGGTGATATTATAACGAGAGACAGAGCATTCTTGCGCCTTCTTGCACAAGAGCTTCTAACAGTTACCGAGTGTGAAGTCTTCCTTCAAGCACTCCAACACTTTCGCCTGACACATTCTATTGGCAGTTTGTGTGAGCGATTGAGGCCAATAATAAATACAACACAAAAGCTTATCTTGCTGGTTGAATTGAACAAGCGATTGCCACGCAAACTCCAAAATGATTTTGTTTCTTTGTGCGCCCAACATTTTCCCTTCTACAACGAATTTCTTCAGTTACTGGCTGAGACAGAAGTTACAGATGATGAACTGGTCAATATCCCTGCAGACTTTTCTGGTATAGTCAGGGTAGTTGCAAATGGGAGTAAAAGAAAAATGTTGAGACAGGGAATTAATCGAAGAAGGCAAAACATTTTAAGACACTCTTTGACAAAAGCAAGCGATGTAACTAGTGGCATTTACAGTGATACGGATGAAGACACGACGGTGCTTGGTGAGGCTGTTGGAAATGGAAGGAAACAAGCTATGGTGCATGTAAATATCTCAGACAGTGTCAGCAATGTTAAAAAACAAACGAAGAATAATCTTAAAGATGAGACTGTGAATGTCAGACGGGTTGTTCTGAACCGTCAAGAAGGAGGAAGTTTTGGTATTGGTATCAATGGAGGTAAAGAATTTGGAACAGGAATAACAATCAGCGTGATAGAGGAAGGCAGCGCTGCCGCCTCTCAGGTAAAAACTGAATTCAAACTTCTTATTTCTGATCAAAACCATAAAGCATGGGTACTCGTTAGAACCGCCTCCCGGAGGCGGTTCTAACGAGTACCCACAATCTATGTTTAGAACAGAAATAAGTTAAATACGACAATTTTTCATCTTGAAATTTTAAAAATTTGGACGGTAAAATTAACAGCGTGTTTTCGAAATGGTTTTGTTTGTTTGATTTGAGGTTTATCGTCCCCGTCAACACGGTGTAGGTCATTTTGGAGACGCTGCTTCCAATTTTGTGGGACTTTTACCCGACATTGAGATGAAATAAACTCTCAAGCTCTGTTGCCCAATGAAACCAATAGGGTTTATAAGCATGGATGGGCCGACTCGCACCGCTTTGTCTGGGCAGATTTAGATCCTCTAAGCGGTTTACCAGGACTCGTGTGCGGGTCGGTTTCAGCTCTGCGTGGAAGCATCATGCAGCCCATCTATTTCTTCAAGCCCCGATGGGCGGGGGCGGCGCCTCTCAGGTAAAACCTGAATTCAAACTTATCATATAGGATGACTACTAGTTTGAGGTACTTTATCCTCTAGGTGCAATATGTAATATCTCATTACGATGATACACCCCTACGACATAGTGCTTTTTTCACATCTCCAAAATGGATATTTTTATGATGAAAATCTGTGATTTTTTTTTTATTTATTCTGCAATCATAGGTTGTGGGTGCTTGTTAGAATCACCTCATTGAGGTGGTCCTGAAGGGTACCCACAACTTATGTCTGGGAGCAAAAATAAGCAAAATTATATATAAAGAAACAAAAACAAAAAAAAAAAACAAAAAAAAAAACAAAAAAACATATGACAAAGTCGGACCGCTTTCCCTCTCGTTCAGAAAACAGGCTTACCTGATTGTACGAAAAACAAAAACAACAACAACAACAACAACAACAACAAAAAACATTGGGTCAATGGGCATCTAAACAACGCAGCTGATGTGACATGGTGCACATCTTTTCTAGTTATCCTATATTTGCAAACCATAGACTGTGGGTACTCGTTAGAACCGCCTCGCGGAGGCGGTTCTAACGAGTACCCACAATCTATGTTTAGAGCAGAAATAAGTAAAATACGACAATGTTTCATCTTGAAATTTTCAAAATTTGGATGGTTAAATTTACAGTGTATTTGTATAGGCATGTTTTCGTAATGGTATATAGGTACATGCTCTGCTTGAAATGAGTAGGCTATACATTGAGCGATAAGTGAAGGTGTGTTTACTTTAAAACAGAAGTTAAATTAGTTTTTTTATTTAACCAAGTCATATCTCACTTGAAAATCATGTGAACCTTGCAATACGCCCTTTCAGAATATTTCACTTTTATCGGGCTGATCAAATGGAGGCTCAGATTCAGTATTTTTATTTTCTTCTCCATTTAAACTACAGGGTTGATTGAAACCAAATTACATGCGGAGCCTCAGTGGAAAGTGGGAAAGAAATTTGTTCATAGCAACTGGATCACATGAACAATATGGCCGACATGCTCATAAATGGTAAACAAATTAAAAAGAATTCTTCTAGGAACCAAATGACCGATGACCTTGAAACTTCGTATGTAGCATCGGAGACTCAGGCCCTACCGAGATTATTCAAATAATGACCTTTGGTTGACCTTGACCTGTTTTATGTCAAAGTCAAATTTGGTCACTTAGACATTTGTATGGAGTAGGTGAGTGTTTGAGTTTTACGTCACACCAACAGCTAAGGTCATACGGATACATTTGCATGGAAAAAAGGCAAAACAATAGTTTTTTTTTTCTGATCGTATGATCGTATCGCCTGTGGCATCAGAAATGATATATTCAGTCAGCTGAATGAAAGTTTATCGATTCCAAAGGTCAAGGTCATTTACTGTCCTAGATGGCTCAGATCAGTATTTTTATCTTCTTCTTCACGTAACCCTTATCTTACTGTTCACGACAACCCCTATCTTTGCAAACAGTGTAGATCCAGATCAGATGGCTTCTGAAGAAGCCTTATCTTGCTGTTCATGACAACCCCTATCTTTGCAAACAGTGTAGATCCAGATCAGATGGCTTCTGAAGAAGCCTTATCTTGCTGTTCATGACAACCCCTATCTTTGCAAACAGTGTAGATCCAGATCAGATGGCTTCTGAAGAAGCCTTATCTTGCTGTTCATGACAACCCCTATCTTTGCAAACAGTGTAGATCCAGATCAGATGGCTTCTGAAGAAGCCTTATCTTGCTGTTCACGACAACCCCTATCTTTCCAAACAGTGTAGATCCAGATCAGATGGTTCTGAAGAAGCCTTATTTTGCTGTTCACGACAACCCCTATCTTTCCAAACAGTGTAGATCCAGATCAGATGGCTTCTGAAGAAGCCTTATCTTGCTGTTCACGACAACCCCTATCTTTGCAAACAGTGTAGATCCAAATCAGATGGCTTCTGAAGAAGCCATCTGATCTGGATCTACACTGTTTGGCATTCAGTTTATGAATTTGTAGCAATAAACTACATCAAGTAATTTGATTGGTTGATAGACATAAATGGGTGTGGCTTAAATGAATATTCAGCAAGATAAGGGTTAAACTGCTGGGTTAATTGAAACCAATTTATATTTGGAGCCTATATGGGAAACGGGAACGAATATTTGTTGGTAAGGACTGCGTCACATAACCAATATGGCCGACATGCCCATATCTGGTAAAAACCATTAAAACTATTTTCCTCCGAAACCCAATGACCAATGACAGTCAGGTTTTGTATATAGAATAAGGGACTTGGATCCTACCAAAGTTCAAATGTTGACCTTTGGTTGATCTTGACCTGTTTAACGTCAAGGTCAAATTTGGTCACTGAGACATTTGTATGGAAAAAAAGGCAAACTACTGGATTTTACTGATTCTGTTGCAGCCTTAGGCATCAGAACTGATATTTGCTATCAGCTCATTTGCTGACCTTTGCCCTGGATGACTTAGATGCAGTATTTTTTTTTATCTTCTTATTCACTAAAATGCAAGGCTGGTTGAAACCCAATTACATGAAGAGTCTCTATGGGCTGAGCCAATGAAAAGTTATTCAAGGGATTGTAGTCACATGACCAAGATTGGCATCATGCCTGTATATGAGCCCCGCCAAGCGAATTTGTGTCTTCAAGCATTCCGACATGACAAATTTTAACTGCGCATGCCCAGCGATTCAGAGGGGCCAGGGATATGGCTTTCTGTCTGAAGGTTCCTCTTGATTCACTGCTTGTATGAGCGAGCAGCAAAGGTTCTGGCGAGACTGCGCGGATGCGCAGGCTCGCCTGAACCTTCGCTGCTCGCATAGGCGATAAGTACCAAAATCGCTTGACGGGGCCCATATGGAAAAACCGCATGGCCTCAGGGGAGTGTAGTGGCCCATGTGCCTCTTGTTTTAATTAGTTCAGCTATGTAAATGTATGAAAGGATGCCGTTTACTAATATGTTTCGCCAACATCATGTCATCTTTTAAAGTTGAATTTGATACATTTTAAGGGAGTACATGTATACTGATAACGACTGGTATGACTCTCAGTGGCAAGATGCTTCAGAGTAGTACAATTTTCAAGTGCCTCCGCCCATAGGGGCCTGAAGAAATTGATTCGGCTGCACGGTGCTTCAGCGCGGAGCTGAAACCGACCAAACTTGAGTACTGGCAAACGGCTTAGGTCTAAGCCTGCCCAGGAAAAGTGGTGTGGGTCGGGCCGCTCTTTAAACCCTAGCGGTTTCTATGAGCGGTAGCGCTTGAGATGTCATCTCAATGTCGGGTAAAAGTGCCAGAAAATTGGATGCAACGTATCCAAAATGACCTTAATAGTGTTGACTGGGACGTAAAACCTCAACTCAAACAAACAAAACAAAAAATACTATCTTTAACTAAGAGCAACTTCTTTCCTGATGGACTAGGTCCATTTTTTCAGATTGATTGGCTGTACAAGGAAGTGATAAGTCAAAATCACGTTAATAAGTCAATGCAGAGAAAACCCGTATAAACCACAATTTATATAGAGAAAGGTGGGGTGTAACCAGGGTATACATTATTTTCTTTATTTTTGTTCAAAAACATAGATTGTGAGTACTCGTTGGAACCGCCGGGAGATAGTTTTAGCGATTATTCGCAGTCTATGTTAAAAGCAGAAATAAGCAAAAATTATCAAAAGCAGAATTAAGCAAAAAATATTTTTTAGTTTTATTAGAAAAAACAAATAAATCAGCCTTTGGACCATGAAATGCACACTGGTGTGTTATCCTAATAAAACAAAACCCATTTATTAAAAAGGGACATAACATCACGAAAACTCGCCTATACAATTCTGACCCCCTTGAAGCCCACTTTTTTATAATAAAACTGGGGTTTACAGAGGTAAACCTAATTTGTCTTATGTCTGCTCTAAAATATAGATTGTGGGTATTCGTTAGAACCGCCTCGACGAGGCGGTTCTAACACGTACTCACAATCTATATTTTGAGTAGAAATAAGAAAAAATATCACTTTTTTCATTATTTAATGAAGGTGGCCACAATATCTTTATAGTTATAACAGTGGCTTAATTTTAGGGATTGCTGATAGGGAACAAAATTCTGGACGTTAATGGACGCTCATTCCTTGACATTACCCACGTGGACGCCGTCCTGATGTTCAGGAATGCAAGCAGAGTTACCATGTATGTTGAATGTCGTCGAGATGTTTCCAAAGATGCTGGCAACAAGAACGGTAAATTTAATTTATTTTGGTTTTACGGCTATTGCAAGATTATTTAAGTCAAATCGACTCGATCGTTAATCAGAGGTAGGCGTAAACCGCAGTATCCGCAGAAAACCACCTGACCTTAGGTTGCAGAACTTTGCGTGTCACAGATTAAAACCCATAGCGGTGAGAGACCTAATGATTATAAGTTAGTGCCCTTATCTGATATACGATTTCCACTATACAAATGTATTGTTAACTTTACCGCCAAAAAAAAAATGAACATTTTAAGATAAAAAAAAAATTGTGATAATTTTCTTATTTCTGCTGAAAAATATAGATTGTGGGTACTCGTTAGAACCGCCTCATAGAGGCAGTTCTAACGCGTTCCTACAATCTATAGTCTGAGCAGAAATCAGAAAAGTAAGGTTTTCCCCTGTAAACCGCAGTTTTACGATAAAAAGTGGGGTTCAAGTGGGGTCAAAATTTTAAAGGCTACTTTTCGTGATGCGTGACATACCAATACAGTGGTATTCCTATATTAAGACAACTTTTTGGGCGGATCAATATTGTTCTACAGCACCACTTTTGAACAGTACAAAAATGACACAGGGACCACTTATACCCTTGAAAAGTCCGAAAAGTGGTGTCTAAGTACAGGACATCGGGTGAAGAAAACACAACGAAAGAAAAACAAAAAACAAAAACAAAACAAAAAACAAAAACAAAACAAAAAACAACAACAAAAAAAAAAAAAACAACAAAATAAAAAAGAACAAAAAAACAGAAGACTGTTAAAATGTTTGACAGAAGAATAAGTCTTAATTGTAACTGGAAGTTTGATTTCAGCCGAATTTCAATGTACATGTACTTTCCATTGGTCTAGCAATGGTAAAGCTCAGGACCCAGGCTTTCTGTCACGAGAACACGCCTCTATATTTTTCAACCCCTTGAACTCCACTGTTATATAGTAAAACCTACTTTTCTTATTTCGTCTCTCATATATAGATTGTGGGTACTCGATAGAACCGCCTCGATAAGGCGGTTCTAACGGGTACACACAATATATATATTGAGCGAAAATAAGAAAAATATTACTTTTTTCATCTTAAACTGTCGGGTTTTTTTTCGGCGGTAAAATTTACGATGTATTTGTATACGCCTGTTTTCCTAACAAGCTTGTTAGTGGTGAAATAAATAATTGTTCTTGCAAGTACACTCACCAATTAATTTATTTATTTATTTTGCTGAAAAAAAAATGAAAGCAGCTTTTGTATTTGCAAAAACTGTTCACATTTTTTTCAGTTAAAAATAGAATATTTCCTATATTTAATAATTAAAGGTTTAATAACATGTTAACTAGTGACATCATTAGTTTCCAACAACTGGCCCGAGATAAAACATATTTTAACAAGATAATGAGTCGCCTAAGCATCGTGGCAAGCACATACTCAGAACAAGCCAGTGTCTCATCAGAGCCTTTTTGGCTCACAGGCATTTTGGTAGAAGAGACCTTGGGGGTATATAGCAAAACAGCATGGCTGAAAACGCGGATTAGAAGAACATACAGCATTAATCTGAGACTGCAAAATAAATCTCTGAGAAGGCAACATAAATATTTTCAATGCAACCTAAATCTGAAAATGCAACATAAATCAGGGAGTATAAAAAATAAATCCGACCATGCAATATAAATCTGAGAATGCAACATAAATCTGTGGTCACAACATGAATCTGGAAATGCAACATAAATCTGAGAATGTAACAAATCTGAGAATGCACCATAAATCTGAGAATGCAACATAAATGTGAAAATGCAACATAAATCTGAGAATGCAACATAAATCTGAGAACGTAACATAAATCTGAGAATGCAACATAAATCTAAAAATACAACATAATCTGAAAATGCAACATGAATCTTGGAATGCAGCATTAATCCTGAAATGCAACATAAATCTGGATATGCAACATAAAGCTGAGAATGCAATATAAATATGAAATGGCAGCATAAATCTGAGAATGCAACATAAATCTGAGAATGCCTTTTATTTTATACTTAGCAGTGAAATCAATGTACATCTAAAACAAATTAAAATACCATATTTCACATTGTGAAAAGATATGATATTTTTACAGTGTGTAAAAGTAACATAACCATGTGAGTTTCACATTAGCAGCCGGGACTACTTTTTTCACGAATAAAATAAAAATAATATTTACTTTTAAAATGTTGTTGGTATTCACCTAAAAAATAAATACCTTTTGTTATATACTCTGCATTGAAAACAATACATATCTGAAACAAATAAAAATGATACTTTTGCACGGTAAAATGATATACACAGTGATAATGATATTGTCACACTTCGAAAAATAACATAACCTTGTTATTTTCACAGTACATTTAGCAGCCCGGCCTACTTTTTCTCGCCAAAATTCATATGTTATCAATAAAATAAATCTGTTAAAAACCTTGAAAAGCACTCTTTGAACTATAAACTGCTGTATTCAAAATGGCAATCTGTTTTTGTTTTGAAACTGACAGTTGTGACGTCATAACCAGGTCAAAATTGTGATATGCGATACGATTGATTTGTTTGTTTGTTTGATTTGAGGTTTAACGTCCCCGTCAACACTGTAAAGGTCATTTTGGAGACGTTGCTTCCAATTTTGTGGGACTTTTACCCGACATTGAGATGAAATGACATCTCAAGCCTTGTCGCCCAATGATACCAATAGGGTTTATAAGCATGGATGGTCCGACACTCACATCGCTTTGCCTGGGCAGGATTAGATCCTCTGACTCGTGTGTGGGTCGGATTCAGCTGTGCGTGGAAGCATCATGCAGCCCATATATTTCTGCAAGCCCCGATGGGCGGGGGCCGACGATGCGATTGATCAATTACCGTAACTGTCCTTATAAAATTATAAAATAAAAAGTAAATATACTTTTTTCGAGACCTCGTGTGTTGAAAACATCCGAATTTTCAATCGTGCTTCGCACTCATAAAAGTTTTGATGTTTTCAACACACTCTATGAAATAGTTTTGGTATTTACCTAAAACGTAAATACCCTCTATCTATTTTCTCAGGTGTTGCCTCATTAGATATGCTTATATTCGGATATCCAAATTGCGAAAACACGCCTATATAATTCTGACCCCTTTGAACCCCATTTTTATACAGTGAAACTGGGGTTTACAGGGGGAACCATTTTTTTCTTATTTCTGCTCTAAAATATAGATTGTGGATACTCGTTAGAACAGCCTCGATGAGGCGGTTTTAACGTATACCCACAATCTTTATTTTGAGCAGAAATAAGGAAAATATCATAACTTTTCATCCTAAAAATTTTTTTTTTTTGGCGAAAATTCACAATGTATAGGCATGTTTTCGTAATGAGAAGATATACTCGTTCAGTTCATGAAATTTTCAGAAATATCTAATTTCACCCTCTGGTGTAGTAGTCTGCATTTAATTCATACAGTCTACAAATTTCATGTTTACCGGTTAAGCCCTCTTAAGCAGAGGTTCTCTGTTCAAAACCAACACCAGAGAATTCTTGTATAGAAGTTTTTGATTTTGCAGATATTTTAGACAGCCCAGAGAACTCTCATGATATACTACTGGTTATATTTCCAAACTTCAACGGGAAGATCGGTTGTGACATACAAAGGTTTGTTTTGGTCATTTTCCTGTTATTATTGCGTCGATGTGGCGATTTTTTGTCAATCGATCCACAGAAATATTCACAAAAGAGCTTTCACTGCTAGTGTCCACGGTAATACCACTGTCAATAAATTTAAACAGCGCACCACAAAGAGGCTAAAAGGTGTTGCGTGATGTTTAACCGTTCACTGTCCAGTAGGTTTGTCCACCCTTTACCGTTGGAAAGGTACAAGTACAGGTAGCATTGCACTAAATAGTAAATACTGGGAGGTGCCGGGTTTTATCACTTTTGGATCGAGCTTTTAGTTGCGTTCTAAATATCAGGCTTTCATTGGTTATATATCCCATGTTTTATTTCAATGTGAGAAAAGGATAGCTATAAGGGACTAAAATGATGCATGTTTTATAAATATATCTGCAAGCGCAAATAAATTTTTGCTGATTTTATATGGTCACGCCTCCTTTAAAAATACTCCGTTCTAGTAGGTAAACAAACATGGTTGACTGTAACTTAAAAGGAGCAGACGACATGTGGATTTTTCTCATTAACTTGTTGGGCTAGGATGGCTCTATAAACAAGTAATGCTTGAAAAGTTTTGTATGTGTAGTTTTTGTGGTAGCAGGTAAAAGGTTACTATTGTCGCCTATGGAAAACATTTAGTGGAAAGCTCCCTATAGCAAAAGTAGGACCGCTGTCCTGTTTTCAGTAATTACATACTATTTCCACACATTTGTAGGTTCTGACCAATTCTGTTTCATAAAATGTATCTTCATGGCATGTATTTTGCCATAGATACTGTAAAAATGTGATAGTAGTGCTAATTTGGGGCTAAATGGGTGTATTTGATGAATTTGCCTCTGGTCTATGTTCTTGGAAGGCGAGGGGGTGGGGGGGGGGGGTACTTTAAAGCCATGTAAATCAGTGTTTATTGATGTTTTTGGAAAGGAGACTTGCAGTAATTTGTATTTGCACAAACACAAGAAAGAATCTACTCCATCTGGAATATTAGAGTAAGGTTTCATGGCACTAGGACTATGTATCAAACCAACGCAAGACTTCAGAATTGTCTCTCCGAAACAACCCGCTGCAATATCCGGATATTTCAGTTTTCTCATCCTTTATAAGTTCTAATTTATTGTATTCATGAAAAAAGATGTCAGCAGCTATATTCAGCTATTCCTCATAGCATTAAGGCATTTATAAACATTTTCTTGGCAGTTTTGTCCTCAAAATATCTTCGAACTGCCATTTTTTACTTTAAATAGGGGGTGTAGGTGTGAAAATGGCCATAAAAATGAGTATTGGTGCTATTTAGGCATAATTCTGTGCATTTTAGGATTGCATTGTTCCAAAGACATTGGAGAAAACCACTGATGCAAGCCGGTGTCTTGGTTCAATTCCAGAAAGAGATTAATTTTGCGCTTTTCAAAAACTATGGTTTGTTCGGCATTTATTGTTGAATCAGAAAGTGATAACTTTTTCGCAAACTTGAAAGGTTCTTTGTGACTGAACTTTTATTATGCATGACTAAATTATCAGATAGACCTAAATTTCTATTTGACAATTCTTTTGATGCATTATAGAGAAAATAAGAGTTTGGTATAGGTAGCATTGCACTAAATACTGGGATGTGCCAGATTTTATCACTTTTGGACCGAGCTTTTAGTTGCGTTCTAAATACCAGACTTGCTTCCATTGGTTATATATCCCATGTTTTATTTCAATGTGAGAAAATGATAGCTATAAGGGACTAAAATGATGCATGTTTTATAAATATATCTGCAAGCTCAAAGAATTTTTTGCTGATTTTATATGTTCACCCCTCCTTTAAAAACGTTGTTTTGTATTTACTCCGTTCTAGTAGGTAAACAAACATGGTTGACTGTAACTTGAAAAGGAGCAGTTCAACATGTGAATTTTTTCTCATTAACTTGTTGGGCTAGGATGGCTCTATAAACAAGTAAGGTTTGAAAAGTTTGGTATGTGTAGTTTTTTTTGGAGCAGGTAAAAGGTTACTATTGTCGCCTATGGAAAACATTTAGTGGAAAGCTCCCTACAGTATATCCGCGCAGAGCTGAAACAGAACTTGACAAGTAAACCGTTAGGTCTAAGCCTGCCTACTAGGTAATTGGTTAGAGTTGAACCACTGGTAGGGCTTGTCATTTCATCTCAATATCGGGTAGAAGTTCCACAAAATCTGAAGAAACGTCTCCAAAATGTCCTAAATAGTGTATACGGGGGCGTAAAACTTCAACACAAACAGTATATAGTATACGCAGTATTCGATAAGGTTTAGTCGTGTCAGTTTTATATTTATTTCTGTACTTCAGCAAATTGTGAATACCCTGATCAGACGTCCCTTTCTGTGGCGTCTTATCGGGGTCTTTACTGTTTTGAAATGTTTTATTTTAAGGATGCTGATCATATATAGGTTAATAAGCCGCGAGATGAGACTAAAGGATCCGAGAGTTTTGGAAAATGTGTTTCAAGACGAAACATACAATGGCCAACTCGAGAACCATTTGTTTAGCCTACACTTAGATTACATCGACCGACCCACCAGTTCTGCAAGTGCTTTGATACACAAAGTGATCGGAGAAGCTGGAGTGGTGTAGTGTTTAAGCTATTCGCATTATAAACCAGGGGTCGTGCGTTCGAACCCGGGCTTTTCCAGACTTTCGGATGAGTCTTTAAACCGAGGTCCCGTCTCCGTATGACAATCTGAAACACACACGCATACAGTGATAGGTTTGATTTTAAAGTGCGTTGCGAAAAGTAAGTACACGTGAACGTTGTAAAAACTCAGATCAGCCTGCGCTTACGTGCAGTCTGACCTGAACCTTCATTGTGCTCAATATGGATGGCTTCATTAGCCCCCACTCACCGGGGCTTTGTGAAATACAGTAGAACTTCGATGGCTCGAACACCGATGGCTCGTTTACCATGGATGTGTCGAACCCATTTTTGAGCCCCTAGCGAAATCCTCTTGATAAGAAATAGTGGGGGATAACTGAGGAGATTTTAGTCTTTAATTTTGCAAATGTATGATGTGTGTACTCATTAAAATCGCCTCATTGAGGCGATTCTAATCAGTACACGCAGCATACATTTTCATTATAGAACACCGAACAGATGACTAAAAGTATCTCGTTATGCCTCCTGACAGTAAGCCTCAGTGGCTCGAACTACCCCTGTCTCGAACAGATTTTCGAGGTCCCAAAGGTGTTCCAGCCATATAAGTTCGACTGTAGATTGGGCTGCATGGTGGTTCCAAGCATAGCTGAAACCGACTGAACAATCAAGTCCTGGTAAACCGCTTAAAGGGTCTAAGTCGGCCGAGGCTAAGTGGTGCGAGTCGGACCGCCCTATGCGTATGAAGCCTATTGGTTACATTGGTAAGCAGGTCGTGAGAAGTCATTTCATCTCAATGTCGGGTAAAGGTCCCATCCAATTAGAAGCAACTTCTCCAAAATGATATATTTAGTCTTCAGGTGGGTTTTAACCATAAATCAAACGAAGAAGACATCCGGCATTTATACGGGACCACAGATTTTTTCTGGATAATACCAGCTAGTTCTGTTTCGGTCAATTAGGCCTCATCAGAGACCCTAAATGTTTTCAAAATCAACAATGGAATGAATGATCCCAAAGCACGAGAAAATATAAACTACATTATGATGAAGGGCAGGGAGACATTTTACGGACGCCGCAAATCCCCTTAGCACCTTCTGTTGTGACGTTAAATCAGCCGGGGCACAGCATTTTCTACAATTTACTTGTGCGTCCAGCGAAAAATCAGATCAGCCTGCGCATCCACATAGTCTAACCAGAGACTTCTCTTGCTGCACGAAGGAGCATTGGGCCCTTAGATATCCCGTCTAGGAGTTGCTAGATCTCAAAACAAAGCTAGCGTGGGAGCCTTGGTTGGCAATCCACCTAGGGGTTTTAGGTCCCTAAACAAAACCTAGCCAGTGTGTGTGTGTGTGTGTGTGTGTGTGTGTGGTGGGGGTAACGTTTTTTCCTTAATTGAATACTGACACCCCACTATTGGGCGGACTGGCCTCGCGTTACTTTGTGCACAGCTGTGGTCGTCCAACGAAACCCTGTGTTGTTGCTTGGTCACTCTGGCTGTGCACAGGGAAGACAAGGAACTCATGGTGGTTCCTCTGCCACTGCAAGGGGTAGATGGAGCTCTCAAGCTCTGGTCGGCAATCAATCTAGGAGAAGGCATTTTAAACAAAAACCTACATATCTGGATGTGCCTGTTCCAGCTATGTAAAGTCTGCTTCGGCTGCTGGGGCGGAAGAAATCATTTCTCTAATTCAACGTGGACCGCAGCAGTGTGTTGTGGAGCATGAAGAGCATGACGAGGCACTAAAGCAGTCATGGTCATCCACTGCATCCGGGGCTTAGCTCAAGATGTCTCGACACTGCCTTGCCACTGCCTTCCAGCTAGGTCAGGCCGAGAGAGTGAGGCTGACTCTGCGCGCCTCTCCCTCACTAAACTCCAATTCACAGCGTATGTCATCTTGATAATATACACACAGTCACTGCAGGCACACATATGCATGAAACTCAAAAAGCCCTTTGGCGATGGGCGAGCGGCGAAGCAGCAGGAAGCTGTAGTTGCTTGGTTCTAGTAGGCGGCTTGGTTATTGATATGGTCGCTTTCCTTAAGAATGAAGCAGTACGGGAAATTCGGCAGTCGAACTGAGTGACTGAGCAGACCCTTTAACGATCGCACTGCTAGCATGGGGAAGGGGTCAGAAAAGGTGCCCTAAACAATTGCCTGCTTCAAAAACCCTTGGCTGGTTTACCGTGATCAGCAGGGAACCCAACTGGTGGTCGAACAAAAAGGAAGATAAAGGTGATACCTTTAAAAATTGGCGCATGGAATGTGCGCACCTTATTCCGTCACAAATCGTGAGTGATTGTAACACCAAGGTATTTAATGGAATTCACATTTTCGAGGACCGTTCCCTCTCAGGTGTATGAAGCCTCAATTTTATCTGTTATCTTCCTAGGTGTCTGCATAATATTGCATTTAACGGGCAGAAATCTCATGCTCCATTTTCGTGTCCAACATACTCTTCTGAAGTTCGATTGAGTCATCTGTATCTCTGATTTCCCGATAGCAAACACAGTCGTCTGCGAACAGTCTTAGTTCTGAGTCAATGTCAATGGAAATATCACTAATGTACAGGGAGAATAGCAGCGGACCAAGAACAGTCCCCTGGGGGTCCCCAGATAAAACTGGCGCTCATACTGAAGATTCACCATCAACAACAACAACGCTTTTTCTCTAGCAAAGGAAGGAATCTATCCATTTGAGTGTCTCCCCCCCCCCCCCCCCCCAATTCCATAACCAACTTATTTGGATTTAAGCAGTTCATGAGGTGGGGTGTCAAAAGCCTTCTCGAAGTCAAGAATAAATGTGTTCACTTGCCCCCCAGAACTACCCCATTCCCCTTTGTCCAAGATTTTTGCCCAATCATTAATAAGCGTACTCAGCTGTGTTTCGCAACTATGCCTTTTCCTGAATGCATGTTTCTGTCTGACAAAAGTTTATGTTCATCCAAGTGGGTCATAATTTTTGAGCAGACTATGTTCGCCTATAGATTATCACGCACAGACTTATTCAACACAGTCTAACTTGCCTAGGGTACTTTGTTTTTCTTGGGACAATCACGGCGATACTTCCCGATACAACCGTCTAGCACTGGTTAGTTAACGTTTTAGTTTATTTTACTAATTTATTTTAGTTCGATTGTGATGAAAGCTTCAGGCTTATTGAATCGCTCTCTAACACTCTTTCCGGGTGTTTTCACGCGCGTGCGAGAGAGAGGCAGTGGCTTTTACTCCACTGCTACCCATTTACACCTTGGTTTTCTTCCTTCGCATAAAATGTCTGCCTCTGTGCGGGTCGACCACCAGTCCATAACCTTATTTATATTTGACTTTTCTTTTGTAATGCTCATATTTATATTCGCTGTCATGACTTCAGTATTCCTTTTTTCAGCAACAAACAAAAACGCAAACAGTTCTCATCACTGTAACAATGGTGACATATTTGAATGGCCGGTAAAACCTAGCACCGCACTTGGGACAACGGTTTACCGGAGCATCTAACGGCACTTCTCGGAAGGGAGCTTTCCACTAAATGTTTTCCATAGGCGACAATAGTAACCTTTTACCTGCTCCCACAAAAACCACACATACAAAACTTTTCAAACCTTACTTGTTTATAGAGCCATCCTAGCCCAACAAGTTAATGAGAAAAAATCCACATGTTGATCTGCTCCTTTTCAAGTTACTGTCAACCATGTTTGTTTACCTACTAGAACAGAGTTAATATAAAAACCAACATTTTTAAAGGAGGGGTGACCATATAAAATCAGGAATAATTTCTTTGAGCTTGCAGATCTATTTATAAAACATGCATCATTTTAGTACCTTATACCTTTTCATTTTCTCACATTGAAATAAAACATGGGATATATATCCAATGGAAGCAAGTCTGGTATTTAGAACGCAACTAAAAACTCGGTCCAAAAGTGATAAAACCCGGTACCTCCCAGTATTTAGTGCAATGCTACCTATACCAAACCCTTATTTTCTTTATGATGCACCAGAAGAATTGCCAAATAGAAATTTAGGTCATATCTAATAATTTAGTCATGCATAATAAAAGTTCAGTCACAAAGAATCTTTCAAGTTTGCGAAAAGGTTATTGCTTTCAGATTCAACAATGAAAGCTGAACAAACCAAAGTTTTAGAAAATTGCAAAGTTTATTTCTTTCTGGAATGGAACCCAGACACCGGCTTGCATCCAATGTCTTTGTAACGATTCAATACTAAAATACACAGAATTATGCCTAAATAGCACCAATACTCATTTTTATGGCTATTTTTACACCTACCACCCCTATTTAAAGTAAAAAAATGGCATTTTGAGGATATTTTGAGGACAAAAATGCCAAGAAAATGTTTATAAATGCCTTAATGCCATGAGGAATAGCTGAATATATCTGTTCACATCCTTTAACATGAATACAATAAAACAGAACTTATATTAGCTGAGAAAACTTATCCGGATATTGCAGCGGGCGGTTTCGGAGAGACAATTTTGAAGTTTTGCTTTGGTCTGAGACATAGTCCTAGTGCCATGAAACATTACTCTTATATTCCAGATGGAGTAGATTCTTTCTTGTGTATGTGCAAATACAATTACTGCAAGTCTCCTTTCCAAACACATCAATAAAAACTGATTTACATGGCTTTAAAGTACCCCACCCCCTCCCAAGAACATAGATCAGAGGCAAAAATTCATCAAATACACCCAGTTGGACCTAAATTAGCACTACCATCACATTTTTACAGTATCTATGGCCAAATACATGCCATGAAGATACATTTTATGAAACAGAATTGGACAGAACCTACAAATGTGTGGAAATAGTAAGTAATGACTGAAAACAGGACAGCGGTCCTACTTTTGTTATAGGGAGCTTTCCACTAAATGTTTTCCAAAGGCGACAATTGTAACCTTTTACCTGCTCCCACAAAAACTACACATACCACCTTACTTGTTTATAGAGCCATCCTAGCCCAACAAGTTAATGAGAAAAAAATCAATAATTTGAACTGCTCCTTTTCAAGTTACTGTCAAGCATGTTTGTTTACCTACTAGAACGGAGTAAATACAAACCGACATTTTTAAAGGAGGGGTGAACATATAAAATCAACAAAAATTTCTTTGCGCTTGCAGATATATTTATAAAACATGCATCATTTTAGTCCCTAATAGCTATCATTTTCTCACATTGAAATAAAACATGGGATATATATCCAATCGAAGCAAGTCTTGTATTTAGAACGCAACTAAAGCTCGGTCCAAAAGTGATAAAACCCGGTACCTGCCAGTATATAGTGCAATGCTACCGGAAGGGTGGAAAGCGTTTGAAATCTAATATCTTTCAGATGATTCAGCAGCAACATAGTTATATACGTAGATAACAATGTTCATGTCCGCATCTAGGCTGTGCCTAAGTTCATATTAACTATTCTTGCACACCAGACAAGCAAATCCGTGATTTTACCCTGGGATAGAAATTTATGTTTTGACCCGGGTGTTTCGACCCAAAATCGAATATAATCGCGTGTGTTTGATAAATGCACTGATTGATTACGACCTTGTTTATGCCGTCGTTAAGGTTGACGTCACAGCACGCTACGTGACGTCCGTAAGATTCATGTACTGTCATCACAATATGGTCGACGTCGGTACTCGAAGTGACTGCAGCATTAAAAATCCGCGCAAAGAAATGGAAAGTAGGAAAGAAAAAGAATCCTATATGGGTGTGAGGGGCGGATAGAAAAATCCGTCCCTCGGCATCACTGTCCGGCATAACTCGGCAAGCCTCGTGATGCCGGACAGTGACCCTTGGACGGATTTTTCCATCCACCCCTCACACTCATATAAGATTCTTATATTATAGGGATCAGCCATGGTTTTTCATGCATTAACATTCGCCGGGTCCTGAGGAAGATGTTTGAACAAGAGACCGCCAGGCCGAATGTTCAAATATCTTCCGAGGGATCCGGCAAATGTTAATGCAATGAAATAACTATGGATGATCGTTTTTCTTGCATAACTTACGATTCCGACAGCATTTTTTGACGAAAACGCCCAAACGCTCCATATACACTTAATATAAACTCTTCAAATGCGACCGGCGAATCAACATGGCGGCGAGTTCAGTTCAGAATGTTGTTTACAATGACGTTGTTACGCAGTAACCATCTGACGTCATCATAGAACCCTAAAACGCTACGTTTAGGGCGATAACGTTACGTCTCTCAACGCAACGTAAACAAAGCAAGGCCAGTCTTGTGATATCAAAAGCTCAAAACCCATGTTCAAACAGCACGCGAATTTCATGATTTGAACATGGTTTTTGCTGTTTGAGTACGGCTTTCGGCCCATATGCATTTGACAATAGCTTCAAACAGCCATGCGCATAGATATTTATGCAATAATATTCTTTTGCAGACGTTCAGACTCAACTATTGAGGTGACAGAGGTCAAAAGAAACTCCCCAGCCTCTGAGGCAGGTTTAAAAGTCGGGGATTTATTATTAAAGGTAAAATAAATTAATTTACCCTCATCATGCTGTACACGGGTCTGGCTCCTCGGAACCCAGCTCATCAGGAGCTATGTTTCCATTCATAGTAAAATTGAATGGCTGAACATTGGAGAGGAGAGAAGCAAATTGAACTAGTCAGTATGCTGTGGTTTGACCCTTATCCTTCTGAATATTTAAATTAGCCACTCCCATTCCTGACCATCAGCCAATCAGATTGCATGATGTAATATTTTCCTTCAAATTCACAAACTGAATGAAAAACAGTGTTTGCGAAGATAGGGGTTGTCGGGAACTACATGATAAGGGTTAAGGATAAGGACATGTATATCTAAATTCATTTAATTGGATTCGATACACACCTTACGTGGAGGCAACATCTTCCAAACATTTTTCTCCCTTCTTAGGTGGAGTCTACTTTAAAATGAAATAACTTGCTTCTGAGGAGCAATTTCTCTGTTTTAAGAGTAGACCACACTTTCAGAAGGATAAAGCTTATGGGAAAAAGAAAAAAGTACAGGAAGTCCTAAAATATATCTCTTGTAAAATGGAAAAAATTGTGAGCGGTGTTACCATTGTCCTTAAATCCTTTTTAAAATTATAGGATCAACAAATCTATGGTCTTCTCTGTCATTATGGGTTTTTTTAAAGGAATAGATTTGCTCCCACTGAGCAACTTTTCCATAAAAGAGAAAATCACATTCTCAGATGATACGTTAGTTAACAGGAACGCTAACAGGGAGTCAAAAAGTACAGCCCAGCGGACGCGTTACGTTTAAAGTCCACAGTATCACCGTCAATGCAACGTTATATTGTTGCAATCACGTTGATACGAAATTTGCATACGGGTTGTATGGGAGTATCTCCATTGTACATGAATGCGCATAGTACAAGGGCAAGTCAATAAGTAACCAGCCTATCACATTTTCAATTGACCGAGGCAACCGAGATTTTCATGCCTTGTTTCAATGCATGTTTTAGGCATGATGGCAAAAATGCACCCTTATCTTGTTATTCACTAACGTCAAACATGGCAAGCGATGCAAAAACATGTTTTTCGTCAAAAGTTGAGTACCGTGCTGTAATTCGGTACTTGCATTTGACTGGGAAACAGGTAAAAATACATTGCGAGTGACCCAATGTTTATGGGTCTTCTGCACCATCGTATCCATCAAAGTTAAATTTTGGGTTGGGGAATTCTAACGCGGCAGAACGTCTTTAGAAGACGAAACCAGGTCTGGGCGCCCATCAAATGCCACCGATGAAGAAATGCGTATCAAATTTCGGGATCTGGTGGGCTCCCGCCCATCGGGGCTTGAAGAAATAGATGGGCTGCATGGTGCTTACACGCAGAGCTGACACCAACCCACACCCGATTAACTGATTTATCGCTTAGAGGATCAAAGCCTGCCCAGGCAAAGTGGTGTGCGTCGGACCGTCCATGCTTATAAACCCTATAGGTTTCATTGGGCGGAAGGGCTTGAGATGTCATTTCATCTAAATGTCGGGTAAAAGTCCCACAAAATTGGAAGCAACGTCTCCAAAATGACCTTTACAGTATTGACGGGGACGTTAAACCTAAAATCAAACAAACAAACAAGTACTCGAATAGGCAAACTAAGGTGGGAGGAATAGCGAGTACAATACACATTTCACATGGCAGCGTTTCAACAAGTTTACATGATCGCTTGGGTATGCGCAAGCTAACAGCCCGTTGGGTCTCAAAATCCATTTGCGGCGAGCTAATGGCAACCAGACCATCAATATGCAGCGCATTGTTGAAGCGGTTTAGGTCAAAAGAAGATGGTTTTCTTTCACGTGTGGTGACCGTAGATGAGACCTGGGTCCATTACTATGAGCCACAAAACAAAACTTAAAGTCGCCAATTGGTAGGGCCGGGATTTTCGAGGCCAAAGAATTAAGAAAGCAACCCTCTGCTGCAAGGTGATGGTAACTGTATTTTGTGACGCACAAGGCGTTATTATGTTGGACTTTCTAGCAATGAAAAGTACAATAGGTGCGTATTATACAAATTTGCTCGACCCATTGAAAACTGCGATCTGTGAAAAATGCGGAGGTAAAGTCTCGAAAGGGATTCTGCTCCAACAGGACAATGCAAGCGTCCACACTTGCAAAATTGCAATGGATGCGAAATGGATAGGAATTAATGCCGCACCCCGCCTCTTCTCCGGACTTAGCTGTTAGTGACTAGTTCCTATTCCCAAAAAATGAAAAAGGATATCAAGTGGGCGTCATTTCCGTCCAACGAAGAAGTCGTTGTGGCAGTTGAGGAGTGGGTCGGAGACGAGGACTCTGGCTTCTTCAGTTTGTGAAGCGCTTTGGTGCAGTGGTAAAGCATCGGATTTGAGATCGAGCGGTAGCTGATTCGATCCCCACAAACCCAAGTTTTGTTGCCTTGAGCAAAAGACTTTATCCACGTTGCTTAGTACTAGTTCCTTACCAAGAAAAGAGGGCCACAATGAAGATTAGTACTAGTTCTAAATGTGTTACCCTCTATTAATAAGGTCGATTAATATAATTATTATTTTATGGGATGAGTGCACTGGAACAGCGTTAGTCCAAGTATGTCATTCAAGAGGGTAATTGAATCGAAAACGTTCACCCAGAAATCTATGTAAGTTAGGCTGGTTTTTATTGACTCACCCTCGTAAGATGGTTTTATGGAATCGACGCCAACCTTAAAGTGGCCGCACCGAGCTGAAAGGTCAGGGAGCAATTGCGGACAGCGAAGACTCAGATCAGACTGCGCTTCTGCGCAGTCTGATCTGAGTCTTTGCTGTCCGGTATAGAGATGTATTTTCACCCAATTCTTGCCCATACGGACAGGGAATAAGTTCTGAATAGGTAGATCCTTTGAAAGCAAAGAATACATAAAAAACGAAAATAGCAGACCTGGTTTTATTGAGTCTGTTCATGAACAAGTACTGTAATGTGAAAAATAGAAGTGGAGGCAATGGTCTGGAATCGATACAATTAACCCACAGCTCCCATCAGAGACACCAAAGGGAAAGAAACACAAACATGGAACAACAGACCCCAATGGAAACATCAACAGCGGAAAGCCAAAAGGACAGTTACTTTCCCACAAAATGGGCAATAGGCTATCCAAAATTAAATAATATAAGCTACACAAACACCCAAAGACATACCATAACAAAAATAAACCGCGACAGACCGGCCACGCCCTCAAGCACCGGCTTAAGCAGACTTCTATTTTCAAAATGATTCTAAATAAATTCAGTGATCCCAAAGAACCAGAATATAAGAATCTGATATGGGGTTCTGTTGCAGATGAGCGTTTCCAACGCCGAGGTTCCGCTCAGCAGGGTCATCCCGAGGGTTGGAAACGCCCATCTGCAACAGAACCTCATATTGGATTCTCTTTCTTGCACAACACATCCGGTTAGATTTGACAGCTCTCACATATGTATATTGTTTACGAAATAAAAGTAGTGCGGAAGTAGTTCCGGCAGTGGAATAGAACTGAAGCGCATTTATGTTAGTTGCCTGGGTCGGAACACCAGGGTCAGAACATAAATTTCTATCCCAGGGTAAAATGACGGATTTCCTTGTCTGGTGTGCAAGAAAATATAATCTACACTATGATGGATGTACTGGGAAGCCCGTATTCTGATGACGAAGGTAAGCAGGTTGAGTGTTGTCTTCGCTGAGCGCGTATCCGCAAAGACCATTTTGCACTTGACACGGCTCAAATAAGCTGAGGGCAAGACGAATTTACCATCTGTCCACAGTTTACACAACTCTTTCTTTTTGGAGACTGGAAGACAATCCTTATTAACATTAAAACATTGGATGGAAAATCAGATGCAATAAAGTTAAGATCTCAAATGTAATTTTACAGAATCCATATTTTCGTTTGAATGAAAAATGAAAATTACAATGAAAAGTCAGCGACAGGGGCATTTTTCAAACCTTGTGTACCACTAAACCTGGCGCTTGTGTGTATGTAGTCAGCAAAACAAACTCGTAAGTACATGTACATGAGTAGTATAGGTCCCTCTTTTGCCCAAATGACGACACAAGCTCGTCGACAAGATGGCCGCCATTTTGACCTTGGACGACCCTCGATGACCTTTGTGAGGGGTGACGCGTTTAGTGGAAACGCCCTAGATCACGAGAAGTTAGACCTGGCCCCGAGGTTATAAAAACTTTTTTCATGCTCAACTCATGTGAGCATGAGTTTTGTCCTGCTCATAAATTTGAAAATGCCAACAATTGTTGGCATTTTCAAATTTATGAGCTGGACAAATAACATTCTCTGCTAACTGTGAAAGGAAAATCGCCAAACTTATTTGTGTTCAATTTTTACTAGCACTACAAATTTCATGCTCAGTTGAGTTGAGCATGAAAAAAGTTTTATTACCTTGGGACCTGGATTGTTGTAGCTGTAGAGTGTTCAGTAAGTAGGGTTTATTGAGTAACCATTCAATTCTAACGCCGTAATCTTCAGGATAGTTTCCTACTGAATCGAAAAATTCGTATGGTCCGTGCATGGGGAAAGAAACGCTACCTAAATAACTAGTGGCTGTGTTGGAAATGACGAACCTTCCTCTTCGTTTTTTTTATTTGGTCCGCGGCCCAGATAGTCACATGGTGTCCGGAAAGTATACGTTTCTGTTCATCACCGTTCATCGTCCATTAGTATTTACAGGTAGCCCAGTCTTCTTACTGTCTGTTCTTTGCTCTTGTTTTTTTTACGATCATAGGTCCCGCCCTTATGTTCCTTATGTAAAAATGCCACTTCCGATTTGGCCATTTCGACCGCTTGAGCCACGGGAGTGACCAATTTACGACGGGTTTTTGCTGTTCTTGCATTACTATTTCTTTTTGTCGTTGCTGTTCTTCCATTTCTCGTAGTTTACCGTTTCTATTACCACTGCCAATGATATAACGCCCCATAGGATCGGACTGAACGTATCCCTCGCTCAAGACTTTGAAATGTTGGTACCATGCATCGTAATCTGGGACATAAGTCACCCATTTATCCAGTTTCACGTCGAACACTTCGATCGAACCCATTTTGTCTCTTATCGTAGCGTTGTTTTAGCTTTCCTACGTATATTTCATTCGTCGACAGCTTCCTGGTCTTCGCCGTATTCCGACAAGTCATGATCATGCCATACACCGATAAACATTCACGGTTTGCTGATTGAATTCACCGACATTCCATGTTCATGTAGTGCTGCTTTGGCCGACTCCAGAAACGCTGGGTAGGATCCTTTTGCAGCTGGTGATAATTCATTCGAAGCCACGCGTAATCGTGTCTCAGTCTTTTCCTGAGGTATGGCAAGTCGTCGTCGGCTGCTCGATGATACGCTTCTTCTTCAGTTCGACTATTAACCCCGTCTTTGAAGTGCTCTGAATTCCTCTGAGATTCCTTAAACTGTCCCATATTTCTAGACACATGCGGTCTTCTACCCTTTCGTCTTTGACAAGTTTACCCGGATGTGCCATTACACGGTTATGGGGATGGTTTGGTCACTTATCGATTACGTACCATCGCCGCTGTCTTCCTCATTTATATCGGACTCTTCCAATGCCTCAAATTTTCGCTTGCATTCTACCGGAAATATGTCAATGCGGAAACGCTCTTGTTCAGGCGTGCTCGATTTTAGATCGAGACCCGTAAGGCTGACTCGTGGCTTGTTCAAATCGTTTCATAAACACAGAGTTAGATGCTGGGTAAATTCTCCTCGCCAACGTCGCTACTTGTTATCTGTCGATGGGATTATTGAAGAGAACGAGATATTGAGTGTTCAAAGCGATGTCTCTACAGGCTTTTCATTGCGGAAATAGATTCTGCGTGAGATATACGACGGACAAGTTTCTGTGATGGCTCACCTTGGTAAACAGGTCGTCGATTCTCTGATCGCATTTAGCCTCGGTCATCAAATCGCCAAAAACCAGTAAGTTCCTTTTGCGGGTATACACATACTCGGAGTTTGCCAGGTCGTCCGGTATTCTATGTACAAAATCTATCAGGGGTAGTCTGCGTTGCAAGCCGTCGTACAGGCGTTGCAATTGACCAAAACACCATACGATACGATCAGGTGGAGTATATGAGGTGGGATAGGAGTAACTTTCTAGTCCATTCCGTTTTTTCTGCTTCCACTCGGGCCACTTACCATCATAGAAAACGGATGTTGAAAGGTCATATACGACGAGAAAGGTAGGGCTGTATCGTTGATGATGTCTGAACAATGTTTGTGTTTCATATGTCGGTCAAGGTTATCGGCTCTACTGAAGTAGAAGTAAAACAAAGATCAGGAATTGATACAATTAACTTACTCCACCCATAAAAGACACCAAAGGGAAAGAAATACAAACATTAAGCGACCAGGCCATAATGGAAACCTAAACAAAGGAAGGCCATAAGGACAGTTACTTTCCCACAAAATGGCCATATGGCCATCCAAAATTAAAAGACACAAGTGATACACACAGTAAGCAACAAACAACAACATAAATAAATCGCCACAGAAGAGCCACCTTGGAACGGTCAGTGGAAGATTTCCACCGGGGGGCTTAAATCGATTTTACGTGGCCACAATCCTCGCCCTTACTTCCGTCGCGATTTAGACAAATAATTTGTTCAGTCCGCATGAAGGCCTCCTAACTCATCAGTGCAACATCTCCGTGAACACAAAAATCAAAGAACCACAGAGGTGAGACAACGGTGAGGACTCGACAGCAAGAAACCACTGAAATGCTGGAGCAAAAGAAAACCAACAGTTAGACTCCGATGAGCCCGACCAGAGACAGAGCATCAGACACCAACCAACATTATTTCTCTAATTTTCAATAAGCCTTTACGTTGGAGCCGTCATAGAATCTGAGGCCTGACCCACCGGCGTGCAATTAAAGAGGGAAGCAAAGTTGCCAACCGTGATTGGGTTAACTGCCATGCATGCAGTCTGTCGTATAATATCCATGTTGTACCCAATCTTTCAATGGAAGGCCATTCCGCAAATCCTTTTCCTCCTCCTCAACAGATATCATTCCTCCTCCCTCCTCTTTCAAACTCATTCCTCCTCCTCCCTCCTCCTTCAAATTCATTCCTCCTCCTCCAAAATTTATTTCTTCTCCTCCTAATCCAGACACATTCCTTCTCCCTCCTCTTCATTCTCCTCCATTCGTCTTCTCTTCCCCTCCTCCTTCTCCAAACTCATTCTTCCTCCTCCCTCTCCTCCAATTTAATTCCTCCTCCTCCTCTTCCTAATTCATCTCTTCTCCTCCGCCTCCGACCTCATTTTCCTCCGTCTCCTCTTCCTTCAAACGTATGCCTCCTCCTCTTCCTCCTCCCTCCTCTTCCTGCTACAAACTCATTCCTTCTCCTCCATCTGTTACGAGATGAAACAGAAACCTAGAAATAGAAGCTTTTGCACGTCTAAATTATTTTTAGTACGTATGTGGCAAAGCAGATCGACGAAAGTATTTTTAGTGAAAAATGGTAGGCAAAATATGTATTGCCACGCACCGAGCGTGAGTATATCATGAGATGTATTCATGCGCGGTTTGTGGGGAAATTATTCGCCATACAGTAGGCCGCTATAAGTCTGATTTTCATGTAGTTTGCCTAAAAAAGTCAGCAAGCGCCAAATAATGTCATACATATTTTAATGCCAATCACATTGTTGTGGAGATTCGTACTGACGGGAGATTTACCATTGCTCTGCAGGGAAGTTTTATCACTTTTCTCCAAAGAAAATGCAATTGTAACGGAGATCAATTTTCTGCTGAAATTTGCATCTTGGCTGTAATTGTGGCCAGTATCTATACTTCTCACAATTTTATCGAGATAGCACAGGTATGCATGATTTTCCTGTATGGCCGATTGATTTAAATGTCCTTAAAATTATCGTAACGTTAGCAACAGGTCAGAAGTTATACGAATATCCACAACATTGTGCCGAGCCAAACGCCGAAGCTTTGACAGCCATGTATGTTAGGAGGTGACGAGGTGGAGCGACATGCTGCTCCATGGTCTACATGAGCAGGCATTGGTTATGAACAATGGACCATTATGTCGTAGTGCCCAGCAGACAAACCCAGATCGCGGACCTTCCAGACCACAATCACCGAGATCTCACTTTTACTTGACTGAGTCGTGCCGGCGAACACAGGCTCCTCAACGCGCCAGAGATTGGAATTAAGTTGACCAAAAATGTTGTCGACATAAATAGTTAACATTGATGTGAATTGTGTTAACCAAAAATGTTGTCAACATAAATAGTTGACATTGATTTGAATTAATTCGTTTTCCTTAACCGGAATACAAGAGCACTTGTGCGGTGACTAAATCCACCCGAAGTGGACTTATAACGGTAAAACGTCTCCCTGCTTTACATCATAGTGTAGATTATATTTTCTTGTCTTTTGGGATCATTGATTCCATTGTGGAATTTTGAAAATATCTGAGGGTCACTGATGATGCCTTATTGGCCGAAACTAGCTAGTCTGGCCCAGAAAACATGTATACTCCATATTTTTCACTTATGTGGTGTGTTTCTTGCTTCCAAATGATAACCCTTTTATAGAACATATTTAACTTCACTACAGCTGGTGTGTGGGAATGTGTGGCGGCGGTAAAACGTCTCCCTGCCCTACATCATAGTGTAGATTATACTTTCTTGTCCTTTGGGATCATTGATTCCATTGTGGAATTTTGAAAATATCTGAGGGTCACTGATGAGGCCTTATTGGCCGAAACTAGCTAGTCTGGCCCAGAAAACATGTACACTCCATATTTTTCACTTCTGTGGTGTATTCCTTGCTTCCAAAGGTTAACCCTTTTATAGAACATATTTAACTTCACTACAGCTGGTGTGTGGGAATGTGTGGCGGCGGTAAAACGTCCCCCTGCCCTACATCATAGTGTAGATTATACTTTCTTGTCCTTTGGGATCATTGATTCCATTGTGGAATTTTGAAAATATCTGAGGGTCACTGATGAGGCCTTATTGGCCGAAACTAGATAGTCTGGCCCAGAAAACATGTACACTCCATATTTTTCAGTTCTGTGGTGTATTCCTTGCTTCCAAAGGATAACCCTTTTATAGAACATAATTATATTTTTTTCTACCGGCATATTTTTACGTTGGTTTACTTCGTTTTCCTGTGTTCGTGTACTTTGTTTCATTTGTTTCTATATAATTTTCACGTCACCGTCCCGAGCACTATACGTAGTTTTGCCTTCGGGGCGAGCGCCGTGAAATGTTATAGAAACAAATACAATATTGTGTAAAGGTTTGGTATTGTTGTATATAGTTATTGTTAATAATTGATGTCTTGAATATAACATCTTTCTTGTGCCTTGCCCCACAGTTGCCCGTTCACCTGTCAGAGATCACCCTCGGTCGTCTTGTCAGCATGTGGGTTTGCGGATCGCCGTAACCCTACATATACCTCCTCCACCTCCTCCGAGCTCATTCCACCTCCTCCTCATCTTCAGAACTCAATCCTCCTGCACCTCCCTACTCCTCCTCCTCCTTAAAACTCATTCCACTTCCTTCTTCTTCCTCCTCCTCCAAACTCATTCCTCCTCGTTCTCCTCCAAACTCATTCCTCCTCCTCTTCCTCCACCCTCCTCGTCGTCCTCCAAACTCATTCTTCCTCCTCCTCCTTATCCAAACTCATTCCTCCTCCTCCTCCTTCATCAACCTCATTCTTCCTCCTCCTCCTCCTCCAAACTCGGTCCTTCGGCTCTTCGTCCTGACTCGCTCAAGTAACATAACGCTTTATAAATGTTCATGTTGTTGTCTTTTCACGCAGTTCTATCTGTCGCTCTGGTTTCTCTTCACAACTGACGACATCTTTACCACCAACACAACTCGTTTAATATCACCAAGGTGATACCCACAAATCCTTACATTGTTCACATAGGTTCGTCTGTGTAATCTCTCCAATTTTTGAAAGAGTTTTAGATCCAAGGGTCTCTCAAAAGTATTGGATCCTGCCACGAAGCTGCCTAAGGGGTGTACTTGATCAGTACGTGAATCCTGTCTGTCTTAGTGGGTGCAGCCCGACCATCTTGATGTATGTACACTTCCGCCAACAGGACCTAACTAGTGTTGACGAGGGTTCTAAAAATCAGTTCAAACAAACAAACAAATCATTTTCAGCTAAGGGTCTCATCTCGCAGATATTCTTTTACAAACGAGAGTAGGTCTTTGAAACACTTTTCGTGAAACTCAATGTTTTTCAAATGCATTGAACATTTTTCTTCAGACACGGTTAACGCATACATGTACCGCTCTCCAGTACTCAATTTATATTCAAAAGGGTTGCCTTGACTGTCCGTCAGGTGTTCTCTAGTTCTTTGAGGTGGGAAGAAATAACACTGACCGCTATTAAGCTTTTCATCATGTGAACAAGTCCGTGAAATGAACACCCCCTAAACCCCACCTTATATAGAGAAAATTTGGGTTTACGCGGGTATATAATATTTTTCTTATTTCTGTTCCAAGACAAAGGTTTAGGGTACTCGTTAGAACCGCCTCGTTGAGGCGGTTCTAACGGGCACCAACAACCTATGTTTGCGTTACACATATGAAAATTATCACTGATTTTTATCAGAAAAGTAGCCAATTTGGAGATGTGAAAAAATGCACTTTGTCGCGCGGATGTGATTTCACAATGTGTGTAGTGGTTACGGTATCGTAGATCGACTGTCTGGTATAACTCGTATTGCCTTCCCCATCATGGTGAGAGGTCACCTAGAAAAATATTAATTTCCGGTTCCTGGCCATAATGAAACTTATATTTGTCCTCAACCCAAGTACACAGACCCCTTCCGTTGAAATTCCAGTTAATGTCGCTTATTTCATGCCTGTCGTTTTCTGCAGCATCTTCTTTTCAGCAAGCACGATATAATGTCCGAAACCTTACTATCCTAATATAACTGGAACAATACGAGTCCTCTATACGTGTTTTCTCTTTGTGGATTCGTTTGCGATTGAGCTTATTTAATATTCTAGCGACTTAAATTTTCTTCGCCTGTTTAACGAGGCTGTTTGATATATGCATTGCGCAAGTATGATTGGTCGATATTCAACCAATCGGTCAGTCTCATAATCATATTTGGTATGAATTTTGAGCATAAGAAGTCATTGTCTGATAGTATAGCGGGTATGCCGTTTTAAACTTGAACCATTTCATATTGCATTAGGGTGAAACATTTTTTTTTGCGTTTGTAGGCGGGTGTATGTGTACAGATGTGCGTGTGTGTGCGTTTGTCGGTGTGTGTGTGTGTGTGTTCGGATGTATGCGTGCGTGCTTGTGCGTGTGTGTGTGTGTAGTTTAGTGGCCCAGCAACACTTATTTAGATCATCTAGAGCCGATCAGTTTACCAAACTACACTTTTTCTGAGCACGTTTCGACAGTTACTAAGTCCAGTTCTCAAGAAGCGTAGGTGTGCATTACATTGCATTAATTACATTATTTAAGTTAAGAAGATACGATGCAATATAAGTGAGACAATGCCCAACCCCAACCCCCAATCGGGGCTTGAAGAGATAGATCGGGTTGCAGTGTGCTTCATAGGAGACAATTTGCATGAAATATCGAATCCTATTTTGTAGAAGAAATTACAAAACTATTTCAAAATGACTACTTAAAGAAAACGCATTAAGAAAACATTTATTTTTTCATTATTGTGCCGATCGGTTTACGATCGACCCTAATTTACTAAATGGCCAAACGGAATTCATGCAGTTGTCCACGTGACCATCACTGTTTTGGGAAAACCAATATTATGTTTTATTGATTGAACTTGAAGCCTTGTGCTATTTTTATCGATGCAACCAGAGCTATCTATAGAGTCTTGACAGGAATCGTATGCTGGATAATATCCAGATCAGACGCCGTGGAATGTGGCGTCTGATCAGCAGGTTGTACATGAACTTCACTGTTTGCTTAAATAGTGGCATTTGAGGGTTAAACAAAATAGTATGAGAATGCCAGGTTGCTCACGTAAATGAAAGAATCCAGGCCACGATATCACGTGACGTCTTTCGGAACATTCTATTTATAAAACTGTTACACAAATGTATGCCACGTCGAGTAAAAATAGACTTTTCGCACTCCTGCTAAGATTTTAATTTTAGAACCCTGAAATGTTTAAGTGCAAAAATGAGTAGCCCAGTCTTTATAGGTGGTGGCGTTATTAGACATACAGCGTAGACCAAGATCGGATATTGAGTACATTGCTTCTGATCAGTTCGGCACTGTTCGCCATATGTATGCAACAACAGTTTTGAACATGATTCAGGGCCGTACGCAGACTCTTAAAAGGGGCGGGTTGAGGATGCGAATTTCGGGTATTGTGCAGAGGGTGAAAAACTGTATGAATCTGAAATAATTTCCAAAAGATGGGAGGGGGCTGCGTTTGCACCCTCCCCACTCTGTTGAACAAAATGCAAATACTACCCTAAGACGTCTGAGCACAGCGTAAGAAGAAAATTCTGGACTGTGCTCGTTTGTTTGATTTAAGGTTTTACGTCCCCGTCAACACTGTATAGGTCATTTGGAGTCGTTACTTCCAATGTTATGGGACTTTCGGCTCTGCGTGGAAGCATCATGCAGCCCATCTATTTACTCAAGCCCCGATAGGCGGGGCGGGTGGACTGAGCTCGTACACTTGGGCGTTGGCAAACATAATCTACATAAGCAGACGCCACATAACGCGATGTCTGATCAGCTCAACTGCGCTTGCTGAAAGCTAAACGACTAGTTCGATTCTCAGCTCAGGACTATTTGCCCAACCTACACTCAGAGACGATAAACCTGACCGTACTCTCAGTGCTTTGATTTTTTTATTTGCTATTTATGTTTTAATTGCAAATTTAAATTCAAGTGACGCGCAGAAACCCATTATGAAAACACGGCTATACAATTACATTGGAAACTTAACCGCCGAAAATACGAACATTTTAAGATAAAAAATTGTGATATTTTTCTTATTTCTGCTCAAAATATAGATTGTGGGTACTCGTTAGAACCGCCTCGTTAGAACCCACTATCTATACTTTAGAGCAGACATTAGAAAAATAAGGATTACCCCCTGAAAACCCAAGTTTTCGTGATGTTTGCAAAAATTAATAAAAAAAAGGGGTTAGTATTATTCCTCAGATATATAATATTGACGTCCAAAAGGATTAGGTTCTACCGAGACTCGAACTCGGATCGCTGGATTCAAAGTCCAGAGTGCTCACCATTACACCATAGAACCAGATAAACTACACCTTGTCATTTCCTTACCTATGTAGATAAGAAGATCTACTTCTGGTGTGATTGCTGCAAAAATATTTGATTTTTGTGTGTTTGATGTAAGGTTTAACGTCCCCGTCAACACTATGTAGGTCATTTTGGAGACGTTGCTTCCAATTTTGTGGGACTTTTACCCGACATTGAGATGAAATGACATCTCAAGCCCTGTCGTCCAATGAAACCAACAGGGTTTATAAACATTGACGCTCCGCAGCCCCCGCCCATCGGGGTTTGAAGAAATAGATGGGCTGCATGATGCTTCCACGCAGAGTTGAAACCGACCTGCACACGAGTACAGGTAAACAGCTTAGAGGATCTAAGCCTGCCCAGGCAAAGCGGTGCTAGTCGGCCCGTTCATGCTTATAAACCCTATTGGTTTCATTGGGCGGCAGGGCTTGAGATGTCATTTCATCTCAATGTCGGGTAAAAGTCCCACAAAATTGGATGCAACGTCTCCAAAATGACCTTTACAGTGTCGACGGGGACGTTAAACCTCAAATCAAACAAACAAACAAACATGGACGCTCCAACTCGCACAGGCTTAGATCCTCGTAGCGGTTTACCAGTCCTCGTGTACGGTTGGTTCAGCTCTGCGTGGAAGCATCATGCAGCCCATCTATTTCTCCAAGCCCCGATGGCAGCAAAAATATTTGATATTGATACCTGATGTGCAAGACATTGTCGTCCTTGTTTCTAGACCCAACATTTTCACATGAAAATTTGTGATGCGTTTCTTTAACACTTCGACAATATATTGCTATGTAAATAGAGTGCGGCTGCCCTTTACTTAGAACAGTCCTGTCCACAGTGTGTTCGCCTCACCAGTCGGACCGTCCATGCATATAAACCCGTTTGGTTACATTTGGCACAGGGCTTGTGATGTCATTTTATCTCAATTTGGGCAAAAGTTCCACAAAATTGGAACCAACGTCTCCAAAATAACTTACTTAGTGTTGACTGGTGGGGGGTATTAGACATCAAATAATAATACAAAAAAATCAGCAGACGACGATTTGTTAATATACTCCTTATTTTTCAAAACACACACACACACACGCGCACGCACGCACGCACACAGGATTTAACAAATCCGGTTTATGACAAAAAAAAAAAAAACCTTTTTAGAAATGACTGCTGAAACAAAAATACCCATGCATGTAAAGCTTTAACAAAACGTATATTTCCATGGAAATCGAAATAAATGCGCGGAGAAGAGATCTTCGTTGATTTTTGTCTTCCAAGTAGTCACATTCTTAAAGATATATTTCGTTGGTCGCGACACCGCTAAAATATGTTTGTTTAGCGATACCTAATAGTCACGAGCGTCGGCGGTGTAAAGGCTAGCATGGTTGCCTTCCCAGCAGTCGATCCGAGTTCTATTCCCGGCGATAGCAGTGATTTTTTTTTCATTCGTCCCCATCTGCATGACACTGGTTCTACCATTCTTCTTCTTCTTCTTCTTCTTCTTCTTCTTCTTCTATTATTGCAGGTCGAGCTTGTATGTATTTCCATCAACTGGGCCACACCAAGCTTGCATGTATTTCCATCAACTGGGCCACACCAAGCTTGTATGTGTTTCCATCAACTGGGCCACACCAAGCTTGTATGTGTTTCCATCAACTGGGCCACACCAAGCTTGTATGTATTTCCATCAACTGGGCCACACCAAGCTTGCATGTGTTTCCATCAAATAGGCCATACTAAGCGTGTATGTATTTCCATCAACTGGGCCACACCAAGCCCGTATGTATTTCCATCAACTGGGTCACACTAAGCTTGTATGTATTTCCATCAACTGGGCCACACCAAGCTTGTATGTATTTCCAGCAACTGGGCCATACTAAGCTTGTATGTATTTCCATCAACTGGGCCACACCAAGCTTGTAGAAGCCTCCGTGGTGTAGTGGTTACGCTACTCGCCTTGTAAACCAGGGATCGCATAGTGGATCCCGGGCTTCTCCAGCTTTCGGATGAGTCTTTAAACCGAGGTCCCGTCTCCGTATGACATTAGCTGTTGGTGGGACGTAAAACTCAAAACACTCAGACCAATCGTGTATGTATTTCCATCAACTGGGTCACACTAAGCTTGTATGTATTTCTATCACCTGGGTCAGCCCAAGCGAAAACTTGTCTTCAAACATGTGCATCCAGTGAAGACTCAGATAAACCTGCGCATCCATGCAGTCTGAAAGCAGTCTTCGCGGTGTACTTTGTGGGTCGGAAAGGGTGTTTTATGACTGAGCAAGTACGCACGTTGAATTTTTGTTTTACAAATAATCACATTCTCAAAGATTTTTCGTTGGTCGCGACACAGCTCAAAGTATGTTTGTTTAGTGATACCCAATATTGTTATAACTAGACAAGCCACCAGCGTCGGTGGTGTAAAGGCTAGCATGGTTGCCTTCCAAGCAGTCGATCCGGGTTCGATTTCCGGCCGACGCAGTGATTTTTTTTTTACATTCGTCCTCATCTCCATGACACGTGTTTTACTCATGAAGCTATTTTTGTTTGTTTGTTTGATTTAAGGTTTAACATCCCCGTCAACACTGTAAAGATTATTTTGGAGACGTTGCTTCCAATTTTGTGGGACTTTTACCCGACATTGAGATGAAATGATATCTCAAGCCCTGTCGCCCAATGAAACCAATAGAGTTTATTAGCCTGGACGGTCCGCCTCGCACTGCGGTTCCTAGACAGGCTTAGATCCTCTAAGCGGTTTACCAGTACTAGTGTGCGGGACGGATTCAGCTCTGCGTGGAAGCTTCATGCATCCCATATATTTCTTCAAGCCCCTATGGGCGGTGCCGATCATGAAGCTATGCTTTTTATAGACACAATCATATATTTGACTTTCCTCTTCTTATTATTGTTATTACTAACTGGCCAAACTAATTCATGCAGTTGTGTAACATAGCC
>OY757019.1:123331696-123346696 GCA_963580285.1 Lucinisca nassula
CTCTCTCTCTCTCTCTCTCTCTCTCTCTCTCTCTCTCTCTCTCTCTCTCTCTCTCTCTCTCTCTCTCTCTCTCTCTCTCTTTGTTATTATAAAATGTGCGCCCAGCAACCACCAGATGACTTTGTTCCCCCAGCTAGGCACTGTTTTGTTTGTTTGTTTGATTTGAAGTGTAACGTCCCCGTCAACACTGTTTAGGTCATTTTTGAGACGTTGCGTCCAATTTTGTGGGACTTTACCCGACATTGAGATGACATGACATCTTAAGCCCTTTCGCCCAATGAAACCAACAGCGTTGCCCGACTCGCACCGCTTTGCCTGGCAGGCTAAGATCCTCTAACCCTTTCTAGAAACATATTTACCAGTACTCGTGTGAGGTAGGATTTCAGCTCTGCGTGGAAGCACCATACCAGCCCATCTATTTCTTCAAGCCCCCGATGGGCGGGGACTGAGCTTAGGCACTGTAAAGATTGGATTATCTTTCCCGAAGGTGCAGAGGATGGTCGAGCTAAGTTTATCTCTTTTGGTGAGAGCTAGGGACAAACTTCCCAAATCACAGTCCTGGGTGTATGAATGCAATTTGATGTGTCACCAGTAACAATTCTGATTCTGATTCTCTAATACTGAGTCTGTCAAATTGGACCCATCGATAAATACTTACGCTCTCTCTCTCTCTCTCTCTCTCTCTCTCTCTCTCTCTCTCCTCTCTCTCTCTCTCTCTCTCTCTCTTCTCTCTCTCTCTCTCTCTCTTCTCTCTCTCTCTCTCTCTCTCCCTCTCTCTCTCTTGTTTATTGTGGTAACAATAAGAATAACAATGATAAAAATGATAAAAATGATCAAAACACTGCCAACACTGGTGGGTTGGTTATGTTTGAATGTAGGCTGAGAAAATGGTTGGCCCCCGCCCATCGGGGCTTGAAGAAATAGATGGGCTGCGTGAATGCTTCCACGCAGAGCCGGAACCGACCCACACACGAGTACTGGTAAACCGCTTAGAGGATCTAAGCCTTCCCAGGCAATGCGGTGCGAGCCCATGCAATCTAGGCTATATTACAGTTGTTTTGTTTGTTTGTTTGATTTTAAGTTTAACGTCCCCGTCAACGCCGTAAAGGCATTTTTGTGACGTTGCTTCCTATTTTGTGGGCATTTTACCCGACATTGAGATGAAATGACATCTCAAGACCTGCCGCCCAATGAAACCAATAGGGTTTATAAGCATGGACGGTCCGACTCGCACCGCTTTGTCTGGGCAGGCTTAGAGCCTCTAAACGATTTACCAGTATTCGTGTGCGGTCGGTTTCAGCTCTGTGTGGAATCATCATGCAGCCCATCTATTTCTTCAAGCCCCGATGGGCGGGGGCCGAATATGTTTCTGCAGTAAATCTCTAACAGCAGAACAGGCAATGATCTACATTCTCCTTTAGACTTGACCATGTTGACAAATCTTTAATAATTTTGGCCCTGGTGATCATTTAATATTGAGTGCCCACTGCGCTTAGTAATTTTGGATCGACTGACAAACATCGACCTAAAAAGAGTGAAACATCAATTTTGTTAAAGTGTCATTTCAAGCTGTTACCGCTTAACACGCTGAACATCTCTTAATCGACGCGAAATCACTACGGAAAAAGTTTGATCTCTGCGGTGACAGCTGCCGCTTTAGATACAGTTTAACAATTTTTGTACCAAATGGAATATTCCTCCTTATATATAGCAGGAGTCCATTCCAAAATTTAGGGGTGTCGGTTGTGTTTTCATCAAAATTTATTTGGAAAATGACTGAACTTTTAGGAAACAGTGGTGGCCCTGATCAGACGCCGCGTTCTGCGGCGTCTGATTTGGGCCTGCACTGTTTGCCAACTACCCGTTTTGGGGTTTCTGGTACAAAATAGGTTAAAGCATAATAGGAACAGAAAATTTTATTGTTTTAGTGTAAGATCAATTTTATTTTATACTTAGGAGTAAAACCAATGCATATCTGAAACAAATAGAATTGTTTGTTTGTTTGATTTGAGGTTTAACGACCCCGTAAACACTGTAAAGGCCATTTTGGAGACGCTGCTTCCAATTTTGCGGCACTTTTACCCGGCATTGAGATCAAGTGACATCTCAAGCCCTGTCGCCCAATGAAACCAATAGGGTTTATAAGCATGGACGGTCCGACTCACACCGCCTTGCCTTGGCATGCTTAGAACCTCTAAGTGGTTTACCAGTACTCGGGTGCGGGGTCAGCCCATCCCACCTATTTCTTCTATGCCATTTGTAGGGATCTGAACGGTTTCTGAGATATAAGGCTTTTAGTTGGCGTCTCTTAATGCGTCAAGATTATAAGGAACAAGAATATAGTTTATGAATGGGGATCTGAACGGTTTCTGAGAAATAAGGTCTTTAATGAAATAGAGGGAGGGGGCATGGCCCCGGCGCATCCGTGGGGAGTGGGGAGCCTCCAGGTTGATGTGGCCGAAATCGTCTTACCATAAGGAACAAGAATATATATAGTTTAGGGTTGGCGATCTAAATATGTTCCTTGGATGATCCTCTACCGAAAATTCTCAAACCGTTCCGCTCAGATGAACAAAAGGGTATTTAGAGCTAAAACAGACAAAAAAACCTTTAAACGACAACTCCTCCATAACCACTGAATGGGTTTTGAAATAATTTCACAGGAATGTTCCTTGGATGACCCTCTACCAAAATTACTCAAACCGTTCCGCTCGGAAAACAAGATGGCCACCAGAGCTAAACATAGAAAAAAAAAACTTTAAACAACTCCTCCTTAACCACTGGATGGATTTTGAAATAATTTCACAGGGATGTTCCGTAGGTGACCCTGTGCCAAAATTGCTCAAGCTGTTCCGCTCGGATGAAACACATAGCCGCTATAGCTAAAAATAGAGAAACCTTTAAACGACTTCTCCTACGTAACCAGTGGATGGATTTTGAAATAATTCACAGGAAAGTTCCTTGGGTGACCCTCTACCAAAATTGCTCAAACCAGAAGAATATCATGGCCACCAGAGCTAAAACTAAAAGAAAGAAACTTTTTACATGGACGTATAAGATAAAAAGTTTTAAAGATCTTCTTGTCTGAAACCAGAAGGTCCAGGTCTTTGATATTTGGTATGAAGCTTCATTTAGTAAACCTATACCAAGATTGTTCAAATTATAGTGATGGGGACAAAAATGGCCCCGCCCGAGGCCCACTTGTTTTACATAGACTTGTAAAGGCAAAACCTTTAAAATTAGGCTGTGGCCCCATTTTGCCTATCTCCATAAAAAGTCATCGATTCTTAGGCTGCAAAGTAGGACAGCTGATTTTTTGCATATAAAATGCTTAAAGTTTAGGCAATTCAAAACCACTGTATGGACATCCGTTGCTGATTGCGAATTGGCATTAAAAGGCTTTTTGTATGGAAAGCCGTTTTGTTATTAGAATTACTAAAGTGACTCTGGTCGGGCTCATCGGAGTCTTACTGTTGGTTTTCTTTTGCTCCAGCATTTCAGTGGTTTCTTGCTGTCGAGTCCTCACCGTTGTCTCACCTCTGTGGTTCTTTGATTTCTGTGTTCACGGAGATGTTGCACTGATGAGTTAGGAGGCCTTCATGCGGACTGAACAAATTATTTGTCTAAATCGCGACGGAAGTAAGGGCGAGGATTGTGGCCACGTAAAATCGATTTAAGCCCCCCAGTGGAAATCTTCCACTGACCGTTCCAAGGCGGCTCTTCTGTGGCGATTTATTCATGTTGTTGTTTGTTACTTACTGTGTGTATCACTTGTGTCTTTTAATTTTGGATGGCCATATGGCCATTTTGTGGGAAAGTAACTGTCCATATGGCCTTCCTTTGTTTAGGTTTCCATTATGGTCTGGTCGCTTAATGTTTGTATTTCTTTCCCTTTGGTGTCTTTTATGGATGGAGTAAGTTAATTGTATCAATTCCTGATCTTTGTTTTACTTCTACTTTTCAATGTGTTGTAAATAACGCAAACAGGATTATAATTATAGGTTATTGACTTTATATTGTGAAATATTCGGCCCAAGTTCATATGGCGAAGGACGCACGAGCTTGCGAGTGCGTCTCCGCCATATGAACGAGGGCCGAATATTTCACAATATAAAGTCAATAACCTTTTTATTATATATCCAAAACTTTAACTATTTTAAAACTCAGGACTGCCTGGCATAGAAATCTGAATGTAAAATGATAATATATACTTTTAAGTAGCTTAAAATAGAAAATAATGCAGCTCGTTTGATGTCTTCCTACACATTGCAAAACCACGCCCAATGGCGCCAAAGTCAATATGACGTTAACGTCGTTTGATGTGACGTCATTAAAAACATCGACGTTTGCCAACGCAGAACGCCATTTTATCCGGAGTTTCCGTTTAGTTTCTTTCAAAGTACTCCTGATTTACTGAAAGAAAGTTTTGTAAATCTTTACAGATTGCAGGTAGGTCATATTTGTTACCATAAAATGCGCTTTGTGCTCTGTGTCACAGCCTGCATTCGTTTTATTTCTTCGTTCTCTCAGTCGATTCGCACGACAAGATGGCTGCCGAGTGCCATGATTCAAAACTAGGAAATTTGAAAGTAGTCCTATTATGCACGAGACTCCTTATCTCCGGGCAATATCAACTTGACTACGGGCAATATGGAAAAATATTGACCGGTATCTTCTGTACAAAGTAAACGGGACATTTTCTGGGTATATAATAAATGGCGTTTATTCTGCTTAATAAGTATTGCTGTATGTTCTGCCAAGAGGAGGCGAGAGTTTGATGTGAAAGTATTAAACATCTTACTTACTTACTATCTCGGCTGAAAATAAAAAAAGAAATAAGTAATACATATTATAACACCAATTATAATAACAACACCAACAAACCCATTCAGCATACAGCGGTTTAGCGAAATATTTGCCCCACGGTGAATAACACTATGTTTAAGAGGCTCCGGACCCGTTAAATATATGTCTGGTAATATCTTCTACCGCTATGGGTGTTTTAAGCATTACATTAATGTTTTTTGGTTTAAACATATTTATTTCATTAGTACAAATACAGTAAACTCAATATACAATTTTGTGAACAATAGAAAGGATAAGAATGAAAGCATATGTTTATAGAGTTCCGCTCCTAATGTTATTTGAACGAGTCACTTATTCAATATAAGACAAAAAGCACGAAATATTGAATCGATTTTCGGCATTAAAAACTATTTCGACTCCTCTTCAAGTCATCATCAAGTGGTGATTGCAGATTTCATGAATAGAAAACTTAAGTTAAGGGATAACTTTTCATATTTTTCAGTATGCTATTCTGCTGTAACATGTAATAAACAAACAAACAAAAATCCACAAAAGATATCCCCTCGATAGTTTTTATTTTTATGTCCCCGCCATTCGAAGAATGGTGGAAAGGGCATATAGTGTTGCCCCTGTCCGTCCGTCTGTTCGTCCGTTTGTCCGTCCGTCCATCCATCCATCCGTGCATCCGAAACTTAAACGCAGTCAATAACTTTCCTATTTCTGGATGGTTTTTGAAATTGTTTTGCAGAAATGTTAACCATCATAACACGATAACTTACGCGTAAATCCCAGGTCCGTACATCTCAGATCAAGGTCATACTTAGAGGACAAAGGTGAAAAAAGGGGCGCGAAACTTAAACGCAGCCAATACATTTCTTATTTCTGAATAGATTTAGAATTTACTTAACAGAAATATTCATCATCATGAGACAATGTGTAACACATTAAACCAAGGTCCATACCTCCAAAGTTAATTGTTGTACTTAGAGGTAAAAGGTAAGAAAATGGGTCCAAAACTTAAATACGGTCAATAACTTTCTTACTTCTGGATGGATTTTGAAATATTTACCATCATGAGACGATGTGTCGCTTGCAAAACCCAGGTCTGTACCTCCAAGGTCAAGGTCTTACTTAGAGGTCAAATGTCGAAAAACAAAGCCCAAAACTTAAACACGGTCAATAACTTTCGTATTTATGTATGGGTTTTGAAATTACTTAGCAGAAATGTTTATTATTATGACTTGATATGTCATGCGCAAAACCCATGGTCATACCTCAAAGGTCAAGTTCATACTTAGAGAACAAATGTCAAAAAACCTTTCTATGGATTAATACTAACATTAATATATTTTTGGCGGAGGCATCCGTGTCCTATGAATACTATTTTTATTTTATTTTATCTATTTATTTATTTATTTTTTTCATTTTGTTCTTTTTTATACTTTTGTTCAGCTTTCATTTTTAAATAGTTTGTTTTTGGTTGTTACTTTTTATTTTATATTTTGCCCTCTATAAGCATTTTTCCTTACCAAAATGTTTGCAAAGCTTGTTAAAGCGTCAATTATTTTACTGTAAGTAAAATGAAACATGTATTTTTTTTTTTTTTACAAAAATAGCGTTACAAAATATACCCGACAACAAACTCAAACTAAACAGGTAACAGTAATTAGGAATCAACCAATTCATAAAAATATGAGTTTTATCCAAGAAAATTTGATCCTTTAACATGTTTTTAAAAAAGCATTCATTGTGGTGGTGTAAGGAGCACCACATAAAAGTATATCACTTCGCTTTTTTACATAATTTACATTGCACATATATACAGCAGCAGTATAATAAATATTAAGTATAAAGATATATTGATGTTTAATGAGGCAAAACATAAAATAACACTACAAATGTGAATACGCTGACAAAATACCAAACGCTTTAACAATTCATATACTAAATTCTGACCTTTACAGTGTTGACGAGGACGTTAAACCTCAAATCAAACAAACAAAACTAAATTCTGGCATATTTTAAGCGGTCTTTCATACCAATGTATCAGCAATTACATTTACACAACATCGTAATAAAGATTACAAATGTTTCTGTATAGTTTGACGTTTATTTTAAATTCCCTTTTATACACCTGCTTTGATTTTAGCTTTATCTTAGTTGCTCAGTAATTGCACAAAAACAACATAAATCCATAATTAAATTTACAGAACATCTCAAATCAAAATAGAAATAAAATATCTTTTTATAGACTGCCTTTTAAATCCATTTCCTTTTTATATATACATGTGAATTAGTTATCTTTGCAGCTCAATAATTTCAAAAATATAATTTTAAAATATCTTTTTATAGACTGCATTTTAAATCCATTGCCCTTTTATATACATGTGAATTAGTTATCTTAGCAGCTCAATAATTTCAAAAATATAATTCTATAACTATATTTACAAGAACCTCAACTCAGATATGAAAGAAATATATTTCTTTATATTTTGCCTTTTATAGTAAGTGCTCTTTATACACGAACTCCTATTGACATGGGAAGCAAGACTGCTTTTGGAGGAATTACTCTTTGTAGCTCAAACGATGCAAAGCTATACGTCTGTTGGATTATTATAGGCCTTTGAATCTGTTTAAGAGATACCAATATATTTTAAATCTATTTGCAATCCTGGTTCGTAAAACAATGACTGTGAGAAAGTGAAACTATTAAATGAGATATTTAAAAAAAAACAGTTTTGTGTTCAAAGAACTTCATTTCGAAAGGGATATTGGTTGCATCGGTATTTTGATAGAAAGACATCGAATCTAATATCAACTAAGCAACGTGGAAACCGGATTACAGAAATTGTACATAACCATAGCATTGTTTTATATGAATAGATACCTGAAACTAGTTGCCATGAAGGTTTTTAATGAAAACGAATTGAGTGAGTGATTAACTGAGTGAGTGATTGAGTGATTGAGTGAGTGAGTGAGTGAGTGAGTGAGTGAGTGAGTGAGTGAGTGAGTGAGTAATAAGTAAGTTCCTTAATCTTAATTCAATAATCTAACGCATCATTTTATTTAGAGAGGGTTGCTTGTTTAGTTAGACCAACCTTCCACGAGACCCTCCATTAATCATACAATATCAACAACTATAAACAAACAAAATATGGGTATAAACAAATGAAACGTATGCATGGCAAAAAGGACAGTGTTAAATATGTTCTATAAAAGGGTTATCCTTTGGAAGCAAGGAATACACCACAGAAGTGAAAAATATGGAGTGTACATGTTTTCTGGGCCAGACTAGCTAGTTTCGGCCAATTAGGCCTCATCAGTGACCCTCAGATATTTTCAAAAATCCACAATGGAATCAATGATCCCAAAGGACAAGAAAATATAATCTACACTATGATGTAGGGCAGGGAGACGTTTTACCGCCGCCACACATTCCCACACACCAGCTGTAGTGAAGTTAAATATGTTCTATAAAAGGGTTATCCTTTGGAAGCAAGGAATACACCACAGAAGTGAAAAATATGGAGTGTACATGTTTTCTGGGCCAGACTAGCTAGTTTCGGCCAATTAGGCCTCATCAGTGACCCTCAGATATTTTCAAAAATCCACAATGGAATCAATGATCCCAAAGGACAAGAAAATATAATCTACACTATGATGTAGGGCAGGGAGACGTTTTACCGCCGCCACACATTCCCACACACCAGCTGTAGTGAAGTTAAATATGTTCTATAAAAGGGTTATCCTTTGGAAGCAAGGAATACACCACAGAAGTGAAAAATATGGAGTGTACATGTTTTCTGGGCCAGACTAGCTAGTTTCGGCCAATTAGGCCTCATCAGTGACCCTCAGATATTTTCAAAAATCCACAATGGAATCAATGATCCCAAAGGACAAGAAAATATAATCTACACTATGATGTAGGGCAGGGAGACGTTTTACCGCCGCCACACATTCCCACACACCAGCTGTAGTGAAGTTAAATATGTTCTATAAAAGGGTTATCCTTTGGAAGCAAGGAATACACCACAGAAGTGAAAAATATGGAGTGTACATGTTTTCTGGGCCAGACTAGCTAGTTTCGGCCAATTAGGCCTCATCAGTGACCCTCAGATATTTTCAAAAATCCACAATGGAATCAATGATCCCAAAGGACAAGAAAATATAATCTACACTATGATGTAGGGCAGGGAGACGTTTTACCGCCGCCACACATTCCCACACACCAGCTGTAGTGAAGTTAAATATGTTCTATAAAAGGGTTATCCTTTGGAAGCAAGGAATACACCACAGAAGTGAAAAATATGGAGTGTACATGTTTTCTGGGCCAGACTAGCTAGTTTCGGCCAATTAGGCCTCATCAGTGACCCTCAGATATTTTCAAAAATCCACAATGGAATCAATGATCCCAAAGGACAAGAAAATATAATCTACACTATGATGTAGGGCAGGGAGACGTTTTACCGCCGCCACACATTCCCACACACCAGCTGTAGTGAAGTTAAATATGTTCTATAAAAGGGTTATCCTTTGGAAGCAAGGAATACACCACAGAAGTGAAAAATATGGAGTGTACATGTTTTCTGGGCCAGACTAGCTAGTTTCGGCCAATTAGGCCTCATCAGTGACCCTCAGATATTTTCAAAAATCCACAATGGAATCAATGATCCCAAAGGACAAGAAAATATAATCTACACTATGATGTAGGGCAGGGAGACGTTTTACCGCCGCCACACATTCCCACACACCAGCTGTAGTGAAGTTAAATATGTTCTAAAGCATTTATAAATATAAAAAACAACATAGCAATGTTCCTAAAATAGATCCCTGTTGGAATCCGCATTTTATAATACCGTTTTCTCACGTATTATTGTTTACAGAATTTACATTAAATTGTTCATTTGGTAAAAACCTACACTGCATAAACTTTTCTATGTCAGTGGTTCTTATTACGAATCTGTATCCGGCTCTTTTCAAACGAATTCATTTTTTAGCCAGTCGTGTCAAATACAAAGCCGCTTTAAGTAGACCTCTATTTTGCATGGGAATTAAAAACTGCTTTATGACATTGACGGACGGATGTACCACTGTATACGTACGCAATTATAGGACGGCCATTTAAAAGTTTACGGCATTGTTCACAAAAATATGTTAACATGCCCTACCCAAATGGCAACAATATTGGGAAAATAATCTTAACGCTTTTGGCGATAATGTGATCTTAGAATAGTTATAAATTGTGTATGGGGAAATTATCTTGTTTAGTCATCTCATATATACAAATGAGACTAAAGAAAACTTTAATTTTTTCTTGTTATGTAGAGTACACAATTTTGATTGCATCAGGCTAAAACATGAGTCATCAAAATTATAAGGGAATATGATTAATGAATAGAACGGACATATTTCAACCCCTGAACGCTGTTTTTGTTTCAATCTGTTAACGCATAATTGAGATAATATCGGGTTTTTGAGACCCATACACTAATATTGCATTTACGGGCTACCATACTATATTATCTATGGCGACGTTATGCAATTCAGAGAAGTTGTCCATACAGTGGTTTCATATGCAGCAGAGATTCAACTTCAAAGGTAAATCATCAAAAACTGTCTTACTTTCCAGGTAACTATTTTCGAAAAAAAAAATCTCTGGGCTCCTGCCTAAATCTTTTTGTCTGAAACCAGAAGGCCCAGGTCTTTGATTTTTAGTATGAAGCTTAATCTAGTGGCCCTATACCAAGATTGTTCAAATTATAGCCTTGAGGCCAAAAACTGGCCCCGCCCCGGGGGCCACTTGTTTTATATAGACTTATAAGGGAAAAAAACTTTAAAAACTTTCTTGTCTGAAACCAGAAGGCCGAGGTCTTTGATATTTGGTATGTAGCTTCATCTAATGGAGCTCTACCAAGATTGTTCGAATTATAGCCCTGGGCCAAAAAAAAATGTTCTGCCCCGGGTCCCAATTGTTTGACATAGACTTATAAGGGAAAACATTTAAAACTCTTCTGGGCTGAAACCAGAAGGTCCAGGTCTTTGATATTTGGTATGACGCTTCAACTAATAGACCTATACCAAGATTGTTATCACCACGCTTTTAAAGAAAGCGTTGGGGGATATTGTGAACGCCTCCGTCAGAATGCAACCCAATTTGGTACATTGCTTCCTTACGTGATGAGAGCGTGTGAGAGCAACATTAAAATTGGCTCCGTCCACAGGGGGAGAAAGCGTGGGGATTTGCGATGGCTTGTCATCGACTGCTCGCTGTATTTCAAATTATTGTCCTGGGGCCATAAATGGCCCCGCCCCAGGGCCCACTTGTTTTACATAGACTTATAAGGGAAAACCCTTAAAAATCTCCTTGTCTGAAACCAGAAGGCTCAGGTCTTTGATATTTGGTATGTAACTTCATCTAGTGGACTTCTACCAAGATTGTTCAAATTTTAGCTATGGGGCCAAAAATGGTCCTGCCCCGGGGCCCACTTGTTTTACATGGACTTATAATAGAAAAACCTTTAAAAAAATTTTGTCTGAAACCAGAAGGCCCATGTTTTTTATATTTGGTATGTGGCTTCGTCTGATGGACCTCTACCAAGATTGTTAAAATTATAGCCCTGGGGCCAAAAAATGGTCCCGCCCCGGAGCGCACTTGTTTCACATAGACTTAAAAGGTAAGATACCTTTAAACATCTTTTTGTCTGAAATCAGAAGAACCAGGTCTTTGATATATGGTATGTAGCTTCATCTAGTGGACTTCTACCAAGATTGTTCAAATTATAGCTCTGGGGCCTAAAATCGCCACGCCCCTTGGCCCCTTGTTTTACATAGACTTATAAGGTTGAAAAAAAAAAACTTTAAAAATCTTCTTGTCTGAAACCAGAAGGCCATGGATGTCTTTGATATTTGGTATGTAGCTTCAACTAGTGAACCTCTACCAAGATTTTTTTAATGATAGCCCTGGGGCCAAAAATGGCCCCGCCCCGGGCCCACTTGCTTTTCATAGACTTATAAGGGAAAAACCTTTAAAAATCTTCTTGTCTGAAACCAGAAGGCCCAGGTCTTATATATGTGGTATTTAGCTTCGTCTAATAGACCTCTACCAAGATTGTTCAAATTATAGCCTAGGGCCCAAAAATATGGCCCCGCTCGGGACCCACTTGTTTTATATAGACTTATATAGGGAAAACTTTTTAAATTCTTCTTGTCGTAAACCGGAAGACCTAGGCATTTGATATTTGGTATGAAGCTTCATTTTGTGGGCCTCTACCAAAATAGAACTGGGGCCAAAATTGCCACGGCCGGGACACACGTGTACATCTCTTAGCTCTGGTGAGCGATATAAGACCATCATGGTCCTCTTGTTTAAAAGCGTGGGGATAAATATCCTCTGGTTTTATTTCACTCATGAACACCCAAAGTTACCGGCCCCGATAGCTCAGTTGGTAGAGTGTCCGCTCCGGGGAACGGGAGGTCACGGGTTCGATCCCGGGCCGCGACATACCAAAGTCGTTAACAATGGTACTAGCTGCTCCTCGCTTGGCACTCAGATTTACGGGATAGAGCTAGGACTGGTCGACCTAGTGTCAGGATAATGTGATTGGGTGCGGTATCATGTAATGTGTCTGGGACATGATACTTCAGTGAGGCAGCACTATAAAAGTGAGCATTGAGCTCCCTGTCGCAACCAGACACCGCCGTGATATGACTGAAAAATTGTTGAAAGCAACGTTAAACCCGAATTCACACACACAAACACCCAACGTTGTATTTTAACTCTCAAAAATCGATCTTACACTGAAAAAAATCAAATATAACCGCTGGACGAATTAGTGTAGAAGAAAAATGTTTCAATACTCTACTTTACCAAAGGACTGCCTTTTTATAGAGCTTTAAACTTCATCACAGCTGGTGTTAAAGAAATGTGTTGCGGCCGTAGAAAGTCTCTTCGTCCTTCATCATAATAAAGTTATTTGCAGTCATACCCAGTAGGCACAAGTCGCTAGGACAACGTCAACTCAACGTCGGTGCAACGTCATGACGTTGCACCGACGTTGATGTGACGTTGTATTTACGTCATGACGTTGTACCGACGTCGATGTGACGTCACTATTACGTCATGTGCCTGCTGGGTAAATTTTACTGCGGAATTTTGGAAATATTTGAGTGCCATTGATGAGACCTCATTGGCCGAACTAGATAATCTGTTTTGTGTATGTTTGATTTGAGGTTTTACGTCCTCGTCAACACTATTTAGGTCATTAATTTTTTTGGAGACGTTGCTTCCAATTTTGTGGGACTTTTACCCGCCATCGAGATGAAATGACATCTCAAGCCCTGCCGCCCAATGAAGCAAATAGAGGATATTTGATTTTTTTTCAGTGTAAGATCGATTATTATTTCACCCAATGAACACAAAAAGGAGTATTTTCACGAGTGGCGAAGCCACGAGTGAAAATATTCTTTTCGTGTCCATGAGTCAATGTACGGTCGATTTTTATTTCACAGAATGAAAACAAAAAGGCGTATTTTTACGAGTGACGAAACCACGAGTAAAATGCTAATTTTGGTGTTCATGAGTGAAATAATTAGTGGATCTTACATGAGCCATAAAATGCGAGGTCTTGCAACAAAGCCTATCGGAATCTAAATTTAAATAGTGACAACTTAGAATATGAATAAGTGTTCATGTATTATTGAATTTATTAAACGAGTTGAGGAAAAGGGATAATATGCGAGGCTTTGCCGAACATTTTATGCTTTTTCCTCAAAACGTTTAATAAATTCAATAATGCATGAGCACGAATGAAAGATTATATTTAAGAAATGAAATTTATTTGTCTGCGGTTCATGGAAGTATGAACGCAGTGGGTTGTGTGCAAAGTAAATGAACCCCGAAGGGGTTCATGTAAACTTTGCCAGCGACCCACTGTCGTTCATACTTTCATGAAAAGTAGAAAAATTAAATTTATTTTTTATATTTACATTATTTGCCCCTCATCACTGGGCGAAAAAAATGCTTGTAGGGCAAACTTTTAAAGCTGTAAAACATTTACACGCTATTTTTCTACAATGAGCGGCGGAGCCGTTGACGTCATCATCGTCCGTAGAGAACAATGGTTTAGAATGACGTCACTTAACGTCACTGAAAATCATGTGATTCGATGCGTTCATGGAAGTATGAACGCAATTGTTGTCTATATACATTAGACTTTACACTGGAAATGTAAATATTTAAGAAATAAATTTTATTTTTCTGCTGTTCATGAAAATATCAACGCAGTGGGTCGCATGCAAAGTTCATTTAAGAAATGAAATTTATTTTTCTGTAGTTCATGGAATTATGAACGCAGTGGGTCGCGTGCAAAGTAAATGAACCCCGAAGGGGTTCATGTAAACTTTGCTAGCGACCCACTGTCGTTCATACTTTCATGAAAAGCAGAAAAATTAAGTTTATTTTTTATATTTACATTATTTGCCCCTCATCACTGGGCGAAAAAAAATGCTTGTAGGGCAAACTTTTGAAGCTGAAAAACATTTACACGCTGTTTTTCTACAAAGAGCGGAGCAGCGTTGACGTCATCAACGCCCGTAGAGAACAATGGTTTAGAATGACGTCACTTAACGTCACTGAAAATCATGTGATTCTATGCGTTCATTGACGTATGAACGCAATTGTTTTCTATAGGTTTACATTAGACTTTACACTGGAAATGTAAATATAGTTTCATGAACAGTAGATAAATTAAGTTAATTAAGAAATATTTACATTTCCTTCGGGGTTCATTTACTTTACACGCGACCCACTGCCGTTCATACCTTCATGAAAAGCAGAAAAATTAAGTTTATTTTTTATATTTACATTATTTGCTCCTCATCACTGGGCAAAAAAAGATGCTTGTAGGGCAACGTTTTAAAGTTGAAAAACATTTACACGCTGTTTCTCTACGAAGAGCGGAGCAGCGTTGACGTCATCAACGCCCGTAGAGAACAATGGTTTAGAATGACGTCACTTAATAGCACGCGATTCGATGCGTTCATGGAAGTATGAACGCAATTGTTTTCTATAGGTTTACAGTAGACTTTACACTGGAAATGTAAATATATAGAAAACAATGCAGTTCATACTTCCATGAACGCATCGAATCAGATTTTCAGTGACGTCAAGTCAAGACATAGGTTGTGGTTACTCTT